>CAMZMU010000110.1:11220871-11624594 GCA_947311845.1 Poa pratensis
GCGAGCAATCAAAAGATCCAAAAAATGTTCTAACAATCAAGAGGGAACTCCCCAAGGTATGTGCACAAAGTAGGATTTGCATTTCAAGAAAGTGTGCACAACATGGAATCATCACTCCCTCCTCGATAACTTGAACACAAACAAGTGCAAGAGAGCATAGATGATAAAAGAAGCAATGCAACTTGCAATAAACCAAATGTTGAGCAACAAGATCAAGGAGCGGCAAATAAAGAGACTTGCTCAACCAAAAAGAGATGGGTGTGATATAGAAAGACATTTTAGGAGACTAATACAAGGATGAGTGAGCATCGACATAGTCTTTCAAAATATGAGGCACATAGTGCATATCATGTCTTTCCCATACACACAAACCAAAGACGATAAAGCAAATAGGTCCTCAAGCTTATTGCAAAAGCATACCAAATAAAAACAAAGCTTGTGCCTTTTAGAAACCACCAAAGAATCAAAAGCAATAAAAGGTGACCACTAAAGAATTGGAATACCAATTAAAGATGTAACTATTCTCATGTGTATAACTTTCTAAGTAGACACCAATCATGAAGATATAAGTCCATAAAGAAACATGCACACAAAAATAGGTACAAGTTAGAGAACATGATATCCAAGAGGAAGTCATAAATACACCAATAAGATGTTTGCTTAAAAGCATAGCACAAAGCTCAATTTATCTTAAAGGGATATAGATGAACTTCCACACACTCATCATAGCATCAAAAATATCCATAAGGGATAAGGTGATAAATGGGATGCTCCGAGAAAGATAACAAGTATCACAAAAGGTAAATGATTTTGAAAACTCATCAATATTGCATATGCGAGACATAGAGTAGAAAGTGCTAGATTAACATATTTGGGATTGGTGAATCATGAAAATGATTATATATATTCCCCTTGATATGTAATCATCCCGGCTTACTCACATTTGCAATAAAGATGTTTTGCAAGAACCAAATGAATTGCAACAAAAGAGATTCATGCCATGAAACAACCTACACAAGGTTGAAAGCTAGAAAAGTATGCATGAGGTAGATACTTGTTACCGAGATAGCATTGGGTGATGTAGAAGATAAAGTTCATGATCATCCAAGCTTGGCTCCAATAAGCACATGGTGACAACACCTTCCTTGTAATGAGACAAGCTTCCAATGCATCTCCAATGTACCTAAAACAAATTCAAGTACAACATGGTACCCAAACTCATTGGGTCCAAAGTAGTTAGAGCAACTACAATACATAGGACAAACTCCACATAAATATGTGCATATTGATATGAAATTGAATTTCATGCACATCTTAGCCATTTAGGATTTGATGGAGTTTATCCTATATATTGGATCAACGAAAGTAAGCATGCCATAAGATATACATATAGTAAATATGCATGCACAAGACTTTCAAGAACCAAACGAGATACAATTTGGACAAAACACCAATTAAACCAAGAAAACACACAAGTGTGACAAGAAAAAAATTGTCCAAATTATATCAAAACCCAAATCAACACATGATTGAAGATACCACTTTGAAAAGATGCCAAATGAAAGTAAGATACCAAATGAAGAAAATACCATCAAGGAATAAACCAAACCCTCTACACTTCTCATGATGGCACAAAGTACCAAGACGAAAATGTTTGTCTTCCAAAGAGACACGTCATCGGGATCAAATACCAATTGAAGACAACTAATGTTCAAAAGCATATAGGATTGCTCCCCAAGATTGTGCATTATTTATGATCTTGCATTTGAATACAAAATGCACATAAATGGGATCATCACTTTCATACATATTATTCAAACACTAGTCATGTTCAAGGAAAGCATAGATACAAAACCAATTCAAAGAATGATGTTCTACTCAATATAGGATAGCTTCCCAAGAATAGTGCATTATCTAGAAGTATGATTTTGAATGAAAATGCACGAATGGGATCATTGCTTTTCCTAACTCAAGAAAGCATAAAACAAATTTTGAGTAGAGCAACAAGGATCCAAAAGATACAAGGATGACAAGAGGATTTAGATCAAACAAGTCCTTGGCAATAAAAAAGGCAATTCAAAGCAAGAGCCAAAATGAAGATGGTCTACAAATTCCACCACAATTATGAGTATCACTTGTCATGGACAAGGAGTATATGGAGATAATTCTCGGTGGTATATAGGAATGATATTAAAGACCAACTTCACAACAAATAAGCATATGGCAAAGGATAGGAATTAAAGCCATGCTTAGATAGATAGATATTCTTGATAGCTTCAATATTCACGCGATCATGCAAAGCAACTCAAAGAGTAGCTTGAAGCAATCGGTTTCCCAAAAATATATGCGAACATATTTGGGGAAAGCCGTACCAAGAACGTCCATCACAAACAAGATCCAAAGAAGAGAGACAAAAGCATTTAAGCAAAATGGAACTTGTTTGAGAAACATGCCACATAGGAATAAGATAATGAAGAATATCAATTCTAGGTGGCAATACCTCACATGTTCACATTTTCTAGGTTTGTAATATGCACAAAGCTTATTACTCCCCCATAATGTGATAATCCAATTTTTAAAACAAGAGGCAAACAAAACCAACTAGAGATAATTAATGGACATTATAGAATTTGAATTTCTCATGAGATGACATACCACATAGAGAGTAGATAATATTGATATATCATCACTAAGTGGTATTCCTCATGTATACACATTTTTAGGATTGTGAAGTGCACGAAGCATATCACTCCCCAAAATGGATAGTCCATTAATCTCTCAAAAAGAGAGCCAACAAGATAAGATATCAAATAAAAGCAATAAGGCTCAACACAAGTAAATGGTGTGCAAACCAACATACACATACTTGATTACTCAAGATAAGTAAGTAGAGAGCACAACACATACAAACACTAGCAAGGTACAAAACCTAACACATGCAAGGGTGCAAGCAACTTTCAATGTATATATGATTTAAATAAAAGTTACCGCAAGGAGGAACATTGGATATGAGATAGAACAATATAATCCAAATGACTTGGCTTGAGAGAATATAATTGATGAAGATCCCTTAATTCTTCATGATGTAGCCAAGTCTCCAATGCCCTCCAACAACACCTATTGATCAAGTTTTAGCTTGTTGGTCCCCAACCAAGTTGGGTCCTAAGAGGTTAGTCACAATAGGCTTGGCAACCCAAATGGTGCTTTTCTTGACACCACTTTGAGTACCAACATATTTGGCAAACACATTGCCAACCTTATCCTTCCGAAGAGAATAAAATCATCAATATAATGGGGTTGGATAAGGTACCATTAGTGCATGAAGAAGCAAAGTGACCCTTCTCACGGCATATGTAGCAACATTGGCTTCCTCCTTTCTTCTTAGTTGGAATCTTGACTTGAGGAGAGTAGCTTGATTCTTCTTGGGAAGAGGCCGTTCTTCAACTTGAGTTTGAACTTGAGGCGCTTCCCTTGTTGCTTCTCACTAAGAGGCTTCTTCTTCAAAGGGCAAGATCTAACATGGTGCCCTTCAACTTTGCACTTGAAGCAAACAATCTTGGCCGAATCTTTACTTGTTCTTGGCCCTTGTTCTTCTTGTTAGACTTGGACTTGTTCTTGTTATTGGAGTTGAATCCAAGTCCACTCTTGTCATTGGGGCGTCTTTGAACACTCAACACATTGTCAAGTGTGGACTTCCCAACATGACGCTTTTCCAAGTCTTTCTTCAAAGAAGTGACTTGGGCCTTGAGCTCTTTTAATTCCTCTACATGGTTAGTATCAACAAAAACACTAGAGGAAGTAGAGCTTCATTGTTAGAGCAACAAGGCATGAAAGTAATTCATCACAAGATGTAGCAATATTGTGAGTGGATACAAGGACTAGCACATGGCAATAAAGCATTTAGAGTAAAGTGTGCCATTGTCCACATGAGGCTCACAAGATGTTACCTTTGTAGTGATAGCCTCATGAGCTAACTTTAGCCTAGCATGGGATGCTAGAAGATCGTCATTAGAGCTAGAGAGCTTTTCATGACTTTCTTCCAATTTCCCATACTTGCTAGTTAGCAACTCAAGTTGAGCCTTAGCTCAACATTCTCCTTCAAAATAGATGCTTCACAAGAAGTGGAGTCAGTAGCACAAGAATCATTAACATTAGAGGAAGAAGAAAACTTGGCAAGTTCATCATTTAACCTAGCTTTTTCATTTTTAAGCACTTTATGCTTAGCAATAGCATGGTCACGTTCTTTAATGATTCTAGAAACAATGCCATTTTGTGACTCCTCAATATTATCAAGTTTCTCTTCAAGAGAAACTCGAAGCTCATGCTCTTCCTCAAGAGTGACGGTGAGAGAAGCAATTTCATTAACATATTCTATTTCAAGTCTTCCCTTTTCTTCAATGACTTCGCAACACTTAATAGCATAAGTCAAAATTTCACATAAAGGGGAGATACTTTACTACCTTTAGGGAGAGCACAAAATACTATCTCACCTTTGTCTTTTAAGGAGTCGGCATCATTATATTTTAAACCATAATACTCCTCATCCTCATCATCACAAGATGTAGAGGGTTCCAAAGGTGAAGATACCTTTGAATCCCTAGCCATAAGGCAAAAGTGAGAAATGGACGACGATGATGAAGAATTGCTTGAAGAACCATTGAGGTCCATGTCTTGTTCCAACAAATGTTGGGTTTCCTCTACATTGTTAGTCCAACAAGTAATAGAGGATATGGAAGCTTTATTTTCATGGCAACAAGACATAGAGAGCATATCATCATGAGATTTAGTTAAGCAACTATTACATGATATGCAAGGACTATCAACCCTAGTATGTAAGATATTTAGGATGCTAGAAGAGTTTAAGTCCAAAGATAGAACATTGCAATGTGATGGAGATGAAGTATAGTCAATATTAGATACACCATCAACAATGCAATTTCTATCACCACTCACCATATCATTACCTTGTGAAAAATCACATGTTGGTGAAGTGGAAGAAGTTGTGAACTCATCACGGCCGGAGGTGAAGGGAGAACAATCATCCTCAATAAAGTTGGACACTTCATATTTATCTTGAAGCTTGGTCCAAAGCTCATGAGCGTTCCAAAAAGGCATGATTTAATCAATAACTGTATCGCTCAAAACATAGATGAGACCATTAGATACTTTAGTATCGAGATGAGAGTTTTCCTCATGATCTAAAGATAATTCTTAGGAATCGTTTGGAGGAGAAAAACCCACATCTACAATACTCTTAATATAATTTGGACCAATGTCTCTAAAAAGATTTAGCATGCGAATTTTCCAAATAGCATAATTAGTACCATCGAATCTAAAAGTGGGATTGTGCACTAATTCTCTAAACGACATTGTTACTCTTTAGGCGGTAAAGCCCAATAAAGGGAGTCCATGCTCTGATACCAATTGAAAGGACAAGGATGTCGCCTAGAGGGGGGGGGGTGAATAGGATATTAAAAACTTTTCCGGTTTAGGCTTGCTAAATGCGGAATAAAACTAAGTGTTTTAATTTAACAAGCATACAACCTAAATATACTATGTTCACCTATGTGCACCAACAACTTATGCTAAGCAAGACAAGCAACAAAGTGATAGCAAGATAAATGACTTCAAGCATGAAGGCTATCACAATATAAAATACATAAGTAAAGAGCTCGGGTATAGAAATAACCGAGGCACGCGGAGACGATGATGTATTACTGAGTTCCTCCTTTTTAGGGGAGTATGTCTCGTTGGAGGGGTGTGAGTTTCAAACTCAAATGCCACAAATGGCCTCAGCCTATTCTCCGATGAACCTTGCCCAAAAGCTCGATTCACCTTCCACTATAGATTTCCTTTTGGACGAAAATCGAGTCCCTTACAACAATCTTGAGGCACAACCCACAAAAGGATTGGGAGCTGCCAAGTGACCACAAAAGGCCTTGACCACAAAAGGTCACAAGAACACCGTCTAGGGTCCAATGACCCAAGAGTAACAAGCTCACGAACTTTTACTTCCACGAATCCTCGTGGAGAGAGCAAACCTATGCAACAAAGTGCAATGGCAAGAACACAAGAAGTGCTCAAGTCCTTCACTCTCAAATTCCAACAAAACAACAAATGCTTTTGGGGGAATAAGAGAGGAAGAACAATGGAGGAGAAACTCCAAGAACTCCAATATCAAGATCTACTACGTTTCCCTCACTTAGAGGAGAGATGGATTGGTGGAATTGTAGATCTTGATCTTCTCTCACTTTTCCCTTAAATATATGCAAGAATCATGGGCGGGATTGAGAGGAGGGCAAGCTTTTCAAGGTCAACAATAGTGGGAGAGAGGAGAAAACATACTTGACCCTTTGGGGAAGAAGGGGGCCTTATATAGGTCCCTAAGACAAAGAGCCGTTGCAGAAAAACTGGGGCCGGATATTCCGGTTCAAGTTTGGACCGAAATTTCCGCCCCAAGCCACGCAATGAAACCTTCTGATGGTAACCGGATATTTTTCAACCGGATATTTCCAGAAGGACCGGAATATCTGGTTTTCTGAAAACTGGCAGAAACAGCAAAACGAAAACTGCAATATATTTTTCATCGGGACTCCGTTTTCGATGTTCTTGGGCTCGTTGGAATCACCACAACGAGCACTACAATATTATACAGAGAAACATCATAGTCCAAATATGGAGGTTAAAACCAAATATATAAAGGTAAAACCTCTCTAGAAGAGAACGACCGGTAAAACCTCCAACATAAAAAACACAACAAGATTATCATATGAAATCCGTTTTTGATGAACTAGAGCTTGGTATGGAGATAAACACAAGCTCTAAATTCACACATGGATAAAAGCCAAATAAGAACCAAGAAAGATGATGTTCCAAGAATGCAAAAGGTTTGAGCTCTCCACAAAGATGTGATCATGTTACTCACTCGAGAGCCCCTCTTGATAGTACGGTGTCTATCCTATAACCCGGTCTCCCACTAACACCCTGAGACCGGTAAAATAGAAACCCTATCAAGATCATACATTTGCCTTGAGCATTCTACTTGAGCTAGATGATGAAGATCTTGACTCTCTCAAATTGGGACACATTTCTTGATTGTGCTTGCTAGCACATGTTTGATGAAGACTTCTACAAATACTCCCCCATGCTCCATTATGGGAGAGTCTCGCTAATCTCCGTCTTCATGTATCCATTGCAAGCTTCAATCAAATGATGTCTTTCGAGATGGATCATATTGAACTTGCACTTCATAAACTTCTCTTGATATATATGATGGGTTGGAGATAAACATGAATGTTCACTCAATCTCCTTTTCCAAGCCACACTTGCAATATGCTCAACTCTACACATGACCATTCTCCATATAAACCCTTGCATAGAGCATTGATCATCATGTACACTTCTAGAGTCCAACACATGAATTCCAGTCTTTTCCTATGGACAAGATCTACAAAAGTATCTCAACGCAAACATTAGTCCATAAGGATTGTCATTAATTACCAAAACCACACATGGGGAAACACATGCACTTTCACCAGGTAACATCTAAACGAGTTCAGTTCATGGAATGGTCCGCAGAATGCCAAGGAATTGTTCAATCTCCGTCACTCTAGCCTTAGAGTCACCATAGAAAGAGCATTTGCTGCTCTGAAGAACAGATTCAAGATCCTTGACCAAAAACCATTCCACCATTTCGAGACCAAGTAAAGCTAGTTCTTGCCTGTTGCATTCTTCACAATTGGATCTTAGGGTGGGGAATAGATGAACATTTCCCCTCTAAGGAAGATGTGACGCCTGGCGATCAACCTCAGGGCGGCCATGGTGTCCCTCAAGGAGATAGTGAAGCTTGGAAGGCCAAAAGGATGGAGTGGGCTTAGGCAATGTGGGATAGAGGTGCCGCTAGGATATGAGCTTCAACACATCGAGAAGAAGAAGAAGAACTGAAGACCCCACCCTTTCCTAGTTATCATCTGTGCCGAACCTTTCCTAGTTACCTCTAGACTGTAATGCTATTTCATGAACTGTCATTCGTAGTAGTTAGGGATGTACTGATGAACTGCCATTCGTAGTAGCTAGGACTTGATGAACTTATATTACCATCTATGTAGTATGGTAAGCTCACCATTAGCAACAAGGGGTGAGCACAATCTAGCTCGGACGCAACCAAACACCTTACTTTGCATCGTTGCTTGCTTTTCTGGGACGTTGCTGGCTACCAAACAATGTGCTCAATCTATGCTCGCAGTGCGATGCAGGATGCCAAACGGCACGCACAACACGGCCCAGAGGTTGGTCTCGCCAAATCAGGCCCTGCACAGCCTAATGTAGCGGGGCGCAAGAAGGGTTGCAGGCCACCAAACGCGCCCAATATGAATGCACTCCTGATCTTTTCTTAGATGAGGCACACCTGAGCTGAGAGCTACGGGGAGAACATCCAGTGATACCAACTCTCACATGTTTCCAGTAGAAAACAATTTTAAATATTTCAGAAAATTTTAGAAAAAATGTGAATGTTCATCAGGAACGTGTCTACAACCCCTAAATATCTAATGCAAATTCAAAATACACATTGAGAAGAAAAAAGACAAATCTAGCATGAATAGTGTCACTTCACATATGGATTTGTCTTTTTGTTTCTCAATGTGCCTTTCTGATTTAGAACTGAAATTTTTGTAGGTTGTAGACGTATTCCTTCTTATAAATATTCCCATTTTTTTGGAAATTCAAAATTAATTTTTTCCCCAGATGGGAAGCATGGAAGCGTGTGAGAGTTGGTATCGTTCTCTCGAGAGCTTCGTCCATCCCAACTTATAGGGGAGGTATGACCATATACATGGAGGGTGTGTTATTGTTGTATCGTTGTTTGTTTGTGGAGCTACCAGCTCAGTCTTTCAGAGGTGCTCATAGGATGTGCGTGCGTACGTGTGTTCATAGGGGTGAATGTGTGCACGTGCATGTGAACGTCTGCGTTGTACCGTGTTTTCGCAAAAAAAAGTCTTATTTAACGGTCCATGTACGTATGTACGTAGGCATCTCACGAATCTTCAACTTTAAGACACCAACGAACCAGATTTCAGCCTCGTGTCACAAAATCTATTATGTCTCCTCTTGTCATCAAAATAGAAAGATCAAGAGGAAATCCTGGCGTTCATGTACTGTCTGTTCGCTCGACCGCTCAGCATCGCTCGCCGTACTGAAAGCTGCTTTAAATTATTAGCACTACTACTCCACTAGCTCAACCAAATTAAACACTTGATCAGTACTAGGGGTACGCAGTACAAGGTGCGGCCGTGCATGCAGTGCCACCATTGCACAAATCAGTACACTAAGCTCGTGTAGTACTCCTAGCAGCGCCGATGCGACTGCGAGTGGAAGTTGTAATTTCTTTTTATTTTCTGGTCCTTGATGTAATTTGTCCCACCGTTTAGTGCAGTCGGGGTCCTTCTGGATCCTCCCTTTGTTCAAAAAAAAAAAAGAGAGTGGAAGTTGGAAGACATGAAGCATATGCGCATGCAGCTTCGATCCGAGCTCTATACTACTGTACATGTTTGTTTGGACAGCACATGCGTTGTTCCTTTCTCGATCTTTTTTTAATCTAGCGGCACATGCATTCCCCGTGTGTCCGTTTGACCAGACTCCACGCCGACAGTGTGCCGTATTCCTGTTCGTAAGCATGAAAAAGGAGACCACGACGAGCGTGTGTGATTCACGATGACGTCAAATTCAGTCGAAGACACTTTCCCCTCTCCGTCACTGTTTGAGAGAGGAGAAAGGCGATTTTTGGACGCCCTTCGTCGACCCGCCGCGTGCTCGCCGCCGCGCCGCGGGATTCCTCTCCTCCGCCGGCCGCTTCGGCGGCGGGAGGGTGGGGGATCCCCGGTGCCGGCTTGTACATATGGTAGGGTAGGGTGGAGTTCCTGACGGCGGCGCCCTGGAGGAGGTGGTGTTGGTGGTGGGAGGTTTGGTGTCGGCGTGTTCTTCTCCGGCGGCGGTGCTCCACGGGGCTCGGCGTCAACGCGCGCGACTTGCTGGAGCTCGAGGCCCGGTGTGGTGCTCGAGCCCCTCTGTTTCCCGTCAGATCCGTGGTGGCGGCGGATCTGGCGGCCGGAACCCAGGTCTGGACGAGTTCTTCAGCTTCTTCCTGCGGCGGATCCGAAGGCGGCTGAGGCAAAGCGGCGTTGCTGGGCCGGAGGGGCGTCTGCCCTGGTCGTTCATCGACAGAAGTTCCGTCGCGGCGCGGCGGACAGGCTAGGCGGCGTCTTTCAAGGGATTAAATGCTCCCAGGCAGTGGTAAGTTGGCGGCTGCTGGTCTTCGTCTTCGTCGCCGGTGTTGTTGCTGATCTCGGAGCTAGCTCTGGCTCCTCTACGTATTGTTCTTCCCTTCCTGTATTTGTACTACGTACTGTGTATGTGGTTCTTTGGTGAATATACGTGGAAAAATATAAAAAAAAGATTCACGATGACGTCCCACACACTTGTGGTGTTCAGTGTTAGCTTAATTTTGGCACACTGAACTTGAATCCCGGTCTGAACGGAAACTTATACTCCCTATAGTTCATTTTTGTGACATCATTTTCCGAACGGAGGGAGTAAATGTTTGGTGCATCGGGAATGCGAAGATCCCCGCCGAGATTGCACGCTACTCTCACTTACACGTGGATCCTAATTGTAAGACCCCTTTTCCCCAATCTTTCTCTCCTTCACCTAACTCTCCCACTCGATTCCAGCTCGGCCTGCCTCCTCAGCACCAGATGCGTACTGCAGCCGCCCGCCGACCGCGTCGTGTGTCTCCGCCACCATGCAGCGCTTACCGAGCCGGGTCGTATGTTACACTCGTGTCGGCCAAGATTGGAGTACTAGCACTAAGGGCACCTCCAACGGGGTGGAGCAAACGGACACCGAAATTGGTCCGGTTTTGTCCCTTTGGGGGCGGACCGTGGACACATTTTGGGCATTTGTCCGTTTAGGGTGGAGGTGCCCCCAACGGCCTGGCGCAAAATCCCCCCCCCCCCCCCCGAGTGGGTCCATTTTTTACAATTCACAAATTAATCAATAGCACACAAACATAGTTCGATAGCAAATAGTATCAAATTTATTACAATAAAAAGTTCATGGACTGAAATAAATAGTTCATTCAATGAAATTATTCTGGAGCTGGAGCTGGATGGTTTCCGAAGTGAGCCCACACATGCTCCACCATATCATTCTGGAGCTGGATGTGTGTTTTCTTGTCCTGCATCTCGTCAAGCACATGAATGTACTGCTGGAACGACGCTGCCCCTGGGATCGGCTCAATCAACTCACCCTGAAATTCCCATCCTTGATCGAATAGCCTCGCGTCACCCCATACGAAAACGGCGACGAAAGACCGAAGCCGGATATGTTGTCTTCACCGGGTTGAAGTAGTCCTTCCAAAGCTGGAGGTGACCATTCTCTCGTTCACGGTCCAACGCGGGTGCTCGCCCAACGACTGACCCAACATGCCGGGGCATTGCATTCTGGTTAAAGTTGTGGATGAGAGTGGCCGCGGCCACCATGATATCGCTGTCATCGTCGGAAGATTCATCCGATGTATCGATGAAGGTGTGGTAGAAGAACTCATCATCGCTATCCATCTACATGAATAAAATTGTAAGAAAATGCTACATCATTTGCAGTCCTTCAAATGCAAAGAACGAGGGCGGCCGGTGTTCATACCTTTGGTCGAACACCTTCGGGGCGGTGGAGTCCGGGGCAGAGGACGAGGGCGGCCGGTGTTGGAGACGAGGGCGAGGACGGCCGCGGCTTCAGCACGGCTCGAGGGCGGCCGGGGCGGAAGAAGATGGAGAATGCGGCCGATGTTGGAGACGAGAGCGAGGACGGCCGCGGCTTCAGCACGGCTCGAGGGCGACCGGGGCGGAAGAAGATGGAGAATGCGGCCGGCGACGAGATCCGGCCACGGGGAAGGCTAGACGACGTCGCGGCTGAGGATAGCTCGGTGGCCGAAGGGCAGGTCCAGGGCGGCGGCGGCGGTCGCGGGGCCAAAAGGAGATGGGGAGGTGGGAGGGGAGGGACTGTGTGGCTGACCCTTGGGCCCGACGCGGACAGGGAGGACAAAGAGGAGGACCGAGAGGCTGTCCGTCCCGCCCCAAAGCCGCCCCAAAGTTGGGCCACGTTTGGGTCGAAATTCGGTGTCCGGGCGGACACCAGTCCGGATGCGCCAGCCCGTTGGAGCCCCTCTTTTGTCCGTTGGGACAAAATCAGATTGGGCTGGTCCGTATGCGCCAGCCGTTGGAGGTGCCCTAAGTGTGTGCGGGACCGGAGGTGGTGCACATGCCGGAGCACGACCTTGTGCTGGCTGGCTAACGAGTGCACGACGGGAATGCGTCCGCGGCCGTCAAGCGGGCCAGCGCAATCAGAGGAACCAAGTCGACACAGTTGGCCATGACGAGAGGCTGACGTGGCGTCCATCGCGAACTAGTAGACCTCCGCCCTCCTCAAGTAGTTTTAAGAGACAACAAATCTAATTGAATTGTACTTGATATATTGTATCTAAGCGAAGACTAATAGATCATGCTTGTATAAAGTTATGATACGTTTTTGTATATTACCACGTACACGAGCGCCATATGTTAGCTAAAATACCACGTCTAAAACATTGGAAGTGGCCTTAGAGAAGATTTAAGTGACGAGCGTCTCTTTAGATACAACCTCGTGTACCACATATATACTCATACTCAATATGTGGCTGTTGACTTGTGTTGCGACGTGATTAATTTATAATCTACTATTGAAAATTACACACACAAAATATACAAATGCAGATCAGATAATTAAATACTAAAATGTGTAAAGATGGGTGGCGTGTTACATCCCAAATTTTGGAACTAAGAAAAACTTAGTTTTACAAGACCCAAAATTCAGAACCAACAAAAACTTTTTGAAATGTTTCACTGATGAGTGTGTTTTCCTTCCCATTGCTAGGTTTGACTTTGTGTGACTTGTTGTTTAAATTGTTTGACTAGTAAATATTAACCCAAGTACCTAACCTATGTAAAAATATATTTAACTTTGGTGATCATGTTGTGACAAGAAAATATTCCATACATCTTTTTCCATTCTTATTTCTGGCCAAAGTCCATTACAATGATACTTGGTTTATCAATAACCAAAATTAATACCCATTATTTGAGAAAGTAAAAAATATTTCCAAAATTATGTGTTTACAAGATTATGGATATCTATATGCCATCTCCTACCTATTTTTCAACCTTGGTATTTTGCAGGTGTATACAACTCCCATTTTATAAACTTTTATTTTCACTCTATTTGAAAATAACACTAGTGGGAAATATATTACCCCTCATATTTCCTTTCTCAAACCTTTTTGAAAACTATTAAGTTATGAGTGGAGATATTTCCTAAACATCATCTTGTCATCATTAGGAGTGGTCACTCTTTCACAGGATAGCATTGTGAAGATGGTGGTATGGTTAATTCTTGTGGTTTGATTTGTGTGGTCTTGGTTGTAATGTTGATCTTGTTGTGATTGTTGCTTGTGTGGATAATTCCTCAGTGGTGCTTAACACTAAAAACAAAACACACTTGGCAACAAATTTGAAATGTGACTTAAATAAAGCAAAACTCCTAAAATTACTCAACAAATTGAATTAGGATCATAAGTTACAAGAAATGATCTTAATATATTATTCTATCTACCTAACTCTCTATTTCTTTCCAAGTAAATATCTTCTTTATGAAAATAATTCCATGGATGAGGTACGCGGATGACTATCTCATTCTCATACCCCTTTCTTCTCAAAAAATTATATAATTACCACTTAATTTTATTTAAGTTATAAAATCCTATTTACTTCTTTAAACACTACGAATATTCAAAAACCCTATGAACCAATGTGGTTCCAAACATTTTATTTTGCAACACCAATTTTTGTGGAGCTTCTACATGTTATGGGGAGGCTACATGAATATTTTCAAATTTTTATAAAATGTTTTAGTGCCTCAATTAAATCCCTAAACTGTTACTGGTTTTAAAAGGAAAGTAAGAGAAATAGAAAAGGAGGAAAATCCTGGGGGCTTCGTGCAAAGTGGCTTTCTTCATCCTGTAGCGACCGAGCCGCCGAGCCGCACCGCTAGCTCGCCGTCGCGCCGACCGTCGCCGTACTGCCTGAGCTGGATAAGAACGCCGCGCCAGCCCTCTGCCCTGATCCTCCGCGACCTTTGACCAGCAGAAGAGCACGTGGGTCGCTCCCCATCGCTGCCAATGCTCGCCCAATCCGTGCTGCCCGAGCACGTCGACGCCGGCCCCGATCTCCGCCACCTCAGCTCCCCGGCAAGCTCAGCTCATCCTGGACGTCCGCCTCGCTTGCCGAAGTTCCGCAGACACCTCGACGTCACTTCCCCTGCCCCACCGCGACGCAATCGTGCTGACGACCTCCGACGGGTGCGCCATGGACGCCGTCCGTGCGCACGACGGACACCTACCCTCCCTCACTTGACTCGGACCCAAAACCCTAACGGAGCACCCCCACGCCGTCGCTGCACAGCACCGCCACCAATGGCGTGCTCTCCCACTCCCTGGCCGCTTCCTACACCACGACCACCGTGCACCACCCCCGCCTCCATATATACAGCACCCGAGGCTTGCACTCCCTCCACACCACACCACACCACTGCCTTCTCCTCCACCCCGCACTTCTCCGTGCACCGCCAGGAGAGCGGAGACGCAGCCGCTGCTCACGCTGACGTGGTTGAGCATGTCCACGCTCGGCCGTGGCCTGAGGTTGAAGACGATGCGGCCACTCCACCCCACTCTCTCCTTCCTTCTGCTCTCGGCTCTGCTCTTTGCCCTGCCCACGCACGACCCTCACCGCCCCTCTCCCCTTGCTTCTCCAGGCACAGAAGGCCACCCAGGAGCTCGCCGGCGAAGGATCTCGTCCGAGGGAGCCGCCAAATTCGCCGACCCCATTCTGGGTTTCCCCAAGCCGGGCCGTCACCACCAACCGCCTTCTCAGGCCCTCCGCACTCGTCTCCACCATCCGCACCACCTCCAGGAGCCCTAGGTGAGCATCCCCGCAACCGCCACCGTCTCTGGCCACGGCGGCACCGCCTGTTTCGGGTCGCCGCCGGCGCGCCCTTCCTCGACCGTTGGATCACGATCCAACGGTGCCATACCGATTCGTTTAAATGAGCCGCTGATAGACAGGCCCCACCCATCAGCCGTTTCCTCTTTTCTGCGCTCAGGAAAAAAATAAAACTCGGCCAGGCCCAGTGGGCTGGGAACCTTCTCAGCCCATTTATTTTTTTCCTCCTCTTTTGAAATTAGGGTTTAACAGAAAACTTTTAAATCTGTATGCCTGTTTAAAATTCAATAACTCGAGAAATATAACTCCAAATAAATCAAACCAAAATTCCTTGGATCACATATGAAATTGTTAAACCAACCCAGGTGGTTTCATCCAGTTTAGATAATTAACAAATGTGTAGAAATTATAGTGCCACAAAAGGTTCAGAACACCAACTTGTTTGTTTATGATACCGTATTAACCCAATTGAGTTCAAACCAATTTTGCTAGATCACATTTAATCAGTGTTAGCTACCCCTAAATTGGTAAAATTATTGAAGCAACAGAAACTCATTAGTAAATCAAATAGTGATTTGCACTTTTATGTAGTATAATAATTATGGTGGAATAAATATTAATCCAAATGGACCTAGGCAAATTTTGTTGGATCGGAAATAATCAGTGCTAGTGGTCTCTAAATTGGCATAATTTTGTGATTAACAAAACTTAAGTTGTGCAATAAAACTTGTGTGCCTAGTTTCTGCCATTTTCAAGTCACATTTAAATATCGGTTAGTTCAATTAAATTGAACCCAATTGGTTGGCCTTGGGTGATTGCAGTAGCTATTTGTAGAATTTAAGATTGTAACGTTGTGATATCTGGTTGAATAGTGTAGTGATTGTTTATACTAGCTAGTGTAGACGATTAGGCGAGAACGTTGCCGGGATTATCGAGGCGGGGGATTTTGCTAAACAACAGGAGCAAGACCCCGGGAACTTTGCTGATCAAGGCAAGCTACTTCTCTGAGCTTGCATCTATATACATCTATTTTGGTTCACATGTTTTACTTATAAAGAGCATAAGTGATTTAGGTGGTGTTTGCCACTAAAGCTATGATTTTGAAAATCTTTTGTTTCCAAATTACAAGTATATTATTTTGACACCCTATATGGAGGTGTTAGATGGAAATTCTTTTTCAAACTAAAGGATGGGAAAAATATTGTTTACTCAAAACTCCTTTGAAAATACTTGTGTGGATATGGAATGCCGAGATGTCGGTGTTGAAGTGGAGAAATGGAGAAAGATGGGTTTTGATGAAAAATGCACATTGTGTCCTAGTACTATGATGACCAGCCAATACCCTGTGCGACCACATTTACCCACATATGGAAAGGGCGTAGTCATATAATTTGCTCATATTAGTATGGGATGCCTCAACAACGGAGATGACTCCGTTCCATGAGAGGATGGTTTGGTGACCTACCCCTGACCTGGGTCCTCAAAAAAGGAGAACATCGACGGGCTGGTATGAGTGAAGGGAGGAAGAGGATTGAAGACGCCACCTTTGGGTCGCCGGGCAGAACTATGAGTCCACACACTTAGTTCCAACGGGCTGGAATGAGTGTCGATGGAAAGTGTCATAGCGGCAGGGTCCTATACTAGCATGAGCAAAGGACAGGCTATGGTCGGTGACTCAACTTCGCATACACCTTGTATGGCGGGACGTGGCTGACACGATGAGTTGCCGGATGGATGTGGAAAAAGCGTGCTACCTCTGCAGAGTGTAAAAACTATTCGAATAGCCAAGTCCTCGGATATGGACAGTTGGGAGGCTGTCCTAAGACCATATGCAAGTTTTGCAAAGTTTTGAGATTTGAAAAGAAAATAGAGATGTTTTATATACGCAACTATACTGACGGGCTGGTATGAGATTGCTGGAAAAGAGGAAGACCATGAAGGGCTATGGTCGAGAAGTGCAAATTTTTGTGTTTTGAAAGTGGAAAATGTTTTACGCAACGATACCGAAGGGCTGGTATAAGGTTGTGGGAAAATGATTTGACCATGAAGGGCTATGGTCGAAAAAGGAGGAGTTTTGGAGAAATAAACCCATGGTGATTTTCCGGGAAAATGTTTATAAAAGAGACTTCTTACCTTTTACAACAAACATATCTTTTCGTGAAAATGTTTTAAAAGAGACTTCTTACAAAGACAGATTTATGGGAAAAAGTTCTAAAAGCCTTCTTGTCTTTTTCAACAAAGGTTTAGAGATGTTTTTCCAAAAATACAAGGCTTATGAAAAGTTATAAAATTCTTCTTTATGGAGGTTTCAAGACAAAGTTTTATTAAACAAAAGTCTGTCCTTTTCTTTTTCAACAATGATATAGAGATATCTTTCTAAAAGTAAAAGTCTTATTTAACCAGTGCATGTTCATGTTGGGGGTAGTTTGCGAGTACAATTCAAATTGTACTCATATTGGTTTCGTCCCTGGCTATTGTCTTAGCCAGGTTTCGAGGAGCATATCGATGAGGAGGATTATGGGACCGATGACGCGAGCTAAGGATTCTTCATTAGTCAGTTGCCTGTGGGAACTAAGGAACGCTAGTAGGCCATCAACGTTGGTTGCTTCCGCTGAATAATGGTATTTTTCCTAGGAAGGCACCTATGTAAGACTCGGTCTGTATGACCGAATTATTGTAAAACTTGTATCCGGTGTTGTAATGGATGTAACTGTGATGCCACGTCGAGTTATGTGCAACAACAAACTGATCATGGGATTGTTGCTGGAAACATAACGAGTATCTCGGATGGCTAATCCGGGGTCCTCACAGACTTGGTATCAGAGCCATCCTGACTTAGGAGACCTTAGTTTAGCATGGGCGTTAGATAGGAGTTACAAAACCTAATTTCTAAAATACAGGAGCCGAGTATTTTCGAAGAAATTGCTTATCTCCCAACCTTCACACTTATGCAAGTATTACATTTTCCTGGTACCCTCAAAATTTTGTACACTTGACATCTCACTAACTTTAAATTTTGTTTAAAATTGTAAAATGGCACTCAATCTCACCGAGTTTAAGCAAGTAAAGAAGGATTGCAAGCTGATGTTCCCCTACAGTGAGCCCGATGGATTTGACACATCTCCGCCTAACCGGCATGGCCAGGTGTCAGTCCACTGTAAGGTGCCGTAGGACTTGTCCCATTCCATGAGAGAGGCTCGTCGGGTTCTTCCATGAGAAGGAGCCGACACAACCCAGCTTATATGAGACCCCGTTCTAGCTGCCATTTCTCCCCACCCTCACTCACCGTCCTTAGCAACCCAACTCTCTTGAAGCAGGAATCCCGCGTTCTTATCCTATACCCAGAGCCAGAATAATCCGATGGAAAACCCCAAGGTCATTCTGGAAACCACTGCCGAGGATCATGGCGGATTTCCACTGATGCTTTGGAAGGCCGTCTGCCATCTTCTTGGTAGCCCTGCTCGCCCTCGATATGTGGTGTTCGTGAACTCACTCTCGCCTGCCGGGAGTGAATTTGAAGTAGACGTGCATATCGGCTCGTGTCCGTTGGGCACAAGTCAGCCTTACTTGATCCAAGGTAGGAGCATGCCTACTCTTAGTCAAGCCATCCAGGTAGCAGCCTGGGAAGGTCTTGTCTGTCTCTGGTACTCGGAACCGGCGATGGCGATGAGTCGAGCTTTCCACCTTCTGCCAGCCAGACCCCAGCATGGTACGGAGACTGTCCAAACTTCCATTAGAGAGGAAGTCGACCCTGCCGTAATCACCCTGGTCACCTACGGGGCTGCAATGACAAGGTTCAGCCATTCCCTGATGGATGAACTCATGACCACAAGGCGCCACCTTGGTCATGCTCACCTGGAACTGTGTCGAGCACGGAACCCACCTATCCTCAACCATGGGCAAGCTCGGGGTACAGGACTCCCGTTCCCAGATGATTTGTTGGACCGTAGTCTTGATGCATCTGTGGCGCACGCACTGGCCCGAGTTCAGCAGCACCCCCAAGAGCAAGGTATAATCCTTGAAGGTGTGCCTGCAGTTTTCCACCCCGCGGAAGATGGAGATGTGGACACCACTCTTCGTCTCGGCCACGCTATACCGACTACCAGAGGCTGTCAAGCGGAGTAGAACCCATGCTTAGTTAGCCTGATTTACGCTTGTAGGTTGGTAGGAGAGAAGCGGCAAGGTTGTTTGTTTGTTTGTTTGTTTGTTTGTGTTGTGTAAGTTTGTTGTAAGCTTTTTGGTTGATGTCGAATCAGCCCATAATAAAACTTGGTGTTCTGATCCTCTTATTAATTGTGTTGATTTGGAAACAAGTCATAAGGTGTGTTGATTGTTCCTTGTTAATTGTGTTGCTTGTTGGAGTAAATTAAAAATCTTGAACCCAAAAATGAAATTGGAAACATCTACACAATTTGACATGTGGCATAAAATTTCTCAAACCTAGAAATTAATGTTTTCCTTCACACAAAATTCAGAGAAGTGATAATATAATCACTCTCAATTTATTCATATTACTTTTCTCTCTCAAATAAATATTTTTCAAAAACCTATATCTAAAATCCGATTTCTTTCTTTATTTCTTTAGATCATCAAATGTATCACCTGAGAATTAACCCCAAATACCAAATGCCATTATTTTCTAATGTGCAAAATATTTTTGGGTGTGTTGCACCAGTTAATCATTAATTGGAAGTATTTAATGAGACACTGTAACCACGGTGCCTTGCTCAATTGATGTTAACTCGTGTGTAGGTTTGGAAAACTACCTACTTGGTGTTTATATGGTTCCCCATTTGGGATAAATCATGTGCCACACGCAAGTAAAAGTTTTTGTCCAGTGTCCAGTAGTGTTATGTGCTTGTTAACCGGCATGACTGAAATAATCATGCCATACCACTATAAATAGTTTTGGACCATAAAATGCAGGGTTATTTTCTATAAAGATATTTTCTCAGTAGCAAGTTCTCCTATCTATATGTTCGTACCTCTGCAATTCTATGAATGTTGCAAGACCAGATTTGTGGCAGCCAAGAAAAATTCAAAAATGCAAATCTTGTTCCAGTTCATCAGCGGAGACAAGTTTGATACAACCACGGAGTTCAGTACAGAAGGGAAACTTTCAGAATCAAAGGATACAAATTCTACCCCAACGAAGAACACTACAACTACTTAGTGCGGATGCAAAGGCACTCCAGAAATTTCTACTCCCTCTCACGATCCACGGCACTGCTAGAAGATTCGCCTGGCTCGCCCGAAGCATAGTCGCGAGCCGCGGACGATGACGGACGGCTCGAGCAGCCTGCTCACCTCCAGCCGGAAGAACAACCACCTCAGCCACTGGCGGCACAGCTTGCTCCTCCGGTGCAGCTTGCTCCTCCGCCGCAGCCTGCTCCTCCATCGCAGCACCAGCACCAGCGCCAGACCACAAATTGCATAGGACAACGACTAGGATGACCACTGCCGTGAATAACAGGGTCTGCACCAACGAAGCCATGACCACGAAGAGCACGAAGATGATAATGCCCTCGATGAAGCCCGCGTCCTCCATCATTTCGACATAGGATCTAAAGAAATCACTAATAAAGCCCATGGTGTCGGTGCGAAAGGAGATTTTTTTTTGAGGTTTCTAATTTATAGCCGGAGCTCGGATGCCGTTCCTCGGCACCGCATGGCACGGGAAAGGGAGGAATCGCGAGCAGTGCTCGCCCAATGGTGCG
Organism: Poa pratensis; assembly: GCA_947311845.1. Taxonomy (NCBI): domain Eukaryota; kingdom Viridiplantae; phylum Streptophyta; class Magnoliopsida; order Poales; family Poaceae; genus Poa; species Poa pratensis. Next base: position 11,241,672 of record CAMZMU010000110.1, read on the forward strand.
AAACCCTCAAGGCGTTGTTCTCCAAAGCCGTGATGGCCGCTGCATCGATGGACTGCACGCGCAGCAGTATCGCAGATGAGTGCTCCGCGCACTAAAACCCGGGCATGTGCGGAAGGAGAGAGAGCAAGGAAGAAGAAGATAGAAAGGAAGAAGGAGACTGCTGATACCCTATGACGTAGTTACCTGCGTCAAAAGAATATGGGTTAGGTTGAGACTCCAAGTGCAGAGTGTATAGTATAGGAAAGACTGTTTTCCCCACGAGGGCTGACTCGAGGGTTTAATATCGAACTCTCGGGGAACCAGTAGTGAAAGATTTATCTTCTTATCCTTCTCTTGAAAACCTACAAAACAAAGTTAATTGTTTTGTGCCCTCAACCTCACCAAGTGGTTGTCAAGCACAAGGTGTGAGTATGATATGAAAAGATAATGAATGCAAAACAATAAATAAATATGCAATGATGATAAATAAATATGCAAGGATGGTGGAAACAATGATGGATGATATTTTTGGGTTTTGTATTGTGAATGCAAGATGTAAAAGTGTTTTTGTATTTTCGGATTTAAAATGGCAGAAAATGGAAAATGCTTAAAAGTTGTTGGAAAGGTGTTTCTTATGATTAAAAATGGACCGGGGTTCATGGTTTCACAAATGCACTCTCTCTTTAATAAAGTGGTAGATAGTGGAACACTAGAATTGACATATTAGATTGCAACAAAAAGGTTTCATGACAAGTTACTAATTATATGGGCATCACGTCCTAACATAGAAATCTTTTGTTTATTAATCTCTCTTATACTCCACTAAGATGGGAATTAAATCGAGCCATCCTGGTATTAAGATAAATCAGAGTATAGCATTAAGTTCTATGACATGAAGTTAAAATAAGAACTTGCTAGATCTAGTCATGGAGTAGTGGCAAGGTCACACCCACATCTCCGGTAGCAAGGTATTTTTCTTTATCCCTAGTGAGGCAACAAAGTAAGGTAAAGTACCCAAGTGGATCGCGGAACTTCTGTCACTTTCACCGCACTAGCCACCCCCGTTACTCCATCTAATGCACACGTTCCCCCTCACACGCTCTCATACACAAGTTTGATCAGAACAAGTAAACAATAACGGGGTACATAATATGCATCTACTTTCATAACTGAAACAAAACTATTGCAATCTCAAACATATATTAACTCATAAATAGATCCACCACAAAGGTATTACATAGATGACCGTAATCATGTTCAGCAGCTCATACGGTGCTAATTAGTGAAGCTCAAAGAGAGGAGAGATACATAAGTTACTTCCACAAACCCATAGTCCAGGGGTGGACTACTCCCTCTTCATCATGGAGACGGTGGAGAAGTCGTTGGAGAAGAAGGAGACCACGCCGGCAGCGCCCCGCCGGAGTTTTCCCCCTCCAATCTGCAACTCCAGGTCTCTGTTTCGTGGTTTCTGTGTTTCGGCGGCGCTCCCTTCCGAAAGCCGTCGGGGGACTATTTTTATAGTCGTTTTTAGGTCAAGACAGAGGCTCGGGGAAGAAGATCGACGACATCGGAGGCTCGAGGCCCAAGTTAGGGGGGCCCACGCGGCCAAGGAATCTGGCCACGTGGGCCCACCTCTTTCGGCCCTCGGGTCTCCGTTTGTTCGCTTCCTTCGCTCCTACTCTTCGTTCCTTCCAAAAAATGACGACCGTGAAATATCAGGTCATTTGGACGTCGTTTGGGTCCCTGAAACATAAAAATATAGAAAATAGGATTTTCTGCCAGTGTAGGGTTAATTCCACAAAAATAGGGAAACTGTGAAATATTCCCAAAATCAATATAAAACAATGATATAACCCTTATATGATGCAAATATGATTGAAATATAAGTAATATAATACAAAGTTCATGTATGCATTTTACATGCATCAACTGCCAGGTGGACCCCGGTCCCAGGTGTCAGCGAGTAAGCCGATAACCTCCATGTCCTTCTATCCTTTATTCACGATTGTATCTCTCGCCTTTCCAGTACCCCATAGCGAAAAACCCTTGCAAAAATGATTTTTCAGATAGTCCAATCCCACTGTGCATGTGAGCCAATTATTGGGGGCACACATATTTCTCTTTTAAAGGAAACCCTGTTATTTTCAAAACCTGTGTACGCATCAAAGTAAATAAATAGTTTTTCCAAAATAAAACAGTAAACTTTTGTTTTCCCCAAATTTGAGGTAATTATCTGCCTAAGATAAATCTTTGGTTATCGGTTGATAGTTTGGTTGTAGACCTTGTGTGACCATTGCCATGTTTGTCTTTGGCTGAGCAAAAACCTTAGATTTAACTCAATAAATATGCTAGTTGATCCGAGCATATAAGAGTTTCTAACCTATGAAAATTCGAGCTCAGAGGACGAAGGAAGTTAACAATGGTGTTTTTTCTTCACTCAACCGGAGAAATACAAGGACAAAGACAACCTACCCAGATGCATCCGAGGAAGACCAAAAATCTGGAAGGCACCTGCGGTGGACAACATTCAACTACCAAGCAAGCTCCGACGCAACCAGAAGTTTAACATCCCTCTACCAACCCAAAAACCGTACCCTCGTACTCCCCTGTTACCCACCTAGCAAATCTCGAGGACGAGATTTGTTTTTTTAAGGGGGGAAGGATCTGTCACATCCCAAATTTTGGAACTAAGAAAAACTTAGTTTTACAAGACCCAAAATTCAGAACCAACAAAAACTTTTTGAAATGTTTCACTGATGAGTGTGTTTTCCTTCCCATTGCTAGGTTTGACTTTGTGTGACTTGTTGTTTAAGTTGTTTGACTAGTAAATATTAACCCAAGTACCCAACCTATGTAATATTTAACTTTGGTGATCATGTTGTGACAAGAAAATATTCCATACATCTTTTTTCCATTCTTATTTCTGGCCAAAGTCCATTACAATGATACTTGGTTTAGCAACAACCAAAATTAATACCCATTATTTGAGAAAGTAAAAGTATTTCCAAAATTATGTGTTTCCAAGATTATGGAGATCTATATGCCATCTCCTACCTATTTTTCAACCTTGGTATTTTGCAGGTGCATACAACTCCCATTTTATAAACTTTTATTTTCACTCCATTTGAAAATAACACTAGTGGGAAATATATTACCCCTCATATTTCCTTTCTCAAACCTTTTTGAAAACTATTAAGTTATGAGTGGAGATATTTCCTAAACATCATCTTGTCATCATTAGGAGTGGTCACTCTTTCACAGGATATCATTGTGGAGATGGTGGTATGGTTAATTCTTGTGGTTTGGTTTGTGTGGTCTTGGTTGTAATGTTGATCTTGTTGTGATTGTTGCTTGTGTGGATAATTCCTCAGTGGTGCTTAACACTAAAAACAAAACACACTTGGCAACAAATTTGGAATGTGACTTAAATAAAGCAAAACTCCTAAAATTACTCAACAAATTGAATTAGGATCATAAGTTACAAGAAATGATCTTAATATGTTATTCTATCTACCTAACTCTCTATTTCTTTCCAAGTAAATATATTCTTTATGAAAATAATTCCATGGATGAGGTAAGAGGATGACTCTCATTCTCATACCCATTTCTTCTAAAAAAATTATATAATTACCACTTAATTTTATTTAAGTTATGAAATCATATTTTACTTCTTTAAACACTATGAATATTCAAAAACCCTATTAACCAATGTGGTTTCAAACATTTTATTTTGCAACACCAATTTTTGTGGAACTTCTACATGTTATGGGGAGGCTACATGAATATTTTCAAATTTTTATAAAATGTTTTAGTGCCTCAATTAAATCCCTAAACTGCTACTGGTTTTAAAAGGAAAGTAAGAGAAATAGAAAAGGAGGAAAATCTAGGGGGTTCGTGCCAAGTGGCTTTCTTCATCCTGTAGCGACCGAGCCGCCGAGCCGCACTGCTAGCTCGCTGTCGCGCCGACCATCGCCGTTCTGCCCGAGCTGGATAAGAACGCCGCGCCAGCCCTCTGCCCTGCTCCTCCGCGACCTTTGACCAGCAAAAGAGCACGTGGGTCGCTCCCCATCGCTGCCAATGCTCGCCCAATCCGTGCGGCCCGAGCACGTCAACGCTGGCCCCGATCTCCGCCACCTCTGCTCCCCGGCAAGCTCAGCTCATCCTGGACATCCGCCTCGCTCGCCGAAGTTCCGCAGACACCTCGACGTCACTTCCCTTACCCCACCGCGACGCAATCGTGCTGACGACCTCCGACGGGTGCGCCATGGACACCGTCCATGCGCACAACGTACACCTACCCTCCCTCGCTTGACTCGGACCCAAAAACCCTAACGGAGCACCCCACGCCGTCGCTACACAGCACCGCCACCAATGGCGTGCTCTCCCACTCCCTGGCCGCTTCCTGCACCACGACCACCGTGCACCACCCCCGCCTCCATATATACAGCACCCAAGGCTTGCACTCTGTCCACACCACACCACTGCCTTCTCCTCCACCCCGCACTTCTCCGTGCACCGCCAGGAGAGCGGAGACGCAGCCGCTGCTCACGCTGCCGTGGTTGAGCATGTCCACGCTCGGCCGTGGCCTGAGGTTGAAGATGATGCGGCCACTCCACCCCACTCTCTCCTTCCTTCTGCTCTCGGCTCTGCTCTTTGCCCTGCCCACACGCGACCCTCACCGCCCCTCTCCTCTTGCTTCTCCAGGCACAGAAGGCCACCCAGGAGCTCGCCGGCGAAGGATCTCGTCCGAGGGAGCCGCCAAATTCGCCGACCCCGTTCTGGGTTTCCCCAAGCCGGGCCGTCACCACCAACCGCCTTCTCAGGCCCTCTGCACTCATCTCCACCATCCGCACCACCTCCAGGAGCCCTAGGTGAGCATCCCCGCAACCGCCACCGTCTCTGGCCACGGCGGCGCCGCCTGTTTCGGGTCGTCGCCGGCGCGCCCTTCCTCGACCGTTGGATCACGATCCAACGGTGCCATACCGATTCGTTTAAATGAGCCGCTGACAGACAGGCCCCACCCGTCAGCCGTTTCCTCTTTTCAGCGCTCAGGAAAAAAATAAAACTGGGCCAGGCCCAGTGGGCTGGGAACCTTCTCAGCCCATTTTTTCCTCCTCTTTTGAATTAGGGTTTAACAGAAAACTTTTAAATCCGTATGCTTGTTTAAAATTCAATAACTCGAGAAATATAACTCCAAATAAATCAAACCAAAATTCCCTGGATAAAATATGATATTGTTAAACCAACCCAGGTGGTTTCATCCTGTTTAGATAATTAACAAATGTGTAGAAATTAAAGTGCCACAGAAGGTTCAGAACACCAACTTGTTTGTTTCTGATACCCTATTAACCCAATTGAGTTGAAACCCATTTTGTTAGATCACATTTAATCAGTGTTAGCTACCCCTAAATTGGTAAAATTATTGAAGCAACAGAAACTCATTAGTAAATCAAATAGTGATTTGCACTTTTCTGTAGTATAATAATTATGGTGGAATAAATATCAATCCAAATGGACCAAGGCCAGTTTTGTTGGATCAGAAATAATCAGTGCTAGTGGTCTCTAAATTGGCATAATTTTGTGATTAACAAAACTTAAGTTGTGCAATAAAACTTGTGTGGCTAGTTTCTGCCATTTTCAAGTCACATTTAAATATCGGTTAGTTCAATTAAATCGAACCCAATTGGTTGGCCTTGGGTGATTGCAGTAGCTATTTGTAGAATTTAAGATTGTAACGTTGTGATGTCTGGTTGAATAGTGTAGTGATTATTTGTACTTGCTAGTGTAGACGATTAGGCGAGAACGTTGCCAGGATTATCGAGGAGGGGGATTTTGCTAAACAACAGGAGCAATACCCCGGGAACTTTGCTGATCAAGGCAAGCTACTTCTCTGAGCTTGCATCTATATACATCTATTTTGGTTCACATGTTTTACTTATAAAGAGAATAAGTGATTTAGGTGTTGTTTGCCACTAAAGCTATGATTTTGCGAACCTTTTGTTTCCAAATTACAAGTATATTATTTTGACACCCTATATGGAGGTGTTAGATGGAAATTCTTTTTCAAACTAAAGGATGGGAAAAATATTGTTTACTCAAAACTCCTTTGAAAATACTTGTGTGGATATGGAATGCCGAGATGTCGGTGTTGAAGTGGAGAAATGGAGAAAGATGGGTTTTGATGAAAAATGCACATTGTGTCCTAGTACTATGACGACTAGCCAATACCCTGTGCGACCACATTTACCCACATATGGAAAGGGCGTAGTCATATAATTTGCTCATATTAGTATGGGATGCCTCAACAACGGAGATGACTCCGTTCCATGAGGGGATGGTTTGGTGACCTACCCCTGATCTGGGTCCTCAAAAAAGGAGAATACCGACGAGCTGGTATGAGTGAAGGGAGGAAGAGGATTGAAGACGCCACCTTTGGGTCGCCGGGCAGAACTATGAGTCCTCACACTTAGTTCCGACGGGCTGGAATGAGTGTCGATGGAAAGTGTCATAGCGGCAGGGTCCTATACTAGCATGAGCAAAGGACAGGCTATGGTCGGTGACTCAACTTCGTATACACCTTGTATGGCGGGACGTGGCTGACACGATGAGTTGCCGGATGGATGTGGGAAAAGCGTGCTACCTCTGCAGAGTGTAAAAACTATTCGAATAGCCGAGTCCTCGGATATGGACAGTTGGGAGGCTGTCCTAAGACCATGTGCAAGCTTTGCAAAGTTTTGAGATTTGAAAAGAAAATATAGATGTTTTATATACGCAACTATACCGACGGGCTGGTATGAGATTGCTGGAAAAGAGGAAGACCATGAAGTGCTATGGTTGAGAAGTGCAAAGTTTTGTGTTTTGAAAGTGGAAAATGTTTTACGCAACGATACCGAAGGGCTGGTATAAGGTTGTGGGAAAATGATTTGACCATGAAGGGCTATGGTCGAAAAAGGAGGATTTTTGGAGAAATAAACCCATGTGATTTTCCGGGAAAATGTTTATAAAAGAGACTTCTTACCTTTTACAACAAACATATCTTTTCGGGAAAATGTTTTAAAAGTGACTTCTTACAAAGACAGATTTATGGGAAAAAGTTCTAAAAGCCTTCTTGTCTTTTTCAACAAAGGTTTAGAGATGTTTTTCCAAAAATACAAGGCTTATGAAAAGTTATAAAATTCTTCTTTATGGAGGTTTCAAGACAAAGTTTTATTAAACAAAAGTCTGTCCTTTTCTTTTTCAACAAAGATATAGAGATATCTTTCTAAAAGTAAAAGTCATATTTAACCAATGCATGTTCATGTTGGGGGTAGTTTGCGAGTACAATTCAAATTGTACTCATATTGGTTTCGTCCTGGCTATTGTCTTAGCCAGGTTTCGAGGAGCATATCGATGAGGAGGATTATGGGACCGATGACGCGAGCTAAGGATTCTTCATTAGTCAGTTGCTTGTGGGAACTAAGAAACGCTAGTAGGCCATCAACGTTGGTTGCTTCCGCTGAATAATGGTATTTTGCCCAGGAAGGCACCTATGTAAGACTCGGTCTGTATGACCGAATTATTGTAAAACTTGTATCCGGTGTTGTAATGGATGTAACTGTGATGCCACGTCGAGTTATGTGCAACAACAAACTGATCATGAGATTGTTGCTGGAAACATAACGAGTATCTCGGATGGCTATTCCGGGTCCTCACATGGCGCAAACCACAATATGATAATCCCCCGTAATACGAAATATAAACACTAGTGTCTACTTGGTGACTACAAAGATGTGGAAAAATATATACAAAGATGTGGCCCATGCAACTAACCAAACAACAAAGTAAGTCAGATGGAAGTAATGCTAACAAGCAATCATGTATCAGTCTCCGAGTTAGTGTTATGACTTACGAGTGCACAACGTTTACAAAAACAAGAGACTATGTAATTGCTTTTAGAGGGTAATAATATATAAATATGTGCGAAGCATTGAGCCAAAAAAAAAATCCACCATCTACCATTTTTTCATAGGTAATCTTCTCACCTCCAACGACCTATTACTAACTATATTAAAGCCATACGAATCCGTGGCCTCTCCGCGCTCCGTCCACTGTAGCTACTGTAGAAAATGAACAGTAGCTACAGTACTTGATCCGACCCGTTCGCCGGCGATCAGACGGTCCACGTGCTTCTGCCCCGCAACATTTTGCAAAAACGCCCCTCGCTGTCGACAAATTGCTCCGCGGTCCACCGTTTTACGCAGAAAAGGGCCTAAACACAATTACAGACAAATGCACAGACTATTCTGCAAAACGGCCGCAGAATCCCCCTCCCCCTTTCTTCTCCCGTGCGTCGCTCCGGTCGCCGCCGGCGCCGTCGCCCCGCCCCGCCGTTCTGCTCCTCCTTCAAATCGGCGCACACGGCGCGCTCCGCCGTCGCCGCCCCTCCCTCCTCGGCGAGTTTCGCGTGCCGGGACGCTCTTCCGTCGCCGGAATCGTGCTCGCCGTCCTCGGCGTCCGCCGCCGCCGATTCCGGTGACCATATGGGCCGCGCCGCCGCCTGCCCTGCTCCCCGTGTCGCCCTCGTGCGGACCCGCACGGCTCCCGGCCCTCCGCGTGCTCCTTTGCACGATCCCGAGCTCGGCAGAGCCGGCCGCGCCGGGCGCGTCGTCCGCCCCCGGTGACGTCACCCGTCGACGTCACCGCGGGGCCCGCCAGTTTTTTTTTAAATTACAGAAAATTGAATAAAATTGCAAACTCAATAAATTTTGATCTGTAACTCAGAAAAATATGTTCAATATACCAAAATGTTCAGAAAAATGTAAACTATCTATTTGTATCAAATCCATGCATGTCTAAACAACTATTAATCGCGTCTATTTACGATAACGAAATAACCATTTATGAATTTATGGAGTGTTTCCAAATGCATGATCTCCATATTTAAATTTCAACCTCAACACGTTTAAATTTGAACCTCAACACGTTTAAACATGTAATGACACTCATATTGTATGTGCATTGCATTATGCCATGAATTGAATGTTGTTCTTTCTTTCCGACAGAGTCCGGCCACAACATACGAAAAAATTCAAAATTTTACCAAATTCTCATACTTACCATATGAAAGTTACAACCAAAAAAATAATTATACACATTTCAGATTTCCAAATTGTTGAGGAAAAAAATACAACTCTTAAAAATACTAGCATTCTCACATTTCAATTTGCTAACAAATTTGGAACTACGCTAAAATATATCAAACTTCTCACAAACAAAATAAAATCGACATAGCTAACCATTCCAACTTGCTAAAAAAAAGGAAATACTCTAAAATATATCAACATTTCCAACGATTCATGCTAAATATTTTTTAAATATGTTAAAATACATAAAAATGCTCGAGGAAAAGAAAAAAGGCAGCAAGTTTGCAATTTCCAAATTACTGAAAGGGAAAAAATGAACAATTCTTAAAAATACGAGCATGCTCACATTTCAATTTGCTAAAAAAAAAATTGAAACTACGCTAAAATATATCAAAATGCTCACAGCCAACACAACTGACCATTTCAATTTCCAAAAAAAAGAGGGACACTTTAAAGTATATCAACACAACCTAAATGTATTTCCCTAATTCCAATGAAAACGACAGCAAGCTTACCATTTTCAAATTACTAAAGGTAAACAAATTCTTAAAAATACCAGCATGCTCATATTTCAATTTGTTAAAAAAATTGAAACTCCGCTAAGATATATAAAAATGCTCACAACAAAATTAAAAACAATACAACTGACCATTTCAACTTGCTAAAAAAATGGAGATACTTTAAAATATATCAACATAATCTAAATGTATTCCCCTAATTCCAATGATTCAGATTTCATAAAGTCAATAGCTTTAAATACAAACTTATTTGAGCATTTAAATTTGCTAACTATTTCAAAATACGTAAAAAAAAATCAAAATACTCAGAGGGAAAAAGGAACAAAATCGAACATTTCCAAATTTACCTATATAGAAATTTCAATACTTCCAAATTTAACATACCTTCCAAATCTAACTATCTGGCCAACTTTTGCAAAACAAACAATTCATGAAATCTTTTTTTCCCCAACACATTCAACTCTGAACACATTTTGAACATGGATACACCCAAATTTGAATTTTTTGCCCCACAGTGTTTCTAGCTATTTTACGAACTTTCCAAACCAAATTTTCAATATGGATGCTTTCAAATTTGTATTGTTTATCCCACAATATTTCTGCCTACTTTACAAACTTTTCAAAACCAAACAACTCATAGGCACAAACCTTTTTTGTACATAGTCACACTCGAATCTAAACACATTTTGCACACTCCGAAATTTAAATTTTTACATAACATTTATTACAAGTGTCACAAAGATATGAATATGCCACCAACAATAAACGCTGACTATTCACGGTATACAATCAAAATTCAACTTTTAGCGTTCCAACATTTACAATGCCTCTCAAATCCAAGCATTAAAAAACACATACACCAAACTCAAATATGAATGCCTCTCCAATTTAAACAATTTCTGAAACTCGAACAAATTTTACATGCAAACTTTTGAATATGCACACTCCCAAATTTAAAAAATTTACACAACAGTTAGTTAACCTTCCGAGAATTATGCCATGTATAATTACGTACAAACTACTTATGCTAACGGAAAAAAAGGAATACTCACAAATTCTCACCATTTAGATACGATTCAAATGCATTTTTCATAATTTCAAATAAATTTTGACGCCGAAATGCAAACATGTAATCCCGAATACTCAAACTTTTGTCACCATTTTTTAGGTTATTCAACTGTATTTCCTCGAATTTCAGCTAAATATTGACGACGAAACACAACAATGCTCGAACATTTCAAACTTCCAAATATTTGAATATTGCACAACATATTTAAAAAATGCTCACATAAAATGCTACCTACTCATACCAAATAAAAAAAAACGTATGTCAAAATTCCAATTTGGATTACATTTGCGCGAATATTCCAACATTCGATAAACTACATCGGAAATGCTTAAAAAAAATCTACACACTAATAGCAAAATACAAAAATTTATGGGCATCACAATTTGCCCAATATTTCGATACCATACGAACAAACTTTCCTCAAATGTAGAATCGAATTCAAAAGAATTTTTCTAATTTGAAATAAACAACGACGCCAACATACAGACATGTTTGAACATTTCACAACACCAAACATTTGAATATTCCACACAACATATAAAAATACGCACACAAAAAAGACTAACTATTCGTAACAAAAAAAAAAAGGTTTGCGCATTCAAATTTAGCACACATTTGGCCAAGAAAAAAGGTGCACATAAAATCTCACCAAGCGTGGCGTGACATAAAAACAAGTTTGCACATTCCAATTTAGCAAACATTTGGCCAAAAAAAAAAAAGCGCATAAAATCTCATCAGGCGTGGCGTGACGCCACGCAAAATCCAACTAGTGGTTCGTTAACAAGGGATTGAATCACGGATCTGATCTACACAGCCATTTTGGTTGATCCAGACTCCAGAGTGCTCACCATATCCCTTATAATCTGTTCCTTAATTTAGGAACATGTTCGTTTAGACCTCTTGCGTGCCGAGTCGTGGGCTCGTGGCGCCGTTGCTGGCCTATCGCCTTTTGCTTGCTCTGTGGCGAAATTATTTCCATTATTCAGATGGGGAGAATTTTTTTTCCATAACAAATCTGAAGAAAAATGGTAGGGTGGGTTTGGACAATAATCCAGACATGGGCTAAGCGAAGACCATCCTTTCATGAATCTAGAAGAATTAAGTCGCCGGGCTGGATTGCAGGGATTGGGCTGAAATCCAGACTAATCCCTTATCTCGGGATTAAACGAGGCACCTGGGCTTCTTTTTAGTTTCTTTAAAAAAAACTCACGTGGGTGAGTCGATCTTTTTTTGCGAAACACAGTACAACGCAGGCGCTCATACATACGCGCACACACTCACCCCTATGAACGCACACACGCACACCCTACCCCTATGAGCACCTCCGAGAGACCGAGTCGGCGGGTCAAGTCTTGAGATTGACGAAGTCACCACGGGCGCCTCGCTGTCGACGGGAACGTCGCCTCCCACTGAAGAATATTCCGCCTTAAATGAGAAACACCAGCGTCAAACCTGGGGTTTGAACTCTGGTGGGCTGGGGGCACAACCACCCTCCTAACCATCTTGCCACAGGCAAGTTCTCTGGGTGAGTCGATCTTGATATGGAGAATTTGCGTTATCGCGATGCGTCCTCACGTCAGCAACCCCCAAAATCACGTGCTGGCTCCAAAAACGTTAATTATATACCCGGCAAGCACTGACGACCGTCCGGGAATTGAAGAACTGAACCCGAGATCTCCAAACGTTAAATTCAAAACACCTTAATTCCAGCCAATAGCAAAAGTTCTAGCTGGAGAGTTTAAACTTTTCGGCTGCAGAGGACATCGTGCTAATTCAGATATGTGTAGGTCGATTTTCATGTTGTCATGACAGCGCGTATCATAAGCTGGATGGATCCCGTCCGATTCTGCATGCACTTGCTAATTTTTTTTTATAATACATTTTTTAAATTAAATTTGAAAAATATTACGGAAAACCACGAAATTCCAGAAATAATACACCTTCGGCCTGGTCCTAGCCGATAAGGGCCTGTCGGCCAGGACTGGGCCGATAAGCCTGTCGGCGACGGATGGCGCTGTCAGAGAACCATATCGGCTAGTCTTACTCGAAAGCGAAGCCAAAAGGGCTCTATCTACTAAGAAGAATTGCCTACTTTTTTTTGCGAAAAACTGGGAGAAAAGCACTACAACATTCCCCGTTACTTCTGGCTCTTTGGCGCTGTTGGTTGTGATAGTGATTTAGTTTAGGTCATTGTTTCTCATGTTTTTATTTGTGCTGATACTTCTTCCACGTAATACAACAATAAATTAAGGGTTTAGTAGCTTTCCTAGTAAATGATATTTTCCTTCGATCGTGCGTTTAAGGACCTTGGGTCCTTAATATTGGTGTGATGACTCAAAACTCAAAAGGCCCTTCTTGATCTTCTGCGACATTTTCAGTGGTGTTCTAGAAAGATATTAAGACACAAAAGATGGAACTGAAGACGCGTATTTTTAAAAAAATCGATGTTTGGTTTTATTGGGTGACTCTATTACCCGTGTGTATTTGAGTGTTTTCAACACGCCCTGATAAGTTTATTAATAAAGTCGGATGGTTTTCAAATAGTACCAAGCACAAAAAAAAATTAGATCCACTTCTACAGCCATAAATGTATCGACATAACCTTATTGTTCACTGTCTTGGTTCACATTACCCGCATGAATACAAAAATGGTCCTGCGATGTGGACAACTATCCGACTGATCCGACGCTCAATTTAGTTCGGTGATGCAACCCAAATTCGCTCATGGCACGGACATCCAATCTTAAGTTGCCAGTGCGATTGCAAAGTTTAATTGACACACAAACAAATTACAAATCTCTCTCGACTCGGATGTCCCAAAACCCAGATCGTGTAGATTCAGCATCAATTTGTGGAGACCCATTTGTTCTCCACTGCATAGTACGTCTGACGCCCGGGCCCCATAGACCTTGACACGGCCATGGCGTCAGTCACCGGCGGTTTCCTGGTCAAAGTAAATGAGCCCACCACTCCGGCTACCTGCCCCCCTCCACCGTTCCCACCTCAAAAGACAAGACTTGGGAGCTTTCATGGCCACTAGTACTAAAATGCGTCACTGCAGAAGCCCACGTGCTGGCGCAGTTGCAGTGGCGCGCTAGTCGTAGTCGCTATTGCTTCGCGTAGTACCAGTACAGATCTTGAGGATCCCCGCACACGCGCCACTCGCAGTCGCGGCAACCTCGGAGAGAGGCTGCACAAGGAACAGGGAGCCCCGGCCTTCAAGGTGCCATTTTTTCCCTTCCCTTCTCTCGTTCTGGCTTCTCATTCTGCTCGTGGATGCCGGGAACGGCAGCCGACGAACTCTAGGGATACTGGCGCCCAGGGTGCTTTGGGATTGTTCATGTTCAGTTGGGGTAAGGACAAGAAGAATGTGAGGTGGAGAGTGAAGAAATGTGTTGTTCGGTTGTGATTTCGTTTTAGGTCATGGCTGGTTGGGTATTTTTAGCTACAATTGAGGAGAATGCGTAGGGGATTCGGTGCGTTTGGGTTAAGATTGTTCTGAGACTGCCTAGGGTTTACAATTTGTTCAATTTCACCTCAGGGGAGTTAAGGGACCAATGGCCTGTTCCAACTACCACCTTCTTGCCATCTTCATTTGCTTTATCTTTTCCTTTCTGTGAAAAGCAGGGCACTGCTTGTGAGTTCTTTGTTTTTTACATGATCCCTGTGCAATTTTAAGCACTGATGAATCAGGCCAGGTGGTTGGTCAAGGGGCAGATATTCCGTGGGCAAACCGTAGCTTTCTTGTTTAATTAATTTTTTCAACTGCTTGTCCTTGGCTATTTAATAAGTCAGCAGTCGCTATTTCTTGCAAAAGACAGAAACTTGGAAGATATCATAGTATATAGCATAAAACGTCCTAATTATTTATGAGTTGTTTTTTCCCCTTCTGTAGCAAGGTGAAAGGAACAACTTTCTTTTAAGTTGTGCTAATTCCCAGATTCCTCTTTGTTCTTATCCAGGCTGTTGAGTCCAGACAGACATCAATTCCTGAAGGAAATTAATTTCATAAATTGGCGTCTCTGCCATTAGTTATAGAGAATCAAGATAATGTGAGCAGCCTCGTTTCTCATTCTGACCAGAAATTCATGTTTGCTCACTTGAATTTGTTTAGTGTATGTTGTCTGACCATTTTAGTGTGCCTATTCGTCTCTGCTCTGCCTTTTTCAGAAAATTAGAATATGAATCAAGACAGTTTCAGATCAGTGGTTTGCGATCCCTTTCGAAGAGTCTTCCTTCCAGGAGCAAAGATGACAGCTAATCTGAAAGAACTCAATGTGACACACCTTATGTTGTCACACTGCAACCTCCAGTCTGTCGAAGCTGCCAAAGCCGGGACTGGAGCCCCGCACAGAATAGCCGGGAGGAGAGATCCATCTTATCACAAAGAGATTATGTGACGGGTTCCTCACTCTCTAGTCATTTTGCCGAGGACCTCCTAAGAGGTGCCATGGACCTCCAGGAGTCCCTTGTGATGCTTGAGAAGTTCCAGACCGTGTCACGGAGCATGAGGCAATCAAATAAGAAAAGGCCAGAGACTGGTGAGAGATCACTGGATGTAACTGGAATCCGTGAAGCCCTCTTCGAAGCATCAATTGCCAAGAAGGTAGTCTCTGGAAGTGTTAGCAATAGATTTGATGGGCAGTTAAGGAATTCTACGGATGATCTGAAGAGAGTGATCAATGATAGCCTTTACAGGATGAACCTCTTGTCAGTGTATTCCAATGATGAGCAGGCCTCCTTGAGTCAGTCAGCACGGTACACGCAAAACAGTTCTGTCGTATCCAAGTCGACTAAGCAGAAGAAGGTGGTGCCAAGATCATTATCATGCACACCTGTGCAACCTGACAAGTCCAAATCCCCAAGCTTGGTAGCAAGGCTCATGGGTCTTGAAGGATTGCCCCTACACAAGAGCTTTACTGCCAAGAAAGAAGAGACACTGAAAACAGTTAGTTCACCGAGGGCACAGTTTGATATTGAGATGCCCAAGTCAAAAATTCCACCGTCGGGGAAGCTACCAAAACAGTTATTAGGAAAGGACTCTGATCATAAGGGGAAGACGGAGCAGGAGATCATGAAGACAATACAAGTCAAAAGGATTTTAAAAGCCACAACTTCTGATGAGCACAAGGTCCAGCAGCAGAATGTTCGGATGAATTATCCTTATTTGCGAAGAGACATCATTCCTTCGCAGGATACCTCAGCAGTAACTGAGCTTGGCTCAGTGAAATCGATCAAGAGAGAACAAAGGACTGTACAAGCTCAAACCAAAGCCCCCGAGGATGTGAAGGTTGTATCTTATGTAACTCGAAAGCAGCGCGTAAAACAGAACACTGATACCAACAAGAGAAGCAGCAATACACAGAAACATCATTTGACTGATAGGAATGGAGAAGGGAGGGAGGATGCGAAGGCTAAAACAGCATCAGCATCTCGCACTAATTCTAAACTAGGGATAACTCCTGATAAGAAATCAGTTTCATCAAGTAGCAGTCCTTCAACATCCCGTGCAATGAAGCCGGTCTTACGGAGAACACCTGGTAATTCGAGAGTGAACAGAGTGTCAAGTAGAAGCGTCAAGAACTCAATTATTGATGACCTTGTGGTAAGAATCCCTCAATATAGCATAGCCTGAAAATGTTTCATGCAAATCTGGGACATTAAATTACTCTGAGATGGTAAAAGAATGGCCACAAATCAAGAACCTTAACTTGAAACCAGTGCTTGTATTCTAGATTTATATATCTATTCTTATTAGATGTTTCTGTCAAAACAAATAGACTTAGAATGGGAATGGTTGGTTCAAATAATTTATTGAAAATTTATCCTGAGACCCCTTTTCTCTGAATGCAGGCATATGAGGTGCACAGAGAGTTCATCCAAACTGATGGCCCATCCACAGAACACAGTGCGACACCTAGTGACGAAAGCTGCCAGACCGCTGATTGGGACACAGAGCTTTCCATCGATGGTAATATGTACCAAGTTTTTAATACAAATATCACGTTTTGCCCTCTAACATTCTCTGGCAATCTCCGCCACCGGTCCTTACTTTCTGCTGTAAATCGATTTATTCGGCATCAATGCTCCGCTTTGATTGACATTGTAGAATGATAGATATTATATGGTAGTGTGCATCAAACGAGGAAGAGGCCAACACTGTCCTCTTTTACGAGAAAAAACTATATGTGCACATTAAGTTATATTTTTTCTTAATTATCCTTTTACCTAGCATATACGGAGTATATTTGTATTCATTCGTTGACAAAGCTGACCTTAAGTATTTTATGATAACTTTTTTTATTCCATCTCTAAAGCATTATTTTTTTAGGTTAATCTCTAAACAGTTAATCTAATAAGGGAACGTGCTCAGGAAAGGTTTCCATACGGCGCGCGGTAAGATTCCGGACGGTGAGATCCCGTGGCTCGTCGTGACGCATGGACGCGTGGTTTTCTATCGGCCCAAGCAGCATGTGCGCTAACGGTTTCGATCGAGGCCCGCACCCGAGAAGACGGGAAAAGGAGAGAGAGAGAGAGAGACGAGGAGGGATAGTCGGATGGAGAGGGGATGAGAAGACGCCGGAGGAGGTTGCGCTCGTCGGAAGAGCCGCGGGAAGTTGCGGTGGCGCGCATGGGATGCAGATGCTGAATCAGAAGCGCCCATGGCGGAGCATAAACTGGAGATGCAGGTTGCGGGGCGGAGCCGCGGAGGTACACATGGCGTTGCAGAATCGGTAGCGCGGCGGCGCTGCTGCCCGTCGACGGGGGCGGATCAGGAGGACGTGTGGTGACCCACCGGGATTAGCCCAAGCAGCAGCTTCCTCTTCTCAGCGCATAAGGTGCTTGGTCGATCAACCATCGGAGGATCTCGCCACTCTGCATCCATCGGCCTCATGGCCATGGTCGAGTTCTCCGGGGAGACATGTTCGGTGGCAGACATGGGAAAATTGGTCTGAATCACCATCTCCATAAGGATTTTTTCTGGCCCGACGAAAATTTCTCTGTAGTGGTCGGCGGACCACTACAGAGGCACCCTTAGCCTGTTCGATCAATTTCCTAGCTAGCCATATGAGTGGTGATTGCTGAGATCAGATTGTAGCGCAGCGCCTCGTGGTCCCAGGTAACCGGAGATGAGTTTTACTCAGTACAGTTTCATGATTTACATCATCGATGGTGTTTAGCATCAACCACTTCATGTGGGTCGCATTGTAAACATTGGTTGTCCATTTTCCTTGTTGTTTTTGGGATGCACGGCCCAGATAACTGCACTCTTCGAAATGCTATCCACTAGTTTTATCGGTTGATACTTATCTCATGGCTATCAGGTTATTAGGCAACAATAACCTGGTGACTGTCACCAAATAACCCAGTGACCGTCACCGGAATAACTAGTGACTGCCACTAAATATCCCGGTAACCATCACCAGACTAACGGGTGACTGTCACTAAATAAACTGGTGACCATCACCGGAATAACTGGCAACTGTCACTAAACAGCCCGGTAACTATCACCGGAATAACCGTGACTGTCACTAAATAACCTGGTGACTGTCAATCACCAAATAACCCGATGACCCTCACCGGAATAACTGGTGACCGTCACTAAATAACCTGGCGACCCTCACCTGAATAACTGGTGAACGTCACTGAATAACCCGGTGACCATCGCCGGAATAACGGTGACTGTCACTAAATAACCTGGTGACCATCACCGGAATAACTGGCAATTGTCACTAAATAACCCGGTAACCATCATCGAAATAACTGGTGACTGTCACTAAATTACCCGGTAACCATCATCGAAATAACTGGTGACTGTCACTAAATAACCCGGTGACCATCAGCAGAATAACCTAGTGACTATTACCAAATAACCTGGTAGCCATCACGGGAATAACTGGTGACTGTCGCTAAGTAACCCGGTAACATTCACCAGAATAACCTAGTGACTGTCACTAAATAATACCATCACTGGTAACCATCATCGAAATAACGGGTGACGGTCACTAAATAACCCGGTGACCATAGTATTTTGATAACCATTGTATTTTGATCGCCCGTAATACCCAAACCTGGTAATAAAGTACCGACTAGTAACACTGCTCGTATAAGACTAGCCATAGTGGGGAGTATCATACACTAGTATCATGCATATGATACTAGTCTATGTTACTAGTTCCATAGTAGGTAATAATATATTTGTGGTATCATATACCAGTGTATTTATTAGGTTGCACACACATCTTGTTTTGGAATCCGTTATGTTACGGTATCTACCTATAATACCACTATCATCTTTCTCCTCATTAACTGCAGTGCCACGTCATCTTTTTGCCAACGTGGCATGCATGATACTACCTATGTTACTCCCACTATGGCTAGTCTAAGAGTCATCACAGTGCAAATATTTTTCAATGGACCAACTTAATTGCATGTTTAAAAAGTATACAGACTGTTCGTGTAAAAAAAAGGAAAGAGCACTGGCAATCACATGCACCAGATTCAAAAAAAAAACGACACTGTAGGAACAGTGCAAGGCATCGTAGCAAGTGCTAGTGTCGCACGAGTGCACGACACATGACCAGAACGTGATGCGAAACTGTCGTGGTTTGGTTCTCCGCGCGGGTCATGGTGCGCTGTCGGCGCCGTACGGATGGCTATACGGTCGTATTGTAGCAACATCCTTCTATCTACTTCCTCTTTTTTTAATATAAGATGTTTTAGCTTTTGTCCACATGTACATACACACAAATATATGTAGACATATTTTTGTGTGCATGTTCACTCATTTTAGTGTGCATGTAGACAATATGTGTACCACCTAAAACTTCTTATATTAAAAAACGGAGGAAGTAAGCAGGATGGTTTTTGATGTAGGATGACGTCGCTCAGTTGGTCTGGCTGCTTGTTCAAAAAAAAAAGTTGGTCTGGCTGTTTGTATGTCATGTGATGCTCTTGTCGATACTAGTAATCTTGCACGCGCAATGCGCGTCTAAGTTTTATGCCATCCTAAAACTGGTATGTGGTAATGTCTAATTTATGACCGTATTTTTATTCAAGGTTAAAACATCACATATTATCGCCTCCTACCCTCTAATAATATTCAAATTGGTTGCCGCTATTATGGCAAATTACTGGCAGTTTCCAAATTGGGTTTAATTCCTCCCAAAATCAGCGCCTCTAATTAATTCTCTGAATTACTCCCCTATTAACTCGTTTGTTGATTCGGCAAGAAAATAAATACTCGTTGGATCTAGCGTTAGACTTTCCAAAAGAATGAAGGCTGACAATGTGTTTTAGCGGTGACTGGGTCCATTGGATCTAACGTTAGACGGTCAAGATCGTTTGGATCCCCACACTCTGTGCCTTTTTATATTAGTGGTGATGATAAAGGTTTTCGTCTGGTTTTACTTTAATAAACCGAGCAGTTCGGGTCTCTGTACCTTTCTCCTCTATCGCAATCAATATTGCAGTTCTCGTGTGGTTTAAAAAAAAATCCTCTTTCCCACCAGTACGTACCACGTGAAGCACTCACTAGAGAGTAGAGACTAGACCATCCACGTGAAGCACTCAAATTAGAAATGGTCTATATTTTTGAAAATATTAATATTTATAAAATGTTCAGTTTTAAAAATTATACACATTTTCAAAATGTTCAGATGTAGTACAAAAATGTTCAAAGAAAATAGGAAAAAAGGAACAGAGAAAAGAAGTAGAAAAAAAAACTTGGACCCTAGCCCATCCACCACACAGCGATCAGCCGCTTCCGCCTCGCACCCACCACACCTCCCAACCTGCTCCTCTCGGTGCTCGCGGCGGCGACGGCGACGGCGATGGAGTCCCTCGGCGTGCTTCTGCTGCACCCCATGAACGCCTACCTGGAGCAGGAGCTCGACCGCCGCTTCCGCCTCATCCGCCTCTGGGACTCCCCGCCCGACGCCCGCGCCGACTTCCTCCGCTCCAACGCCTCCGCCATCCGCGCCGTCGTCGGCAACTCCGGATACAACGCCGATTCGGCGCTCATCGACGCCCTCCCGTCCCTCGAGATCGTCGCGTCCTTCTCCGTGGGGATCGACCGCGTCGACCTGGCCAAGTGCCGCGAGCGCGGGATCCGCGTCACCAACACCCCCGACGTCCTCACCGACGACGTCGCCGATCTCGCCGTCGGCCTCGCCATCGCCGCGCTAAGGAAGATCCCGCAGGCCGACCGATATGTCCGCGCTGGCCTGTGGAAGGCCAAGGGCGACTACACATTAACCACACGGGTTGGTTTGTTTCCGATGCCTGCTTCAGTTTATCTTCTTCAGTTCAGTAGCCCACTGGCTAGTGCCACATATTGCTCTTTCTTAAGAGTAATGCTTGTTTAATTGCCTAATACAAACTTTGCTTCGTAGTATTGTACACTTTGGTATCCTTGACCTAGGCCAATTGCAATTTGTGAACACTTGGGATGCCTGCTTCGGTTCAGTCAAAACCAATATGGTGATATCTTGATTGAGGATTAACTAGACAGCAGAGTAGTGTGTATTTCAGAGAAAATGACTACACGAAAGGAAAAAATGCAATACATAGGATAAATTGGAGATTCAAATATAGGAGAGATGAAAAGGAGATATAGTTGAAATTCATTGGATGGGTGACAGCTATTTTGGCGCATGGTTGGTTATCTTACTGAAATTTGGCTGGGGTAGAACATTGGAATCTTTACTCTATACCATGTTTTGTGAAAATTCTTTTATACCATGTGACCATATAATTGAGGTTCCTGGTTGCTGGAAGGCATCTGCAGAAGCTCCCTGGTGGATTTGTTTTGACTGCGCAACTCAACCTGTTTGACTAAAATTCAGACTACCTACCGGAAAATTTGACCTTCTCCATGGCTGATTCCATCTGTATGCTTGCGTGTGAAAACTGAAATATAATATGTAGATGATCACATAATTATAATGCCGTAGCCACAGGAATTTTTCATTTTGTCTAGGGGTCTAGCGGGGATTGTGATTTAGGATGTCTCATATATTGTCATCATAGAAACCAAGGGCTAGGATGGTAATACCCACTACAATTTTGTATGAATTGTATGATGCAATGTGCTTATGTCACCCGTGCCTTTTTCCTGCTCCCTTCAAACATTGAAGGACATTTTCCATATGAGCAGAATCCAGTTACACTATGAAACTTGTACAGGTGCACCATTGGCTCATTGGCTGTGAGGATCAGTCCATGCTGAGGCTGAGGGTAGCACCCGTATTTTGAATAATAATAATAATAATAATTCAGGTCCACCTATCTCAAGGACAAAATGTACTTAGCAAGATTGATCTGCTACTGATTATAATGACATGATATCAGCATAATGGCTTGCCTATAAAAGCATGTAGTAGATTTCTCGAAAAATAAATAAAAGCATGTAGTTGAGGATGCTGGTTAAGCATTCCATGGTGGATATAGAATTTGGGGTGCACATGATCCTGTGAGCAGGTACACGAAATAATCGACTCTCCTTATTTTTCTGCAGTTCAGTGGTAAAAGAGTTGCTATTCTTGGGCTTGGCAGGATAGGCTTAGCTGTAGCAAAAAGAGCTGAGGCATTTGATTGCTCAATCAGTTATCATTCAAGATCACAGAAGCCGTTTCTGAATTACAGGTTCTTCACAAATGTTGTTGACCTGGCAGCCAATTGTGACGTGCTTATTGTAGCATGTTCACTTAATGCAGAGACCCATCACATTGTTAGTCGTGAAGTCATCGATGCATTAGGACCAGAGGGTGTGCTCATAAACATTGGCCGTGGAGCACACGTGGATGAACCTGAGCTTGTGTCTGCTCTTATTGAGAAACGCTTGGGAGCAGCAGGCCTTGATGTGTTTGAACACGAGCCCTTTGCTCCAGAGCAACTTCTTGGTTTAGACAATGTTGTTTTGGTCCCTCATGTAGGAAGTGATACAGAAGAAACATGCATGGCAATGGCTGATCTGGTTCTAAAGAATTTAGAGGCACATGCTTCGAACAAGCCGTTACTCACTCCAGTCATTTGATTGTTGCTGGTACTCGAGGATGTGTAGAGCATCCACATTCTGTACTCCAGACTCGAGTTTGCTAGTCTAGTTGATCAACGGAGCACCGTCTCGTCATGTTATCCTTTCTGTAAAACATCATATTATGGCTGGTATACAATCTACCATGCTAAATAAGAGTATCAGTTCCTAAATTTTCAGTTACATATCTATAGATATATTTGCATCTGTCTATGTTTGGTTATTGCCACTCCTACTTCTTTGTGTGGTCGAAGTATACAGTCTTGCCATTTCGTTTTTGAAGCTTTCTTTCTATCTTCGGTTTCCATGTTCTGACATAAGAAGAACCTCTTTTGCTTGATTTCTCATAGTTATTTGTATATACTTTTGCAGTTCAGTGGGAAAAGAGTGGGCATCATCGGGCTGGGCAGGATAGGGCTTGCTATTGCCACGAGGGTGGAGGCCTTTGATTGCCCAATCAACTACTACCAGAGAACAAAGAAAGATTACCCCAATTACACCTATTACCCCAGCGTGGTTGAATTGGCAGCAAACAGCGACGTCCTCGTGGTGGCTTGCCCACTGAATGAGCAGACCCGCCACATTGTGAACCGTGAGGTGATCGAGGCGCTGGGCCCCAAGGGCGTGCTCATAAACATCGGCCGCGGCCCCCATGTCGACGAGCCCGAGCTTGTCTCTGCGCTCATCGAGGGGCGCCTCGGCGGGGCAGGCCTCGACGTGTTTGAGGACGAGCCCAATGTGCCTGAGGCGCTCTTCACGCTCGACAACGTCGTCCTGGTGCCACACGTGGGGAGCGCAACGCACGAGACGCGCAAGGCGATGGCGGACCTGGTCCTCGGTAACCTAGAGGCGCATGTCCTGAAGAAGCCGCTGCTGACCCCCGTCGTCTGATCGTGAGCGTGGTGGGCACAAGTTCGTTGTGTATCAGATCAGTGTATGTTTACAAGATTGTTTCCTGTTTCGGAGTCCCGTGTGTTTGTAATCTGGTATCGTGGGAACACAGTGTGAGACCTGTTGATTAATAATAAGTATCTCATTGTTGGGATTGCCTCGAATTCGGGCTCCAACAACGGGTCACTGGGTGTCCAGTCGAAGAAATAAAAGGTGCTATGCAAAGAGTTGGTCAGCATTGGGCCTAGCCCCTGACTTTGCCCAGGTCCTAATTGAGATGGCTTTCTCAGGAAAAGAAAAGTGCTTGAGGTGGCACACAGCCACAGCACGAACTGCAGCATCTATCATGGAACAACGCTCAGGCAGAGCATTGTATGACTCTTCCTGATCATCCGTCCACGATGGTCGAGAGGAACTGCCCCATTTCAACAATTTTAGGATCTGGCAGTACTGTACTATCCTCACTGGGCTGTGACCTAGGACGCAATGGAGGGAGTAGAAGAAGCAGTAAAAAACTGTCAGGAACGTGCTCGCGCTGCGTGGTCCAGCGGGCCGCGCGAGAGCCGCTTCAAGGCGAACCACGCGGCGGGACTACATGAGCCGAGCCCGATCGAGCCCGAGTTCTCGTCTGGTCTCCCTTCCCACTCGGGCACCGGCAGACACTCGTTGCCGCCTCAGATTTCGGGCGCGCGCCGCCGCTTACACCGTTCGACGTCGGATACGCGGCGAAGAACAGGCGAGTGTTTCTTATTACGGGTTATTCCCTTGGCATGGTTTCTCGCGGGAGACCGCATTGATCTTGGTCATTTCTTCTTCATCGTCGAAGCGCGTGGTGTTTTAGTTTTTCCGGTCAGAGGTCAGATCATGATGAGATCGTCGATCCTTGCCGCGTCTTGTTTTTTTCTTATGAAAATACGTCCTCCATTGTGCGATTCGATTGCGGCTGAGATCGTGGTGGAAGACCTGATCGATTCTTCATATCGATTCCTTCGCTGCGATTTACTTGCCATAGACGATGATGCCCTTCTGCCGTGTCTTCGAATTTGTTTCTCTTTCACCCCTTCCTGAATTCGGCCTGAAAATTCAGTGCCTGCGCCTGTTCGCTGACATTTGGCAGGGTACGTTGATCGTAGCAATGTCGCATGTCTCCACTCGTTAGCTGGGCCTACACGTGGCAACATAATTTCTCCGCTGAAGTGATTTTGACGCAAAGTGCAGAACTCTTCTCTTGATCTTCTGTTTGTGTAGCCAAAATAGTGGAGCACAAAAAACTTCTTGAATTGGACACTGTCTATTCAATTAGCGGAGTAGTTGTATATAAAAACTCAACCACTTTGTTCTTTGGTGAGATGCTGATGTAATTGTCCCGGTTTATGATCTTCAATTTGCTCGTTAATTAGTTTCCAAATAATTCCGGTCTAGATTTTAGGTCCGCTCCTAAATCAATGTGCACTCAATTTGTCCCTAATTATTGCAATTGATGCCATAAGCGTTTCCCTTTCCTTTCTCGTCAAAGTTGCTTGCGATCTTCAAATGAGTGTTTACTCTCATTCCTTCTCTGCAAACATTTCAGGCCAGTTTCAGCCAAGAACCGAGCCGTCATCTCAGGCGAACTTAAAGTCCGGCGACGATGAAGCACACGACATCGGACTCCGACGTGACGAGCCTCGCGACCACGTCGCCGTCCCAGTCGCCGAAGAGTGCCGCCTACTACGTCGTGAGCCCGTCGCTCGACTCCCGGGAGTCGTCGTCGACGCAGGCGACCCCCGTGTACAACAGCCCGCTCGAGTCCCCGTCGCACCAGTCCTCCGTCGGCCCGCACTCCAGGGCATCCTCCGGCAGCCGCTTCTCCGGGAACCTCCTCAGGTCGCCGTCCGGCGGCGGCGGCAAGGCCGCGACCCGGAAGCGGCCCCGAGGTTACGGCAAGGGGTGGCACGAGGTCGACGTGATAGACGAGGACGACGGCGAGTATGACGACCCCGACGACGATGGAGAGCTCTCCAGGAGCTGCGTCGCCGCCTTCTGGTTCTCGGTTCTTGTCCTGGTGTTCACTCTCGTCTGCCTCGTCGTGTGGGGCGCTGCCCGGCGTTACAAGCCCACTGTCACCGTCAAGGTACGTACATTGACCTCTGTCTGTTACCTCTCTGATCTTTGAACTTCAGAAACTAATGTGCATCCGGCTCCTGTTGTATTAAGACATATACTGAAATTTTGCTCGCGTGTTCTCTGCAGGGCTTGACGGTGGAGAATTTCTATGCCGGCGAAGGCGTGGATCACACCGGGGTGCCGACGAAGCTGGTCACGGTGAATTGCTCGCTCAAGATCGAGGTCGAAAACCCTTCCAAGATGTTCGGCATCCATGTCTCTTCGACCTCGATCAAGCTCATGTACTCACAGATACCCATCGCCCACGGTCAGGTAGTGCAGCACCTCTGGAACATCAGAATTTCCCCTTTCTGAAATTTCTCCCCACTATATAATGCATCCTGCTGCTCCGCAGTTGGAGAAGTTCTATCAGCCAAAGGCGAGTCGTCATGTCGCCTCGGTGATCCTGCACGGCGAGAAGACCCCTCTCTACGGAGCCGGTTCTATGTTCTCTCACACCGGAGGCGCGGTGCGGCTGAAGCTGCACTTGGCAGTGAAGACCAGAGGGTATGTCATTGGTAGGCTTGTCAGGGTCACACACGCAATGCGTGCGAAATGCTCGGTCGTTGTGAGCTCTCCTAGCGACAGGCCGATCAGGTTTACCGAGAGTGCTTGCATTTATACCTGATGTGGTCGCTTGAGACGTTCTTGATAGTAATAAAGGTTGCGATCATGTTCATGACCGTAGCAAACATGATTAATAATCAACATCTGATGATAACATACTGTTGGTAGTACCATCAATCACATAATTTGAGCCTGCTCTCAGAAAATTGGGAGACATCTGAAGCGAGTGCCTGGCGAAGCACAAGACCAATGTATCTGCAGAATCATACAAGAATGACCAGCATCTACGGTCAGGAGACTAGGGGAAGAATTGTGTTTTACTCCGGTGTACATGTACATGGCCTCTTAACTGAGGAACACCATGATCTTGAATGAACTGATGCCCTGACTGTACAACCCACTCTGCTTCTGCCATAGATTCCTGCAAAAACCTGAGGATCGCATTCGGAGCTGACAAGATCGTCGGAGCAAGGACGATGGTGTTGATGATGCCAACTGTTCAGCCTTGCATATCCCTAGCGCGCTTGTCACTTGTAGGAAACTGGAATGTGATGCATGATCACTCTTTGCCTGCTCATCGGTTCCTCCCAATCTTTGCAGCTTGTTATCGTCGTCGCCGTTGTCATCCGAACGGTGTTCCAGCTCGTTGTCATCGTTCGCGTTGCGGCGACGATGATCATCGGCGGAACCAAGCGCACGTTTGGCGTTCTCGACCAGGCCGACGGCCTTCCACGCATCGGCGACGAGGCTGTAGGTGCTCTGCTTCGGCCTGACGCCGGCTTCCTGCATCATCTGGAGCACCTCCTGGGCCTTCCACGGCTGCTTCTGCTCGCTGTAACCCCAGATGAGCGTCTCGAACGTCCTGAGGTTGGGGCGCACGCCGGCGTCGCGCATCTTCCGGTACACCTTGGTTGCGTTGTCCATGTCGGCGACGCTGCACCACCCGCTGATGACGGTGGTGAAGGTGACGACGTTGGGGCGGACGCCAAGGCGGCACATCCGCTGCAGGAGCTCCTCTGCCTTGCCAGGCTGCTGCGCGCGGACGTAGCCCTTGGCGAGGATGCTGTACACCTGCGGGTCCGGCTCGATCCCGGCCTCCACCATCTTGTCGAACACCTTGTTGCATTTCGCCATGTGCCCCAGCGAGCTGAACGTGTTCAGCTGGTGGCTGTAGGTCACGATGTCCGGCTTGATGCCGAACTGCTCCATCAGCCCAAGAACCTGCACACCAGCAATTGGCAAATATAGGCGATTCAGGAAACAGTGTGTACTGCAGCTGTATCATGGATCTCTTAGGAGGAGGCGCGTACGTCGTCGGCGGCGGACGTGTCGTTGGCGTCGAGGAAGCCCTTGAGTAGGGTGTTGAAGACGATGACGTTGGGAGGACGCCGGCCTCTTTCATCTGTCGGACGCACCGGAGCGCCTCCTTCAGCCTGCCCTCCCTGCAGTAGCCGCCGACGATGATGCCCCAGGTGCGCTCGCTGGTGCGCAGCCTGGCACGCACCATCTCCATCACCAGCTCCTCCGCCCGCCACGTCTCGTCGTTCTTGGCGTAGGCGCTGGCCACGGTGTTGTACGTGACCACGTCGGGCTCCACGCCGTGCGCCCGCATCCTGCCCACCACGCCCCACGCCTCCTCCATCCTCCGGTGGTCGCACCACGCCTTCACCAGGATGTTGTACGTCGTCAGGTTGGGTCTCACCGTCGACGCGACTACTCCATCGCCGCCGCCGCCGCCGCCGCCCATCATGTCGAAGATGTGCTGCGACTCCTCGGGCCGCCCGGCAATGCCGAAGCCCTTGATGAGCGTGTTGAAGGTGCTGATGGTGGGGCGGCAGTCAGGGTGGTGCCGGCTCATCTTCCAGAAGGTGCTGGTGGCCTCGCCCATCCGCCCGGCCTCCACGAAGGCGTTGATCAGGGCGTTGAAAAGATGGAGTCCGGCCGCAGCCCGGCGGCGTCGATGTCGGCGAGCAGCGAAGGGATCCCTCGAACGTGCGCTGGCTCGTCACCGCGGAGAGCAGGGTGGTGTACGTCACCAGGGACGGCCGGTGGCCCTCGTCTGCGAGGTGTTCGAACACGGACTGCACCTGATGGGGCTTATTCGCGTCGATCAGTGCTCGCATCTCCCGCGTCCGGCTGATCACGGCCTGGCACGCGTGCCCCTTGGCGCACGTCGTGCACACGCTCGGTGCTGGTTGCACGGCGCCGCCATCAACTTCCTGCTTCTCCTCCCCCTGTAACACACAAAGGAACTCTTGACTTGTTTGAGATCACTAGCCACAAAAACAGCTCAATCTCTCTTACGTTTACAAAAAAAATCACCCAATTTGCTTACCACGGAACCAGCTCCGTTCAGCTGTTCTTCATTGTTTTTTGCCTTGCCTGTGTTGTTCGAAGTGGAGGTCGGTGTCAGCTGTACACCATTTTCTACCATTGTGCTACCACTATCCATCTACATACAAGTCAGGTCCTCAACCTGACCAGTAATATCAGGACTCAGATGCCATAACATTTCCGATGACCATTTTCGAACAAAGTATAGTGTAGTAATAAGCGCAATAAAAACAGACAAGGGCACAAAAGTTGCTCTACATTCAGTGAGTGTTGGTGTTGCTCTACTTATATGCCCGGGAATAGGAAAACGCATACTAAATCGCAGTTGATTCTTCTTAAACAACATCAGGTAAGCGCGCTACCCGCCTCCTTTCTTATTCATTCTTCGACCCGGGGGTTCAGCGAGGAGGGTCGAGGAACTGGAGAGGTTCGTCGTGTCCCAAGCAGGATACTGAGGAATGAGGATGTCAGGATGAGCAAGAAGCACGCGGCGTGCTCCGAGCTCGTCCTCACCGTAATTGAGCAAGACACAAGAAGGAGGCAGGGGCGTACAGCAGAAGCCCAAGGAAAGAAATTAACCAGGCTTAGGTAGGCACGTCACCTCATTCACTGCCGCGGACGACGCGATACCAGGCACGCCGGCTCGTTTGCTCGCGGCCAGCACGGCCGGAGGAGGAGCAGGACGCACCGTACGGGGGAGAGACGAAGGCGTGGCGGTGGGAGTTGCTCCTCGTTCTTTATCCGCAGCGGACGGGGGAGGAAAGGAGACGATAGGCGGAGGCGAGCACCGGTGACAGCTTGGCAAGCCAAAGACGAGGAGGGACCCGCCGCATTTTCCCCAGGGCTCTGCGCTGCGCACGGCCTCCTCCCGTCCTGGCCGTTGGATCGAGCGGATAACGGTTTGTACGTTCGGTTTCAGTTTCTAGCTTGCCTACGCGGGCAACAATTTGTGACGCATCTTAATAGCTGCCACCACTTTATAGTTATAAGGTACCTGTTTTAATATTTTAGGGCACCAAAAAGTTTCCTGCTTTATTAGATACCCTATTTTAGGGCGCGGTCAATCCAATAGTTGCCCTATTTTAGGGCAATGCGGCCGGGTCACTTCTCTTCTTTTTTGATATTTGAGAGATGAAAAATGAACATATGAGCTAAAACATGAACTAAAACATTGCAAAATTAACACATACGAATTTAGTTCACTTCATAGCATACCATAATTCACATCATTGTATAGTTCCACACAAACCACACATAGTTCAAAACATAAAATTAGTTCAAACTAAAAAAGAGCACATAGTTCATGCATCATTGTCACTCTTGTTGGCATCATCGGCATTGATCTCCTCGGTGGTTCCATGAGTTGAGCTTGAAGGAGCTGCCATGTTGCCGATAGGAGGTGCCATGCCACCATCTATGCCGCCACCACCTCCCATGCCACCGCCACCACCGAGGCCGCCACCACCTCCCATGCCACCACCACCACCAAAGCCGCCACCACCACCTCCCATGGCACCACCACCTCCCATGCCACCACCACCACCCAAGGCGCCACCACCTCTCATTGTCGCTCCCATGAATCCCATGTAGCCACCACTGAAGTCACCACCACCTCCCATGCGACCACCACCACCGAAGCTGCCACCACCTCTCATTGCTGCTCCCATGAGTCCCCTGTAGCCACCACCGAAGCCGCCACCACCTCCCATGCCTCCCATCGCACTCATGGCACTCATCTATGCCATTTGTTTCTTCGCCAACAATTGATCACGACATAGCTCCACATATTGCTTTTGCTTCTCATCCATCTTGCTT
Source organism: Poa pratensis (assembly GCA_947311845.1). NCBI lineage: Eukaryota > Viridiplantae > Streptophyta > Magnoliopsida > Poales > Poaceae > Poa > Poa pratensis. The sequence continues at coordinate 11,272,149 of CAMZMU010000110.1, forward strand.
GTGTCCATGAACATAAGCCTTTGTTCATTCTCTATGTCAATCTTTTGTTCTTCCATTGCTAGCTTCTTCTCCTCCATGGTCATTTTCCGAAGCTCGGCCTCCGCCACTTGTTCCTCAGCCACGGCCTTCCTCTCGGCCGCTACCTTGAGGTCCTCCACTTCTTTCATCTTCATGATTTTTCTCTCTTCATTGATCTCTATTCGATGCTTCATCATTGCATCCAATGAATCATTGATGTCATCATCAACGAGTTTCTTTTTTACCTTCTCCTTCGCATACTTCCTTCCATCAGGCCTCTTGGACATGGTGGTGGAGTTGGGAGTGGGGCCTCTTTTTCCATCATCACTTGATGCCTCATCATCACCAACAATGGTGGCATTTCCCGTCAAGGGCTTCCTATTAGGAATTTGAAGAATATTGCGGCTCTTCCATTTCTCTTGATGCCTCATCATCACTATTCATGCCACTTGGGTTCAACCTGTCCACTTGTGCCAAACAAGCCGCCCACTTTTGACAATCGGCGTTGATGACATTCCATCGGTAGCGAATGGAACCTACGTTCCGTTCAATACCACTCTTGTTCCTAGCAACGAAGTACTCCCACATACGCAACCAATATGCCTCCTTCGGTTGCTCCACCCCACGGTCGCGTCTACGCCGACTCGCTTGTACGCCACACAAAGCAACTTGTCCTCCGATGTGGTGTAGTTTGTCACTCTCCTCCTCGACACAAACCCCTAATCCTCATGATCAAGCCCATCATCATCAACTTGTTCATACTCTTGGGATGGAGTTTCTTGAGAGTCAACATATGAATGAGCTCCAACATTCTGTTGGGTTGCGCAACGGAAATTTAAAATTTTGTTCAACATGCTACGCAACGCTCCAAGATCTATACTATGAGATACATGCGAATACGAAGACCCGAAGATCTAGATGGAATACGTTACCAACACCGAACAAGTGATGACGTAGTCGATGTAGGATGTCGCCGATGTCGATGTCGATGACGTAGTTGATGTAGCATGTCGCTGATTCTCTCAACCAAGCCTGGTAGAGAGATCACGCCGTCTTCTCCTTTCTTGATCTTCTTGGTCCAGCAGAGCGAGGGTCAGACATCTCACCCCTCTGAGAGCTCGCACACGTATGCCGGGAAAGGTTCAGCAGGGCTTCGCCGTCCAAGCTTGAAGCACCGCTGGCATATATGAAGGTGGAGTTCTCAACACATGAGAAGGAGAAAGAGAGAGATTAGATCTAGTCTAATCGGAGAGGTTGCCTCTAATTAGAAGTTCCCTCTAATCCAACTAAAAGAGATCTAAACTTGTGTGTCTATTGTGTGTCCTCCAAATAGGAGGGGTGGGGTTTATATAGATGGCCAAGGGGTAGGGGGACTTGGGGAAGGGGAAAGACCCCAACCCCAAGTCGGTTTGGGAGGGGGAGTTGGAGTCCAACTCCAACTCGCCTCCCCCTTTTTCTTCCTTGCACCGCCCCGGGTGGGGCCCACCGCTGCACCGACCTAGGGGTAGGCCCCACCTGGCCGCACCGACCTTGGCCGGCCGGCCTTTGGCCGCCGCCGGTCGCCCCCCCATGGGCCACAAGGGCCCATTAGGGTTTCGGTCATGGGGAGGGTTCTCCCCCCCCACACGGTTTCGGCCCACCACCACCTAGTGGTGGTGCGGCTGCCATGTGGGCCCCTAGGCCCATGTGGCAGCCACCTTTTAATGGCCTTTTTAATTTAATATTTTCCAATAATTATTTATCAATTAAATAAATTAATATTTAATTAAATAATATTTTGTCTAATTAATTCTTATTTGAATATTTCCTTTTACAGAATATTCCGAATTAATTACTTATCATATAAAACACTTTTACATGATCCGGGACACCCAGTGTCCGCAGACAAAATACTCTGGATAAATATTTCCATCTACATAAACACCCTCGGAATAAATCCGATAATGATAGTAACTTCTATCATTCCGAGACATCCAATGTCTGCCTTTATCTCTCTGATATATGTAAATATATCTATCACGCAGATACCATTCCGATGATACTTTCTCACTATTTCCAGACCAACCAATATACACAACTAACCAATCCTAGTTTAAGCGTGTCCACCTATAGGTTCGATAACGTGTAGCTATAATTAGATGTGCTCATCATCTAAGCACCTGCCAGAGTCAGATCCAGGGACAAACTGAATAACTCCTATCGTAATGCGAAGACACTCTGTTGAACCTGTTGATTACTAATACATCATTCCCATTACTCGCGATACCAAAACTTTACCCGAGATATAGATCCGTTGATGTTCCATGAATCTTTCCTGATTCACTACATCTTTGTCTATCTCGTTAACCAGCAAGTTCCCTTTACTTGTTCCCGTATTATGATATCCCACACGGTGTAATTTCACCATGCACTATTTGTAGAACATAATGGATACCTCTCATACCGAGTGGGCCCAGGGCGTATCTCTCTTTTGACAGAGGAGTAATCTTCCATCTCAGAACATTAAGATCATGTACACTATCGTAACCACCCGTAACTGCTGTTATTGTCGGCGTACCGGTAACGGGGTTCCCCATACTCCGTGCGTGCGAGCCCGGGCCGTCGGCGCAGCCTAGTTGGCCGTAAAGTGAAGACAAAGGAAGACCCCAGGAAGCCGGCCGCGGGGTGCTTTGAATTCTCTCCCGCGGGGACCGCCCGGGGAGAGCCCCGACACCTCGGGAAGCCGGGCGCGCTCAACGTGGCACACGATTCCTGCTCCACCCCCCGGAAGGGTTGCTTCCCAGGGAAGGAAAGCGTGGCTGGCGTCACGGAGAAGACCGCACGCTCCCCCTGCTAGGCGCAGGCGGGACAGCGACAAGACCCCGCGTGCAGGCCGCCCGACGCAAGCAATGCGCTCGGCGTGACGCAGGGACACTCGACAAGACTAGACTCGCTATCACCTCCGCCTCGGCGGGCGAGGCGACTTGAAGGACAGCGCGGCATGGCGCTGCCATGAAGATGGTCGGCGACCGCCACCTTGTTTCAGGCACGACGCGTGCCCAGTCTCGGTGGCACGCATGCAGCACAACCAACTGTGGAAGCCCCTTGGCATATAAAAGGAGGCCCCAGACTGTGCTAGCGAGGAGGAGGACAGAAAGAGGGAGGAGTAGAGGAGAAACCCTAGCTAGCTTTCCACTTAGGCTCGGGGGCTGGAAGAACGAACCCCGGGAACCCCCTGGGTCAGTTCTTCCCTCAACCGTCGGAGTGGCAAAGGTCCTTGGGTTTTCACCATTGTAATCCACCACCACCATCACCACAATACAATCAGACAAGCAGGACATAGGGTGTTACGCGGCGACGCGGCCTGAACCTGGGTAAAACTTCGTGTGCTTTGTGTTGAGAGCGGGAACCTGACTCGGAGCACCTCACACCCTCCTACCGAACAAACAGGGGGTGATCGGCATCCCCGGTGTCCGCGTTTCGATACGCGACATCTAGTGCGCCAGGTAGGGGGCGCTCGTGCTCTGCTTCGGGAGCCCGAGACTCGCATGGCACCGTACCACGCCACGCTGGGGGCTGGAGCACGCACGGACACGCATGGGACCAGCACACGGGAAACCGTGGGCAGGACCCAGGTGCACGAGAACCCTTTCGTCTCCCCACCGGTGGGGGTTTGACTTGTGTTCTCCCCCGAGGGATCAGTGCCATCGTGGCAGGATTTGTGCGCGTGGGTCGCTCAATCGATCCAGGGCAAGTACTTGCGCCTTGGATCGGTTAGCGACCTCTACTCAGTGGTGCAGAGGCCCGGCGAGACCCTTCGGGGATTCACGCTGCGTTTTTGACACATCCTGAGCCACATCCCTGATGCCCCCGACATGGTGGTTATCCGAACGTTCCGCTGGAACGTGCGTGATATCCGCATGTTGGAGAAGCTCGGAAGCCGTGACATCTACACCACCTCCGAGTTGTACGCCTTTGCGGACAAGTGCGCTCGGATGGAAGAAGGAAGGCTCTCCATCGTACCCCCGGTGGGAGCCGGGGTGGAAGACCGCATGCGCAACAAGGCAACAGCGGAACGGTGGGGTTCCGCCCGTGGTCCGGCAGGAAACCCAATCCCTCCTGTCGAACTGCTGGGGATACCCGTCGGCGAGGGAGGAAGGCGTGCAAGGGAGATGCCCGTGCCGTGGTGCCCCATGCATGACACTGGGATGCACGACATACGCGAGTGCCACGCAATACGCGACCTCGCCGACCTCAGGAGGAAGTACAAAGCGGGAGCGGAAGGCGCAGGCTCAGGAACGCGGTTGAAAGTGCATGGTTGCCCCCATGTGTGGTTTTGGTAATTAATGACACTCCTTATGGACTAATGTTTACATTGAGATATTCTTATAGATCTTGTCCACTGGAGTTCATGTGTTGGACTCTTGAAGATGGCATGATGACCAATGCTCTATTTAAGGGTTTATATGAAGAATGGTCATGTGTAGATGATGAAGTGCAAAGGAGACATGAAGACGGAGCTTAGCGAGGCTTTCCCATAATGGAGTTTGGGGGAGCATTTGGAGAAGTCTTCATCAAGCATGTGCTAGCAAGCACAATCAAGAAAGGTGTTCCAACTTGAGAGAGTCAAGATCGTCATCATCGAGCTCAAGTGGAATGCGCAAGGCAAAGGTATGATCTTGATAGGTTTTCTATTTTACCGGTCTCATGTTGTTAGTGGGAGACCGGGTTTTATGATAGACGGCGTACTATCAAGAGGGGCTCTCAAGTGAGTAACTTGATCGCATCTTTGTGGAGAGCTCAAACCTTTGCATATTTAGCATATCATCTTTCTTGGTTCTTATTTGACTTTTCTCCTTGTTGGGTTTTGGTGCTTGTCGTGATCTTCATGACAAGCCCAAGTTCTTCGAAAACAGATTTCATTTGGAAAACTTGTTGCGTTTTCGTGTTGGAAATATTACCGGTCCACCTTCGAGTTAGGGTCCACACCTTCCCATGTGTGGTATCCCCTCTATATTTGTGACCCTTAATATTTCTATATGTGTCGTTACCTTTCCAACGCAATTGGATTCACCTGTTTTGGAGTTCATACGAGAAAGTTATTGCATTTCAGGTTTTACAGTTTCACTGCTTTCAGGCCGGAGTCTCCGGTCTTCTGGACCGGAGTCTCCGGTCCTTGGTTTTCCTCGAGAGTGTTTTCTTGTTCAGCCCCTGGTGGGGGCCGGAGTTTCCGGCCCCAGGGGCCGGAGTATCCGCCCCAGGCCGGAGTTTCTGGTCCCAGGGGCCGGAGTTTCTGCCTGTGCTTTTCTCGTCTGGAAATGGTTCACCCCCTGGTGGGGGCCGGAGTTTCCGCCCCCAGGGGGCCGGAGTTTCCGCCCCGGACCGGAGTTTCCGGTCACTAGGGCCGGAAACTCCGGTGTGATATCTGGCTGCAACGGCTCTTTTCTAGGAGGGGTATAAATACCCCTCCACCTACCTCCAGCCAGCCAGCTCTTCCAAGCAACCTTTGCTTTCTCTCTCTTCCATTGTTGCAAGCTCATTTCCTTGATATCTCCCAATCCCTCCACCCAAACTCTTTGATCTTTGGAGGATTGAAGGAGAAGACCTAGATCTACATTTCCACCAATCAATATCTCCTCTAAGTGAGGGGAACATAGTGGATCTAGTTCTTGGAGTTCTTGAGTGGTTCTCCTCTTTGTTCTTCCTCTCTTATTCCCCCATAAGCATTTGTTGCTTTGTTGGAATTTGAGAGTGGAGGACTTGAGCACTTGTGCTCTTGCCTTTTGCATTTGGTGCATCGGTGTGCTCTCCACGAGGATTCGTGGAAGTTGAAAGCTTGTGAACTTGTTACTCTTGGGTCTTCGGACCCTAGACGCCTTTGTGGTGGTTGGACCCTTGTGTGGTCACTTGAAGCCGTTCGGGAGCTCCCAATCCCATTGTGGGTTGTGCCTCGGATTGTTGTTGAAAGCCGTTCGGGAGCCCCCAATCCCTTTGTGGCTTGTGCCTCGGATTGTTGTTGAAAGGCTCCGGATTCCGCCTCGAAGGAATACCGATAGTGGAAGGTGAACCAAACCTTTGTGGTGCGGTTCATCGGAGAAGAGGGTGAAACCTTTGTGGTTGTTGAACCGTTGTGTCGGTTCACACCTCTCCAACGAGACGTACTCCCTTTCAAGGAGGAACTCGGGAATACTTCCTCGTCTCCGCGTGCTTCGGTTATTTCTATACCCGAGCTCTTTACTTATGCACTTTACATTGTGATAGCCTTCGTGCTTGAAGTATTCTTTTTTGCTATCACCTTGTTGCTTGTCTTGCTTAGCATAAGTTGTTGGTGCACATAGGTGAGCCTAGTTTATTTAGGTTGTTGGCTTGTTTTTTAAACACCTAGTTTTATTCCGCAATTAGCAAGCCTAAACCGGAAAAGTTTTAATCGCCTATTAACCCCCTCTAGGCGACATCATTATCCTTTCAGCGGTGCCACGCCTGCGACCTGCCCGGGTACTACGCCCGGAACTGCCCTGCCGACGCAACCGTCAGAGGGCTGGCCGTCGGAGGCAGCACCAGCAAAGCTCGAGAAGGTGGAAGAAGGACCGCCAAGAAGCCAAGGGGCCCCTGAGCCCGGGAACGAGGAGCGTTCCTGAGGGCTCGGGCGTTCCGAGCACAAGCCATGGCAGGGTCGGGAGGTGCCCGGCCCCACTGTGACAAGCCTGGAGCTGGTCAAGAGGGCTGGAGACGGGCTTACCCGAGCGTAGCCCGCTGTATCCTTTGAAAAAAATCTCCTTAACATTGAATAAACTGTGCTTTCGCAATATCCTTAAACCACCCCTCCCATCAAACGTCTCACTTCCCGCACGAGAAGCATGGTCACGCACCTAGGCCGGGGCGGGCAGGGCCCACTCACCCGGACTCAGGGCTAAGGCAAACCCATCTCGAGGAATGGGCCTCAGCAGCACCCGGGGGGAGACTCGTGCCTAGGTTCAGGGTGCGCAGATGCCTTGTAGAAGTTGAGGCGTGATGTAGGGGGAAGAACCTTTTTATGTGAGCGCAACAACTTGGGGGTACTCGGTCGCGCCCGCCGAGGAGCTCGGGAACCCCTGTGGTTCCCGGGGACAGCAAAGTACCGGTCGAAACTCCAGCGAAAGGCTAAGTGTTTCTACCTGAGGGACGGTTCCCCCGCGTCTGACGAATGTCTTGCCTTTTCCCCTGGGAAGGGGGAGCTGATTGCTTACGGCGATGCCTGAGTGAAGAAGGGACGTTCAGGGGAGATAGTCCACGAGGGTTTGCTCGGGCCCGGCCCCGGGGACCTTCGCCGGGATGAATCACCAATGAATGGAGCGACCCTTGTGTGGAGGCGCAACTCGAGGAGGGGCAGCTGGATCCGGACCAGCGCTTCCCCGAGCCATGTGAAGACGCACAAGGGTACCCCCATAACACAGGGAGAATCGCGCCTACAGTAATTAGCACCCCGGCCGAAGGGAAAACGCGAAGATCATTACCCGAAGACTCAGTGAACACAAGTGATTGTTTACAAACGATTACATAACCTATCTGGGATAGCTACTGTTTATCACACAGGACTACTAAGGTAAAGGCGGGAGTCGGGGACCGAGGAGACTCAGCCCCTTTGCAGCCTCGCCCTCCTTGCTCGATGACCGGGGCTACGGCGCGTTGCGCCGCCATGCGGTCCTCATCCTGATCGAAGTCCTCGAAGAGGAGGTCGAATGGGAAGAGGGGCGCCAAGTAATACACCCGGGGAAGGATCACGCTGGCCACCTGGGTGCCGGCTTCGACACGTTCGACACGGAGGCGGCGCGTCACCACCTCCTTCAGAAGCTCCATCTTTCCCACCATGTCGGTGAAAAAGAGGGAAAGGCTGGCGATGTCGGTGCCGCCGACCTGCCCGGGGGCAGGTCAACCGCGGCCATCGCCCTCTAAGCCTGAGCGACAAGGCGGCGGAGGCCGACGACGTCTGCTTCCGTCCGCTGATCAGCCTTGTGGAGCTGATCGATGGCGACGTGGGCGCTGGCCTTGTTCTCCTCGACGACCTTCCGGAGGCGCTCAAGGCGATGCTCGCGGTCGTTCAACCCCGCCACTGCGTCGTTGAGCTGCCGCTGTGACTCGGCGAGCTGGGCTCCGACATCCTGAAGCTGGCAACGGAATTCCTCCTCCTGAATCGTCGCCCCTCGGGAAGCCTCCCGCTCCCTCACGTTGGCTCCATCAACCTCTTTGTGGAGGTCGTCGATGGTCAATTGGAACTGGTGAAGCGAGTCGACCTGCTCACGGATTCGCGCCTCCGCATTCGCGAGGGCTAGGTGGTGGGCATCCACCATGGCAGCCCGCTCGCGCTCTAAGGCGGCGAGCTGAATGGCGTGGGCCTCCTGCTGGGCGGAGGCCAGTTGTTGCGCCGACCCAAAACTCTCAGGCTGGCCGTTCTCGACGCGCCTCACCGCAGCCAGAGCGGCCACCAGCACCCTCTGCAAGTTGGCCTTGAGGGCTGAGGTTTCCTCCGCGGCCAACACCGTCGTGGCGAGGGTGGCCTCGGTCTCGGCCTAGGTGGCCGCCAACTGACGCTCTCAGGCCAGGATGGACGCGGTGCGCTCTTCGAGGATGTTGCGGCTGTCCTTGAACTCCACGTGCTGGAGGCGAAGGAGTTCCCGGGCGCACTCATTCTCCTCGGCGGCGTGGGAGATGGCATCTTCCATCAACTGCTGACGCTGCTCCGCGCCTTCCGGCAGGCCTTGCGCTGGAGTGGCGACGGGGGTACCCAAAATAGCGTCGGTAGCGGGGCCAACCCCGCTGCCCTTGCGAAGAACCACGGAAGAAGGAAGCGGCTCCACGTCCGCCTCCAGAGGGTCCAAGGCTTGGCGGCGACGCCCTACCGAGGGGCGCCTCTCGAACCGGAGAACACCCCCCGAGTCGCTGTCGTCGGAGGCCGAATCCACCATCAGCACGTCGCGGCGGGAAGAAGTAGGCTCTGGACCTAGACATGGAAGGAACGGAGTTAATCGAAGGGCGATCCAGGAAGGAGAAAACCCCCATGAAAACATAGAAGAACTTACCTTTGGCCGTGGCTGCCTCCGAGGGAACGGCCACGAGCCCGGGGACCCCGACGCCCTGGAGCGACCCCGACACATCACTCGGTCGGGGGACTTCTTCGGCGCAAGGCTTCTTGAGCAGGGGAGCGGCGGCCCCAGTCTCGTCACGGGACCTCTTCGATGAAGAGACCGGGGGCTGAGGGCTGCAACAAAGCAAAACACACTCAGTGGCGTGGGGCGCCGCAGTCAGGAAGGAGACAACGCTGGGGATCGAACATTACCTGGCGGAGTCCATACGAAGAGACCAAGAGCCCTTTAGGGTGAACCCTCCAAGTGGCGGGGGAGCCGGGAGGGGCCCCTCGGGAAGTTCGTCACTAGGGTGAACCCTCCAAGTGGCGGGGGGAGCCGGGAGGGGCCCCTCGGGAAGTTCGTCGCTCGGAGACGCGTCGTCTGTGGTGGGTTTGTCACGGCACATGTCGTCTCAGGATGACTTCATAGGTGTGGGATTTAGGCGACGTAGGATCTTCCGGTAGCGGAATTACACACAAGAGAAAGATTTATACAGCTTCAGGCCCCAGGAAACATCGTCCGGTAAAAGCCCTACATGCTGTTTGTGGCTAGATCTTATTCCGTATACCAATGAGCGAGTCGCCGATGAGGCGGCTCTCTCTGTTTTGTTGTCTCTCATCTATTGAGATCTGACCGCTTTTGGTGCGCCTTGCCCCTCCTTATATAGGTGGAAGGGGCAGGCTTACATGTGGTGTCCTAATAGGATACAAACTAGGGTTTCTATTACAAGTCGGTTCGTGGAGTCCTCGTGCGACTCAAAACGTTAAGTCGCCTTGTTGGGCTTTCTCCATGTTGGGCCGCATTTATCATATGTCAGGATATCCATATCCTATATCCTCGACAGTAGCCCCCGAGCTTTTGGTCGACTTGAAGAGTCGGGCGGAAGGTCTTGATTTGATGATGATATTGTCTTCCTGGGACAAGAGGCTCATGCCGAGTTGTTGAAGTAGTGGAGTTGACTCGCGAACATTAAGCTCGGCAAATCATTGATGTCGATGCCACTAAGTTGCAAGCATAGAAGCTGTTGAGTCGCCACTGATGTTTGTTGATGCTGTGTCATAGACATCGAGGCTGGCGACTCACGTGGTGTCTGGCGAGCTCCAAGCATATAAGTTTGCTGTGCTATTGATGTAGGTGCACAGGGTCTCCAATGATTGTTTGGCCATGTTGTATCTTGAACGTCGAGTCTGCGACTCATAAGGTAGCTGGAGAGTTGACGTAGAGGACTTCGAGTTATACGCACTGAACCGTGCCATCCAGTAAAACTGTTGGTGTAGACTGTCCAGGATGCTGGGTCGCATGAAAACAGAGCTGGCCAAAAGTTACGTGCAGGGAATTGATACCTCGCCATGAAATCCATGCATGCACGCATGCATGAGTGACCCTAGCTTGATTCTTGCTTTGGATATTTCTTCGTCTTGTGGTTGTCAACTGTCTTTGAGTCGTCATCCATGTAGTAATCACTGAGTTGAGTCATGGTTTCCAGCTTGACCGACGTGAGGTATTAGCATAAATCTCACATGAATAATTATCATGCATGCGATTTTAGCAGAAAATCCATGCAGCTGTGCGAATATGACGCCTAAATCAAATCTGAGACGATGGAGCAACTGGGATGCCTTCTGTCTGAGATATAACGTACACGGCTCTGCGACTCATCCTGAATCACGCCAGAAGATTGAATTGCACTCGGACCAAACAGATTTTGCTGACCGGAGGTAGTGTACAGACGCCCTTGGCGAATCTGAGATATAACGTACACGGCTCTGCGACTCATCCTTTCTCTCTTCTTATTTATTTGCAACACACACGTACGACTGCTGCTATCTTCACATGATGTCTCCTTTTTGCCTTGCATGGAAATCTCCAGGCTGTGGAAAAATACGAGCTTCGATCAAATCGATCGATCAAGGTGCTGGCATGCACGCATGTAGTCTTCCTCATGTTCTGATGACACGGTGTAAGTCGCAGATCATCCGTTGGAGGCGCTGCATGTCTGTTGTTTGAACTCGCGCTCTTTGAGTCGTTCAGGTTGAGTCGCCATGCTGTTAAGTTCTTATGAAGATCTATCTGTTGTATAGATATAACTGGGTGGATCCTCTAACAAAATATCCCATCATATCATGCTTGTTGATGATAAAAAACCAGCGACATTTGACGTTGCTGTGATATTAATGCTGACAAGTCATGGGCATAGAGACCATTGTGTCGCTGATGTAAAAGCACTGAATTGCTGAAGCCGCACCAGTTACTAGTGGATGTAGCCCCCGAGGCTCGAGTTGTATGGTTGATCATGCTGCTTGAGACTCAAAAAATTCTTTAATCCCAGCAAAAACTTGATTGTGCTAGCCCCCTGGGCATTAAGTAGACATGATTTCATTATCCTGCTTGATGGCATATCGTTGCAATTTGATCCTGCAACAGATTGACAAATATTGTTGCCGCAAGATAATAATGATATAAATTCCACTTGATGTGGCTGTAGTTAAATAAATAATGGTGGCTTCATCAGCCAATATCATGAGATAATTATCTCAATCATAAAAAATCTTGTCGCGCCAATCATATGGCCAAGTTACAGGTTCCTGTTAAATCAAAAGGCAAAACCCCCAAGGAAGCAATGATGATAACTTGATAATAATATGTTAGCCTTGGCGGCTGGTAATAATTATGATAAAAAGTTAGTACTCCGCATAATAGCATATGGTACCCTGCATGATAGCATAGTATAATCTGCATGATAAATGATATTTTGCATGATAGCAAATGGTATGTCGCATGATAGCAAATGTTATTTTGCATGATAGCAACTTAGTTGCATGATAGCAACTGGTAAGATGCATGATAGCATATTGTACGATGCATGATAGCATATGGTACTTTGACTCAGTATTTCCCGATTCTAATGTGTGTTCAGGGTCGAGAACGACCACGATAGGCATCAGACTCGATTGACACCACATGCGGGTACTTTAGCCCTTCTGAATTATCTCTGTTACCATTAAGCAGGTCTTCGCGCAGCTCAGTATTTCCCGGGAATATGTGTTCAGGGTCGAGAATGGCCATGATAGGCATCAAACTCATGAATTACGTCACACCCCAGTACTTTGGCCACATAATGCAAAGATACTTCTAACTTAAGGTACCGTTAAGTAGGTCTGCGCGCGACTCAGTATTTCCCAGGTATAAACGCGTGTTCAGGGTCGTTGAGAACGGCCATGATAGACATCCATGATAGGCATCAGTCTCATGAATGACGCCGCACCCCAGTACTTTTGCCGCATAGTGCGAGACACTTCTGACTTAAGACGAGAATAACCAGGATTATTGTTTTTATCGGCTGCAATAGCCGTGATGAGCTAATTAGCTTTGATGATAACCAGCTCTAATTAGCTGTAGATGTGGTACAGCGAGTCACCTGTTTTAACTCAAATATTGATAAGATAATGATTCATTAATCACTCATAAACTGATGTAATGATGAGCTGTTTGCGACTCATAAAATGATATGGGGGTAAATCGCTATGCGACTCATAAATTGATATGACAATAAGTCGATAATGATTAATAAAATGATATGATGATAAATCATGAAATTATATAACGATCAGTCATAAATTGATATAATGATAAGTCATAGAATGACAAATGAATCGCCAAATATCAATGCTTGAACATGTAGTGGTGATCTTGATATTCAATGCAAGCTGTAAATAGCTAGACTTTGCAATGCGAGTTATAAAGAACTCTAATTTGACGGATGTATTGAGAAGTAGATGTAATTAAATTAGAAAAGCTGATATGAATTTAAAGTCTACGACATGATATAATTTGAATCGCAGAGATATTTATAATAAGTCGCATAAACTAGATATGTAGCCCCCGAGATTTACTCGAAGGTGAAAATTAATCTTAGCTGATAAAAAGTCTATGAAATTTGAGCATGAAAACGACTTATCTTATTTTTAGTCTGTCGTCGCCGAAGACGTAATATAGGTCGCGAACGACGGTGAATAGCCGTCGATAAGTCGCATAGACGGGGTCATGGTCGATGTTCCCAACTTTTGTTTTATTGAAGCAGCGAGTGCCTTTTATTGCTCATATATATGCGCACTTCTCTTGAGGTATTACACTTCGTGTAGAAACCTATACACACAAAGTAGGCAAACAGAAGAAAAATCGTTCGCAATATAAAATTTATACAGGGGTTAGCTAGTTTAGAAGAATAGGACCCTGATGGTTTCCGTGGAATTATGGCTGACACGATTTTCAGAAACCTGATCTTTTTTGTACGGTAGCCGGACGTGGCTTGTTTGAGTAAATGATGTTGGTGAAGCCTCTGAAGTTATCCACGGTGATAGTCCGCAGTGTAGTGGAAGTCGCCTGCAGCGAGTCGGCACTAGGCACGCCGATCTTTGAGTCGCTCGCCTCCCTTTTTTTTTTCTTCTTTTCGTTACCTCGTGCTTTATTTCCTATGTCAAGCTGAGACATGTAAACGGCAAGCTAGCAACTCATGTACGTCCTCCAAGATTTTCTTTTTTCTTTTTTGGGCATCCTTGGAAACCGTGCGTCATATTGATGTGTTCGACGCACGTAAGTGCTAGTGGCACTTTATCTATGGACGTTGCTACGTCGTGGTCGACCTCGATCTAGCCTATAGCGAGGTCACCCGAAAAAGGAAAGTGTCCCACGTCCGTACGGAAACGAACGCGCGCGCACCCCAGGACCCAGGTGCCGGATTTGGCGGGAAGCGTCCCGTGCCCGTACGGAAAACACGCGCCCACCCAATCCGGAGACGTAAACAAAATAGGACACGGGACACAGCCCCCACCATGTGTTTCCTTCTTCCTCCCCCCGCCGCGAACAAAAGCAGCGGCGGCTGCTGGAGGAAAACACCCAGAGATCGGCGCCCCCAAACACCAATTCCCATCATGGATTCCAAGAAGAAAGCTTACATCCTTGCAGAAACATCCACTATCTGAACATCCCCCTGTCCCTTTTCCCCTGTTCCCCAGCTTTTCAACAAACAAAGCCAAAAAAAACTAGCAGATCTCCACCATAAAACCATTACATCCATCAGAAATCTCTCCAGAGTATAGAACACAAATCTTTCGAAGTTGCATCTCCAGATTGGAAGAAGTAAAGATTTTCAGAGAAAAGCTCCTGCAGGGTAAGTTCTTCAGAAATCAAAATCGTCAGATCTTCCCATCCACCCCATGTCCATCTTGTTTTGTTCTGTGCGCTTCCTCACGTTGATGAACTAGGTTATGGTCTGGAATTTACATCACTGCAAGAACAAAAACATGTAGAGATAACATATATGAACTGCTGAGCATGAATTTATGAACTGGTGAGCATGAACCTAGTTGTTGCTTCTTGTTAGAACAAAGTATTTTCTATTACCATTGGGATTTTACTTAAATGGCAGTAACATCCTAACAAAAAATGAAAAAGAAGTAATTTCTTGTTGAAAGAACTGGTAGTATCTATGTGTTCTTTCACACTGAACTGGTAGTATCTGTGTCTTTTTGACAGCAACATCTACATAGTAAAAACTTCTTGATGAATGAACTGCTGGACAATGCAAAAAATATATTCTCTTACATTTTGTTTTTGGAGAACCTACTGAGCTGCTGGACTAACATACTCCTTGAACCTGAAAATTAAGATGACAAACAAACAAAGTTAGAGGAAGCTCTATTGAAATAATAGTATTAGGACTACTGACCAGCACATCATTTTTGTGTTCTTTTTTTACTTCGTTTCAAAAGTAAGAGTTTCATCTTTATATAAACAAAAAATTCAGACCCCCCTGTTTCTTGTGCAGAAGAGAGAAATGGATGCTGGAGGCTTTGGTGGGATTGATCTTAACATTCCGTTTGCTGATGAAAATCCTGGTGGTTCGCATGGCGAGGAGGCCCCAAATGTCACTGGTCCGTATGGCGTTGGGATGGATGTAAACTTGGAAGAAGCGGGTACTATGCAGACAGGGGTGCCTTCTGAAATAGCTCGAACCTTATCTAGTGCAGAGAGCGGCAGCGATGATGAAGTACAGTCGACGCCAGAAGGGTTTGTCCCAAAAACACCATACTTGGGCATGTTGTTTGACTCACCAGAGGCTGCCCTGTTACACTACAACAAGTATGCCAAGCATGTGGGATTTTCAGTGAAGATCAGCTCGTCTCGGAGAGCAGTGGGCGACAACCAGAAGGACAAAGCTTTGTTCATTTGCAACAAAGCTGGTAAAATGGCAGAAAGGGAAGGAGAAGCACAACCCCTCAAGACACGGAACCGAACTATTACATTGCTTACTGACTGTAAAGCAAAGTTGCGTGTGAAAAGAATGGGATCAAACTGGCAAGTCACTCAATTTGTTGAAGAGCATACACATGAGTTGATAAAAAAGTTTGCATTGAAGAAGTACTTGAGGTCACACAAGAGGATCCCTAAAGAAGAGAGGAGGTTCATTGACCTGCTTTACGAAGTTAATCTGTCTTCTGGTAGGATATTGGCAATCATGGCTGAACTGTATGGGTCCATCAGGAATGTGCCTTATGATAGCAAGGCTATAAGCAACTACACTGCTAAGCTAGGCGAGGGTCATAGGGTTCGGGATGTTAAGAAGCTGCTGGACTACTTTGATGAGGTAAAGAAGGATGATCCGGGTTTCTTCTACAAGTACTTGCTGGACGATGAAGACAGAGTTGTAAATATCTACTGGGTTGATGGTCCTGCAAGAGAAATCTACAAAAACTATCATGATTGTATCTCTTTTGATACCACATATCTGACGAACCGGTATAACATGCCTTGCGCGCCGTTCATTGGGATTAACCGCTATGGGCACTCCATCCAGTTCGGGTGTGCTTTTATTAGGAATGAGCAGATACCAAACTTTGGTTGGATTTTCGAAACTTTCCTAGAAGCTATGGGGGGTCTGCATCCTTTGAACATCATCACCGACCAGTGTCAGGCGATGAGATCTGCCATCCTTGCAATCTTTGTTGATATTGTGCACAGGTTCTGTAGGTGGCACATAATGCAGAAGGTGCAAGAGAAGCTTGGTACATACATTAGCAAGCATGAACAGCTGCGGCTTGAGTTCAATGAGATCATTGATCATAGCCTTACTGTTGAGGAATTTGAGCAAGCTTGGGCTGCGATGGTCCAGAATCATGGTGTTGCTGACAACAAACACTTTCTGGACCTTTATGACCTAAGGGCATTTTTCGTTCCAGCCTATTTCATGCACCGGTTTTTCCCCTTCTTGCAAACTACAGCTCGAAGTGAAGGATTCAACGCGGTGTTGAAGAAGTATGTTACACCGACAGACAGCTTGCTGCGTTTCTTCCATCAGTACATGAAGTTACAGGAGAAGATAGATTCGTCGGAGGATTCTACTGAATTTGTTGGCATAGATAGGACAGTGCGTTTGTGGTGTGATTTTCCGATGGAAAAGCAGATCCTGGAAACCTACACACTGGAAATCTACGACAAATTCCAGAAAGAGCTGCGCAAAATTACTTCCTACAACCTTCGTGATCATGGGGACAGTGTCTATGAGGTTTATCCTGTGCAAGGTTCAGTTTTTGGGTATGGCAGGAGAAGCTACTACGTTGATGTTGATTTACCAAATGAAATTTACAACTGTCAGTGTTGTAAGATCAACAGAGATGGCATCCTTTGCTGTCATGCTATGAAAGTAATGAGCCATTTGGGTGCAGTTCACCATTACCCAGAACATTACATTCTCCCAAGATGGTGTAAACCCCCGCCTGATATCGTAGTACCGCTGTCCGAACCGCGTGAGATTCCACCTGGCAAGTTATCTAGGAAAGAGATGAGATTGCTTCGCTACGGGAACCTTTGCTCTGACTTTGCGCAGCTTGCTGTTGGAGCAGCAGCTTCAGAAAAGACAGAAGAGGTGGCCCGGAAGCATATGCAAGCACTAGAGAAGGAGCTTGCTATGATGAAGAAGGCAGCAGCTGATGCACTGAAGAAAAAGAAGGGGAAGGCTGAAGCAATGAAGGCTGCTAATACGGAAGATGTAATGCACTCAGCTGCTGGAATGGCAAGTGGCACACCTATGGATGTAGGGGCAGCGGGGGCGTCGCACTCGTCGGTTCAAGATCCCCTGGTGCAACAACCCACAGGAAGGCCACGCCAGAAAAGGAGAAAAGGAGCTCTACATCTACAACCATCGCGAAAAACTAGCTGTAGCGTTTGCACTTCTGAATCTCATGATGCACGCAATTGTCCTGTGAGGCTGGCCAATCCAGAGAAGTACCCCCTGCTACCACTATTCGAGTGATGGACTGTTTTGGTACTTGAATAACAGTGGTTATCATAGAACAGTAGATGTTAGAGAATAATAGTATGCTACTCTTTTCGATGTAAACTTATTGGAGCTCAAAATGAACAACATGCTTGCTTGATTCCCTGGTTGTAAGAAACTTTCATTGTCGCGGAATTTTAGTGTTTACCTGTTCATATGGCAAGCCTCCATTGTGCCTTGTTCTGGGGCCACCTGAGCATTTTATCATTGAAGAGCTTCCTGATGTTTGGCATGTCGCTTTGTTCGAACATTTCAGGTACTTCATCAATCCCACCCTGCCAAGACTCTAAGGTCTTGAGCATGAAAAACCCACAGTCGAAACTACACATCATAGTGAAAAGGTTTTTTGATTATAAAAAGACAATGGCTAAGGACAATGGAGTGTAAAAATCACAACAAATAAGGGTGTTGTGGCTTACCCATTAATCTATTTTCCAATTGGAATGATCTCTAGGGAATTGTGAGATGTTAATTGGCGACAAATGTGGCTCCCTTGACCAGCACTTTTTAATCAATGCAATCAACCAATGGCAGCAATCCATCATGATTGACTCACCACTTCTAGTTGTAATTGAGTCCATGACTTCAAACCTCTGTGCCTTGATGTTAAGGCATAGAGAATAAAACATAGTATGGACTTCAAAAATTACTTTCAAAAGGAATGTATTGTTTGATGGGAATAGAAATGCATGGGACAGAAAAAATAAAAAATACATCAAAAAAATGTAAACAAAATAGGTGAATCAAACTAGTGAGGGCGTACCGGTGCTCGCCCAAATGTACCATCACTGAAACTATCCTGGCTTATTGCTTCCCTCACCATTTCATTAGTCCACACAGTAACTCGTGTTCCCTCCTGATCAATTTCCATTCCTTCTAGTTCAAGAGAATCTAGATACTTGATCTGCCATAAAAATTGGTGTTCGAAAAAGAAAATGTTATATTAGTATCCACCATGAAAAGTAAAAAACTAAATAGTACGGCATCCAGTAAAAAAGAAAATCAGAAAAATGATTTAGAAAACCCACCATGAAGTAGAGCACACATGCCTTTAATATGCCCCTTTCTGCACCAGATTTTGCTGCTTCCCGGATCATCCAGATTACGAACTTTGGAATAGTCAAATTGTTGACTTCCTTTATGTTGCAGAGAGATGGGTAGATCCTCGGGCTGATATGTATACCTGTAGTAGGAGCTAGTACAGAACACATTGCCAATACAGTCTAAAGCCTTAGGTATGTCCAGTTAGCTTCCGTAATTTTTGCAAGCTTCTTCTCTAAGAAAGTAATTTTTGGCTGCTTCTTGCTGTCTCTACCCATCTATTTTAACATGAATTCTACTGAATCTTTATCCTTCTCATATATTACATCTTCATTTCCCCATGGGACTCCAAGTGTATGGTACACTGAATCCTCAGATACGAGAATTGAACCCCTCCCCGGGAAAACAAGCTGACAGGAGGTTGGATTGAAGCAACTCATGAGGTATTTGCAGAGTTCGGGGTTCAATTTTGAGCACTTAATGTTCACTAAGCCACCAAATTCTGCACGAGTTACCAGCTCCACTTGTTGTGGTGACATGTGAGGATATAGCTTGACAAGCTTCATGGGAGACCCTCGCTGGTACTCCTTTCGACGCTGAACCTTTATTTGAAAAATAAAAACAAGTAGGTTAGTGTTACCCATTAGGTGCAATGAAAACATCAGAGTAGTTCGAGATTACTCTAAAAAAAGGTTAGAAGAAAACGAAAAGAAAAGGCACTAACATTTGTGTCGTCGGCCTCAATGTCGTCATCGATGTCATTTCCCCCAATACCCTGAGGTGTGCTCAGTGATTGTAATGTAAGTTTTTCGCGCAACCGGCTGAGCTTCTTACTTGACCTGGAGCTGGAGCATTTGATTGCTTTACTGCCTGAACTCCGACTAATAAAATTCTTCATCATACAGTTTTTTTTCACTTTACTGCCCCTGGCAAAGAGGAACACATCAGTTGCTGATTGCTTATATTTCTCCAGGCAGAAAACAATTACATCTAAAAAATCATCTAAAAAAATGCATAGCATATTTGCATACTTGGGTTTCAGGCAGAAAACAATTAAATCTAGAAAAGGACTTCTTCATCATCCATGAACCTTCACATCTGACAAAATTTATCTAACGTGTACACCACTATCCGGTTTTTGTGTCATGCTTAACGAATTTGCAGGAAGAAAAGGCAGTTCAAACGCACAAATTACATTGTGGAAGAAAAATGGGCAGAAATACATAAGACGCATCATATTTGGGGAATCTTACATCACACATTCATGCTTGACATGCTTGAACTGCATATTTTGGCTCATGTATTCCTACCGTCAGAGATTCGTCAAACAAAATCTTACATCTAGAACATATACTGTTTTTGCAGGTTTTTGTTCG
The DNA here is from genome assembly GCA_947311845.1 of Poa pratensis. NCBI lineage: Eukaryota > Viridiplantae > Streptophyta > Magnoliopsida > Poales > Poaceae > Poa > Poa pratensis. The sequence goes on from CAMZMU010000110.1 coordinate 11,291,999, forward strand.
CGCTTGTGGACTGCATATTTTCAGGAAAAAAACTTACATCTAAACCCTGGAAGTATGCTATAACATCAGAGGAACAAAAACCTACAAAAATGCAGTTGACCCTAACACACTTACATCTATAACCTGGAAGTATGCTATACTACCCGTATCCATCAAAAATTAGTACCAGTAGAATTACATCCTACAAACTGACCTGCAAGTTAACTCTCTCTTCAATCTGCAAGCGAAGATCAACTCGAACAGCGGTAGAAAAATCACCTCGGTCTGCACAAAAAAATTCCAGAAAAATAGGAGTCCAAGTTACTCGCCTAGGAACTGCATCTAATCGATGGAAACGGCAAGGAATAGATGGATGTAACATAGATCTGTTACCTCCCTTGCGCAAAGCCGACCACCGTCGTAGATCTGCCATCGCCGGTGAAGAAAACTATAGCCGGCAATGGGAACACCCTCCCTTCTCTCTACCTCCAACGAATCAGCCCCCCTGCCACTCCCTCCCCACCCCCCAGACGGTGGTGCGCTAGTCGGCGGAGAAAAACGCGAGCTCACCGGCCAGCCGACGGTGATTTTGCGAGGACGCCGGCGAAAATCGTGATAGGGGCGTGGTGGAGCTGCGCGATGGAGACGAGATTCAGTCTCCAGCCACACCCCCCCGACGGCGGTGTGCTAGTCGGCGGAGACAAACGCGAGCTCACCGGTCCCCGCCGGCGATCTGGATCGCGTGGTCGCCGTCTTGGTCGGGAGAGGCGTGGCGGAGCTTCGAGAGAGAAGGGGAATGACACGCAGTACGAAAATCGAACCGTTCAGGTGAAATGCTGTCCGCACCCACGGTACCGACTGACGCGTGGGCCAGAGTGGCGTACAAGACGAGACGCGCGCGCGCCGTTGGATCCGGATCGCAGGGAACGCACGGACGAGACGAGTGAGCTCGCGTTTGTCCAGTTCGAGGTCGACCAAGATTAAGAAAATGCGTTTATCTATTTGCTTGTACGTAGCTGGAAGCCATAATTTTCGAGTCGGAACACGACTCTGATTTCTTCTTGGGACTCGACTCATACGCGATTGAATCTTTTGCTGTTAAACCTTTCGCCGCTGGCCTGACTGGAATCTAAGTTGGACTTGTACTGCCGCACGGAACGAATCAGTCCTAACCTGGCTGGAGGCGTATTCCCGCTGAGCTCGGTATGGCACGATTTGGATCGCAAGCCACCAACGCATCTGATTTCGCCGAGTGCGCGTGGAGCAAAGCTGGCGTCAAGCCCCAGCGCGCTGGTACGGGGAGTCGCTGACCAAATCAACACGTACGTGGTTCCTTTGAAGCTCCCCAGGGGAAAAGTTGAAGTAGAGCCCCGCGATCATGTCGATGAAGAATTGCAGCGGTGCGAGTCTTTTGACTTAGCGCAGCAACGAAGTCGCCGCATGGATTGGATCAGCCGGAGCCGAGAGCGATGTTGAGGTCGAGCCCTCGGACGGCGATTTGCCACGGCGATGGGGTCGCCGCTATTTGATGAAGGGATCCCGGCCGGACCATGATTCCAAACGCCGCTAGCCCCACGGTGGGCGCCAACTGTCATGGGTTTGTCACGGCACATGTCGTTTCAGGATGACTTCATAGGTGTGAGATTTAGTCGACGTAGGATCTTCCGGTAGCGGGATTACACACAAGAGAAAGATTTATACAGCTTCATGCCCCGGGAAACATCGTCCGGTAAAAGCCCTACATGCTGTTTGTGGCTAGATCTTATTCTGTATACCGATGAGCGAGTCGCCGATGAGGCGGCTCTCTCTGTTTTGTTGTCTCTCATCTATTGAGATCTGACCGCTTTTGGTGCGCCTTGCCCCTTCTTATATAGGTGGAAGGGCAGGCTTACATGTGGTGTCCTATTAGGATACAAACTAGGGTTTCTATTACAAGTCGGTTCGTGGAGTCCTCATGCGACTCAAAACGTTAAGTCGCCTTGTTGGGCTTTCTCCATGTTGGGCCGCATTTATCATATGTCAGGATATCAATATCCTATATCCTCGACATCGTCCGCTGCAACCAACTCGTCCACGGACTGCTGTCTCACGGGAACCCGAGGGCGGTGGTACAGCGGGGCTAGGTCGGAGTCGTCTTCCTCGGCCTCCGGAATGGCGCGCTTCCCTACCCTGGACGACCCCTCAGGAAGCGAAGACCCCGGCTACGACTGGAACCCCTGGAAGAATCATCGCGGGTACGGCAAGAAGACCCGAAAGGGAAGTCAGGGGGAGTGCAGCGCATGGGGGGGGGGTGCCAAGTCGAGAGGATCCCCCACTCGTCGCACTCCGGCAGGGACAAAATGATGTCGTCGATGTCCTCGTCCCTGTACAGAGGAGTGACCCCTGTAGGCAGGCCCACGTACTCAGCAGACCCGCCGCAGAGGTCATTCACCAGCCCGCTCAGGGCCCCGTGAAGCACCGTCGACCTGAACAGCCGAGTCTTGTTGTTGGAACCCTCGTACTCCCACATGCAGTGGGAGCGCAGCTGCATGGGGCAATGGCATGGCTAAGGAAGTGCGCCACCACGTCGCGGTCGGTCCAACCCCGGTTGCGGAAGGAGAAGATCCGGCGGTGCACCGGAGCCAAGTCGGCGTCACGTTCCCCGGTTCGGACCAACTCTCTGGGCGAATGGGGATCACCGTGGGCTCGGCGAGAGCCTTGTCGGCCGTGGGGAAACCGACGAAGACCCATTCATGCCGCCACTCTTCCCACCGCCTCTTGCTCAAGGTGATGAAGGAATCGGCGAGGTTGTCGCGGAAGCGGAAGGTGACGGAGCCGGTGATGGCATCCCCGGCCTTGATCCGGGGATAAAAGTAGTGGCGGAAGAGGGTGATGCTCGGCTTGACGCCGACGAAGGTCTCGCAAAAGTGCTGGAAGATGGCCACCAACAACAAAGCATTGGGGTGGAGCTAGGCCAAGGCGAGCCCATACACCCCCAACACCGCATGGAGAAAAAGGGACATCGGCGGCGACAGCCCCACCAGCAAGAAGCACACGAAGACGCGGACATCGAGAGGCGTCAGCCTGTCCGATGGAGCCGATACGTGGAAGATCATGGTCCGGCCATTCTTATTGCTCTTACTCGCGACGGCGTCCTTCAGGCTAGGAAGCTGCTCCATCGCGTAGCCCGGCGGGAAGAAGGCTTGGGAGACGCCCCACTCCTCCCAGGAAAGCTCGCGTTGGGACATGCGGTTCGTCTTCTTGGCTTTGCCCTTCTTGGCCGTCCTCTCCTTGGGCGCCATCGGGACGGAGCACCGGCGCGGGATTCGATTTGGAGGCAGTGGAAGAAGGGAGCCGGAGGCGAAAGGAAGAATGGGGAAGTGAAGACGGGGCAAAAGGAGCACCGTCCCTATATAGCCCTGGGTGCGTGGGGAAGCGTGGTGCGCGGACGGTTCCTATCCCGCCCGCATTAAAACCGCCTCGCGCTCCCGAGACGCGTGGTGGGGTCGTCGCCACGACCCGGGTAGCGGTTACCACCTTCGTAGGAACCGAGGGGACAACCGGTGAACCGAGGAGGCGGGGGCCAGACCAATGCCTCGAAACCGCCAACGGACAAGTAGACGCCACATCAGATGATGTCATGGAGGCCGCTGCTCTCCGCGGCCTGGGAACGCGCGCTGGATGGACGTCCCCAGGCAAAGATCAACCACCCCTGTGCCCGGGGACGTCCGGGGGCTACTGTCGGCGTACCGGGAACGGGGGGTTCCCCGCACTACAACAAGAACCCCCTATAGCAATGCATATCTAGCAACGACTTAAACATTTGTTGCAAGATTTTATCATAGATACAGACATATGTGTTGCAAGATATATCCGTTGTCTTATACACATATTCCAACTAGATCATTTAGGCGCGCGTTGCCGCGCCCGTCCATTAAGTAAATTGATTGTTAGGGATAAATACAAAATATATTTTGATTGCTGAAATTGGAGGGCAATCTAGTGTAAAAGCAATCAAAATATATTAAGTTAACCGTTTGGTGATTTCACATTAAGATCGCTAATATAAACTGGCTTGTTTAGACGCATGGAATAAATATATTGTCTTCCTCACAAATTAAGAGAAAGAGAGACAAAATTAAAGGGTGAAGAATGCATACTAATCATTTAGCTAATCCACGACATTAAAATAAGTATGTCCAGTTTTGCCGTTGCAGTTTATTAAGACTGAATTTAAACAACATTAAATAAAAGCAACTAACAAATTTTAGAACATTTGTGTGCGTAGCTCTTACCCGTCAACACAACTGGCATGTGAATAGTGATGTGCTCTTTTGTGAAACTATATCTTAGAAAAAAACACACTGGTTCATCCATGTAATCGGAATGCACACATTGTTCTGTTAGTTCGTCTTGAGGAAAAAAATCAAAACAAAATCACGACAGTCAAATAACAATAAAAGAATTAAGAGACACATATTCAAGACATAATTTATCAAGAGGTTTAACAGTAAGACTTATCCACAATATTTTAGGACAGAAATTATAATTTTAGCAGCAGGTCCTGATGGTTTTAAGGTTCACGACTTGACCTTTGCTAGAGAGATCTTAATGGTGTACGGCGTGCGTGATCCGTGATCCAGTGAGAGAGGGCGGAGGGAGACATCAGAGCGAGCAACGACAAAAGGGGCCATAGCCGTCGAGCAAGCTCTCGGACAGTGGCCTCGCTTCTCCACTAATCACTACCGTCACCTCCCCTTCTCCATTCCTCGCCTTCGTCACCATGTTCTGCCAACTCTTGTAGCATGACCTACTGCACAAATAAAAAAAAGGTAGAATAACCAGCTACACATCAACCAGGAACATGAACATCCACGAGGTAATAATCCCAACGAAACTCAAGAATCAACAATGAACTACAAAAAAAAGCTCGGCCGAAGCTCTCTCCCCGTCTACAGTAGATCGGGAGGCGATTTTTGAAGAAACCCCGTCCGTCCACCTCGCTCGCCGGCGGTGCGAGGGATTCCTCCCCTCCGTCGGCCGCTCCGGCGGCGGGAGGGTGGGGGATCCCCGGACCCCGGCCTGTATATAGTGTAGGATGCGATAGGGATCCCGCCGGCGGCGTCGTGGAGGCGGCGATGGTGTCGGTGGCTAGGGTGGGGTCGGCGTGCTTCCCCTCCTGCGGCGTCGTTCCTCGGAGCTCCGTCGCGGCGCGCGCGGCTTTTGGCGGCCGCGGATCTTCGGATTCCACGGCCTTCTCCGGATCTCCGTCCTCCTTGCCGGCCGGCGAGGAAGACGACCTCCACGCAGTGGTGCTTCTCCAGCGCTTCGACCCTCCGTCGTGCCGGCACGCAGAGGCTGAGAAGGGCAACTTCCCGTCCGCAGTGGATTCGTCGGCGGCGTTCAAGGAGGCGCCGGCACCAGGAGGGTGCCGGGACGACGATGCGGCGGCGCGTTCCTCTTCCGCGTCGGTGGTGCTCGGGTGCTGGGATCCCAGGGACCCGGTTGTAATTTCTGGTTTTGTTGGGGTGCGTTGTATTCACTGTTGTGGCTAATAGATCTGGGGGTCTTTCCGCAAAAAAAAAAAAAAACAATGAACTACAAAACGTATGGGAGACGAAGAATATCTTGCCAACTGACCCTAATAACTGCCGTCTCCTCCTTTTCTCCATTCTTCACTTTCATCACCATGTCCTGCCAAATCTTGTTGCATGACCTACTACAAAATAAAGAAATGTAGAATAATTAGCTACACATCAATTATGAACATGAACTTCACGAAGATAATAATCCCAACGAAACACAAGAAGCGATGATCAACTAAAAAATTGTATTGCAAATTAAAGGCTTCAATATTCTCATGCCACACATGTAAATACCAAATAGACATGATAAGTAAAGAATTGAGCTTGAAGAAGGGACAAGCTTACAAAGCTGATAGCCATTCTAACAAGCGCAAGCCAAGCAGATCCTGTGTCCAGCCATAATAGAGCTATTCCATCCAGTGTGTATGAAGTTACTGAAATAAGTACCGCAAAGCCAATAACCATGTGCTTTAAAATGGAAGAAGGCACAAGCTTAAATAGCTGGAAATCATTCTCAGAAATGGAGGTCAATCAGATCTTGTGTCCAGCCCCAATAGAGCAATTCCTCCGGTGTGCACGAAGCTCCTAAAATAAGAAGAGCAAAGATAATAACCATGAGTGATAAATAACGTAGAGTGAAGTCTGAATGGAAGAAAACTCAATGGCACACACCCTACGAAGGAGGAAATCTTGGAATTTCGGTGCCTTGTCTTTGCTTTATGTGTCTTGGTGTCCCCTCCATGTCATTGTATGCCCTGAGCTGATTTTAATATTCGCTATTTCCTAATGGACAATATGAACACAAATGAAGGGACCAAATAAATTGGATATCTAGGAGCTAGTAAGTAACAATTGTAAATCAATACTGATGAGCACAAACAATCTTAATTTTGACAGAAACTATAAATATCCGTACAATATTTAGTACATCCTATAATTAAAATTTGGTCAACTAATGCGGAAAACAACGCTATAGGGCACTCATCACTGAACTACTTGAGAAAAATCATCTAACAGTCATCTATCTCACTAACATGTGAATTATGTGTGACATAGCAATACAACTCATGCAAATATGTTTTATTGTTGATTGGAACAAATAAAATATGTAGGTTTGAAATGAACTGAACTTTACTTGGTACAGGATAAATATAAATATAACACAGCCACTTATATAACACAAAAACATCCAGAGAAAAATGCAATCACATTAATACTTAGATTAACAAACTCACTCTATACCTCTGTAGCTACATCACGAGCAGGATAATAGAGAACTGCAGATCCCCTCCCCTCGCGTCGTCTCCTCGGAGGCGACCCGAGGGTCCCAAACCCTAGCGCCGCCGCTCCCTCCCCTTGCCTCGCCGCCGCCGGAGGCGCCCGCCGGAAAGCCGCTGCGTGGCTGCCAAGGAAGGTGGCGGCGAGGATCTCGCTGCTCCGCCCCGCGCGCGGAGAGCTTTGGTGTCGACGACGGCGGTCGTTGGTGGCGTTGCGGCGTCGGCCCTGGCGGCGGGGGCGCCGTGGGTGCTGCTGGCCGCCCTCCTCGGTCGCGTGGGCGGCGAGGGGGCGGTGGACGGGGCCGCGGCAGGGGGCTGCCTCGTCGGCCCCAAGTTCCAGATCTGAAGGCGGTGGTCCTAGACCCGCGCGACTACCCACCCCGCTACACTAGTTATGTGCGTCCTCGCCGGATCTAGTCTTAGCGGTGGTTGGAGGGTCGGGAGCAATGGTCCGGGAGAAATCTTTGGCCGGCGGTGGCAGCCACGACATCGACGATGTTCCTGACGCCGTTTTCCTCCTTGAAGGTGATGTTGAGGTCCATCTCCCACCCTCTCCTTCCCCTGTGCCCGGTGAAAACCCAAATCTTTGATTGGGCTGCGGCGGCGTTCTGACGTCGTTCCCTCCTTGGAGGCGCTGCCTTGGGGCTCCGGGAAGGTGGTGCAGCGTGTGGTTCGTGGGCTGCTTGTGGCGGCGTTCTTGCTGTGGTGATTTGGGCGTGTTGGGTTGGAGTTCCTCGCTGCCTGCTGTGCTCTCCTTCCATTGGAGTTGCTGTTTGTCGACGGGTCGGCGCCCTCGAGCCTGGGCGAGAGGGGATCGGGTTCCCCTCTTCGACAACAGACTCAACGAGTAGCTTGAGTCAGCGTCCAAGGTGTGAGCTTGCCCTCCACGGTGATCATGTTGCCTTCCTTTTGCCGTGTCTTCATTCGGCGACCTTGCTCTGTAGCTTGCTTCTGGCCGGGAGGCCGGAGTTGTGGCTGCCGGCGATGTGTCTGTGCCGTAGTCGCTTTTGGCCCATCAGTGGTGTTCTTGCGTGCTCTCGGGTGAGCTGCTCTTCCTTTTCGACGGTACGGCGCCTTTCGAGCCAGGGCGAGAAGGCAGGGGCCTTCTCCGATGGAGGAGGCAGAAGACACGAGGTGACGGTGCTAGCTTCGACTAGGGAGTGATCTTCTCCGGTGTCGCGCTCTGCCCTAGCGGTTGGATGAAGGCCTCGACATTCAAGCCGTTCTTCATTTTCTTTTTTTTTTTGTTTGCTTGATGTGTGTGGCCTGTAAGCTATTTTCGGCACTATGTACTTGCCGTAACTGGCTTTATTAATTTAAAGCTGGGCACTTTGTGCCTTGTATCTAAAAACAAACTCACTCCGGGTTATATAGTTATAATTGCATGAAAAAATATACAAATGTTTTCTTTTCGGCAACCTGGAGGTTTTTGGCTAACAATTGTAAATCAATACTGATGAGCACAAATAAATCTTAATTTTGACAGAAACTATAAATATCCGTACAATATTTAGTACATCCTATAATTAAAATTTGGTCAACTAATACGGAAACAACGCTATAGGGCACTCATCACTGAACTACTTGAGAAAAATCATCTAACAGTCATCTATCACACTAACATGTGAATTATGTGTGACATAGCAATACAACTCATGCAAGTATGTTTTATTGTTGATTGGAACAAATAAAATATCTAGGTTTCAAATGAACTGGACTTTACTTGGTACAGGATAAATATAATTATAACACAACCGCTTATATAACACAAAAACATCCAGAGAAAAATGCAATCACATTAATACTTAGATTAACAAACTCACTCCGGGTTATATAGTTAGAATTGCATGAAAACGTATACAAATGTTTTTTTTTCAGCATCCTGGAGGTTTTTGGCTGTACATCATAGGAATCATGTAAGTAAAAAACCTATGCAATTCAAGTCTGTAAACTTGGTATAAGTTAAATGCCGATACATAAAAAAGTCCAGGAATCGTACCTTTGTTGGGTCGTGAAAGACATAATGATTTAAATTATCACACAATATTCACTTTTTCTACACAAAAACAAAAAAATTCAGTTGGCTAATATCAGTAAAGATTAACAAATTAAGCCTCCTGTGAAAACAAAAGGAAACTGCACTTTCCAACATCCTTTGGTGCTGTTGGAGGCAATGCAAACCACTCAACGATGCTTGCCTCCTCTCTCCCTGCAGTAGATCGATCACATAGCAAAGTGGCTAGATACACATGTGTACAACAAAAGTTTTTTATATAAAAAGCTACAGATCAGACCAATCCTATATTCCTACTGCGTGGTTCTGTGATGAGGATAGACGTTGAAAATACGCTGCAGTTTCTGCAGTCAGCAGCCTCGCCGGAGCCATGCTACCAATCGTGAGACTAATTCACTAATTCATGGAAAAAAGTTGACTGTGGTTGTAACTTGAAACCTGGAGAGATTCAGAGTCAAATAGAAAGGGATTGGTGAGAGATCAGACTCAGTCGGGGATCGTCACCTTTTTCCAAATCAGTTGCAGCAAGGAGTGAGGCGGCCGGACTTGCTGTGTCGCGCGGCTGCTCGATCTGACCTCTGGGGTAGAGCGGGACGAGGTTATGCTGCGTCCGGCAGCGCCGGAGGGACGCTACCGTGGAGAGCTTCTACTGCGTCCGGTGGCGCGAGAGGGAGGCTGCTGGAGAGAGCTTTCTCTGCGTCAGGTGACGCGGAAGGGAGGCGGTCGGGGTGTGCTGCGTCGAGAGGCACGGGAGGGAGGCGGCCGCTAAGGGTGTCGAGCTGATCAGGAGCCAGATCATGTACACTTAGCTGGGCTTTAGCGGGGCACTGAGGCCCAATTCACCACAATAGGCCGATTTGATCTCCGGTATAGCGTCCCCTAGGGACATTTGGCCCAGTGCGGAACTAACAGATATCCAACGGAGACTAATTCACTAATTCATGGAAAAAAAGTTGACTGTGGTTGTAACTTGAAACACGGAGAGATTCAGAGTCAAATAGAAAGGGATTGGTGAGAGATCAGACTCAGTCGGGGATCGTCACCTTTTTCCAAATCAGTTGCAGCAAGGAGTGAGGCGGCCGGGACTTGCTGTGTCGCGTGGCTGCTCGATCTGACCTCTGGGGTAGAGCGGGACGAGGTTATGCTGCGTCCGGCAGCGCCGGAGGGAGGCTACCGTGGAGAGCTTCTACTCTGTCCGGTGGCGCGAGAGGGAGGCTGTTGGGGAGAGCTTTCTCTGCGTCGGGTGACGTGGAAGGGAGGCGGTCGGGTGTGCTGCGTCGAGAGGCACGAGAGGGAGGCGGCCGCGGAGGGTGTCGAGCTGATCAGGAGCCAGATCGTGTACACTTAGCTGGGCTTTAGCGGGCACTGAGGCCCAATTCACCACAATAGGCCGATTTGATCTCCGGTGTAGCGTCCCCTAGGGACATTTGGCCTAGTGCGGAACTAACAGATATCCAACGGAGACTAATTCACTAATTCATGGAAAAAAGTTGACTGTGGTTGTAACTTGAAACCTGGAGAAATTTAGAGTCAAATAGAAAGGGATTGGTGAGAGATCAGACTTAGTCGGGGATCGTCACCTTTTTCCAAATCAGTTGCAGCAAGGAGTGAGGCGGTCGGACTTGCTGTGTCGCGCGGCTGCTCGATCTGACCTCTGGGGTAGAGCGGGCGAGGTTATGCTACGTCCGGCAGCGCCGGAGGGAGGCTACCGTGGAGAGATTCTACTGCGTCCGGTGGCACGAGAGGGAGGCTGTGGGGAGAGCTTTCTCTGTTTCAGGTGACGCGGAAGGGAGGCGGTCGGGTGTGCTGCGTCAAGAGGCACGGGAGGGAGGCGGCCACGGAGGGTATCGAGCTGATCAGGAGCCAGATCGTGTACACTTAGCTGGGCTTTAGCAGGGCACTGAGGCCCAATTCACCACAATAGGCCGATTTGATCTCCGGTGTTGCGTCCCCTAGGGACATTTGGCCCAGTGCGGAACTAACAGATATCCAACGGCCAAATTGTTGTCAGAGCGTGATCCGATGGCCGAAAATGCCCAGTTCGGGAGGGATCCTGAGAGAGCTCGTGTTTGTCTCGGTTATAAGGATGACTCCAACGGGCGACGCATCGAGTCCGCGCACCTCCGTTTCTGTCCGCGGGAGCCAAAAACACGGCCGAACGGGGAGACGCAAATGGACCACGGTCCGTTTTCTGTCCGCTGTGACCCATTCTTGGCCCAAATTTGGGCCACCGATAAATCGGCCGCGGACGCGAGCGGAGCGCTTTTGTGTCCTGCCCTAGTCCGCCCCTGGCCTGCCCGCCAGACCATTCTCCACCCCAATCTCCTCCGCCTCTCTCGCCCCTCCCACCGCCACCCCGCCGTCGCTCCCTTGATTTGGCACTGCAGGCCATTCCGGGGACGTCGTCTCCTGCTCCTCTTCCCCGCCGTCACTGGAGCAGCTTCCTCCCTGCGACGGCCGTGAATCTTGCGGCCATCTCTCTCGTAGCGCCCGCGACACGCACGCCACCCACAAGGTGTTCGGCCGTTCACCCCGGCAACAACTCAGGTACGAACTTGGCCATGGATAGCTCGGATGAGTGGTACTACAAGAACTACATCATGTGCCAGTCATCATCGGACGATTCCTCGGACGATGAGAGTGACGGCCTGGTTGCCACCCTCATCGTCAACGAGTACATAGAGAGGATGCAGCCGGTGTTCCGAGGGTCGTTGCTGGGCCGTTCTCCTGCCTTGGACTGGAACCGGAGAGCTGGCCAAATCCAGCTCTATGGGGACTACTTTCGTCCCCATAAACCCACGTATCCTCCCAAGATTTTCCGGCGCTATTTCCGGATGAGAAGATCTTTGTTCAACCGTATCCGGTTGGGGGTGATGCATTTTGATGACTATTTCATATGCAAGCCAGATGCATGTGGTACCCTCGGCTTCTCATCGTACCAGAAGTGCACCGCCGCCGTTCGCATGCTTGCATATGGAATTGCCGGTGATCTCGTGGACGAGTACGTGCGGATGAGTGAGTCCACGTGCCTAGAAGCAATGTACAAGTTTTGCAAAGCCGTGGTGCAGGTGTTCGGCCTGGAGTACTTGAGGGAGCCCAATGCTGCCGACATGACCCGACTCTTGGCCATCAACGAGGCTAGAGGGTTCCCTGGGATGCTTGACAGCATCGATTTTATGCACTGGGAGTGGAGGAACTGCCCATTTGCTTGGCAGGGGCAGTACAAGGGCCATGTTGGGGCGTGCACGGTCATGCTTGAGGCCGTGGCATCACAAGATTTGGGATTTGCACTCATTTTTTGGCATGGCCGGCTCGCACAATGACATCAATGTGCTGCAGCGGTCTCCGGTGTTCAACAGGCTCTCCAATGGCCTGGCACCCCAGGTGACCTATGAGATCAATGGTTACGAGTATGACAAGCCTTACTATCTTGCTGATGAGATTTACCATACATGGACTACATTTGTGAAGACCATCTCCAATCCCAATGATGAGAAGAAGAAGAGGTTCACCAAGGAACAAGAGAGTGCTAGAAAGGATGTGGAGCATGCATTCGGTGCCCTCCAGTCACGGTGGGCTATTGTTCGCTACCCTGCTAGGACATGGTGAAAGGAAAAGGATGCCGCCTAGAGGGGGGGGGGTGAATAGGCGATTAAAACTTTTCCGGTTTAGGCTTGCTAATTGCGGAATAAAACTAAGTGTTTAAATTAACAAGCCAACAACCTAAGTAAACTAGGCTCACCTATGTACACCAACAACTTATTCTAAGCAAGACAAGCAACAAGGTGATATCAACAAGAATACTTCAAGCACGAAGACTATCACAATGTAAAGTGCATAAGTAAAAAGCTCGGGTATAGAAATAACCGAGGCACACGAAGACGATGATGTATTCCCGAGTTCCTCCTTTTTAGGGGAGTACGTCTCGTTGGAGAGGTGTGAGGCACCACAAAGGTCGATCTCAACACCACAAAGGCTCACCATATTCTCCGATGAACCGCACTACAAAGGATTGGTTCACCTTCCACTATCGGAATCCTTCAAGGCGGAATCCGGAGCCTTTACAACAACATTCCAAGGCACAACCCACAATTGGATTGGGGGCTCCCGAACGGCTACAAGTGACCACAAAGGTCTCAACCACCACAAAGGTGTCTAGGGTCCAATGACCCAAGAGTAACAAGCTCACAAACTTTCAACTTCCACGAATCCTCGTGGAGAGCACAAACCGATGCACAAAGCAATGGCAAGAGCACAAGTGCTCAAATCGTTCACTCTCAAATTCCAACAAAGCAACAAATGTTTATGGAGGAATAAGAGAGGAAGAACAATGGAGGAGAAACACCAAGAACTCCAAGATCAAGATCAACTAGGTTCCCCTCACTTAGAGGAGGAATGGATTGGTGGAAATGTAGATCTAGATCTCCTCTCACTTTCCATCAAAGATATGCAAGAATCATGTGAGGGATTGAGAGGTAGGCAAGCTTTTCCAAAGGTCAACAATGGAGGTGAGAGAGGGGAAAAACATGCTCAAGGGGTTAGTGAACCACTGGGAAGAAACCCCCTTAAATAGGTCCCCTTAAAATGTGCCTGTTGGGCAGTGCAGGGAGGCCGGCCTGGCTGGCCTGGAGGCTGGCCTAACAGAGAGCCCGGCCTGGGAGCTGGCCTGGCTGGCCTGGAGGCTGGCCACCCAGCAGAGGCGCCCGCCCTGGGAGCCGGCCAGGATGGCCTGGAGGCTGGCCACCTAGCAGAGGCGCCCGGCCTGGGAGCCGGCCAGGCCGGCCAGGGGCTGGCCACCCAGAACCCGAAATTGTAACACCCATAACTTTTGCGAGAAAACTCCAAATGAGATGAAACCAACTTTGTTAGAAAGGTAACGACAAGAGCTTTCCTACAGAAAGTGGAAATATTAAGAAACATAAATAGAGTAAAGTCACCACCCATGGGAAGGTGTGAAACTTTCCTCAAGGATAAACCGATAATATTTCCAACACGAAAACGCAATAAGTTTTTCATCCGGACTCCGTTTTCTATGATCTTGGGCTTGTTTCGAAGATAATCATAAGCTCTACAAGATCATGCATATGCACATCATAGTCCATCATGTGAGGAGGAGAACACAAGATGAGAGTTTGACCTCTCTATAAAAGACGAACCAGTAAAACCTCCAACATAAAAAACATCACAAGATATTCAAATGAAATCCGTTTTTTGATGAACTAGAGCTTGGTATGGCGATAAACACAAGCTCTAAATTCTCATATGGATAAATCCAAATAAGAACCAAGAAAGATGATATGCCAAATATGCAAAGTTTTGAGCTCTCCACAAGGATGCAATCAAGTTACTCACTTGAGAGCCCCCCTGGATAGTACGCCGTCTAACCTATAACCCGGTCTCCCACTAACACCACGAGACCGGTAAAATAGAAACCCTATCAAGATCATACCTTTGCCTTGAGCATTCCACTTGAGCTAGATGATGACGATCTTGACTCTCTCAAGTTGGAACACCTTTCTTGATTGTGCTTGCTAGCACATGCTTGATGAAGACTTCTCCAAATACTCCCCCATACTGCATTTTGGGAGAGCCTCGCTAAGCTCCGTTTCACAAAGATGATGTCTTGAATCCTTCAAGACATACTTGCAATATGCTCAACTCTACACATGACCCTTCTTCATATAAACCCTTGAATAGAGCATTGATCATCATGTAATCTTCTAGAGTCCAACACATGAACTCCAATCTTTTCCTATGGACAAGATCTACAAGAATATCTCAATGCAAACATTAGTCCAGAAGGATTGTCATTAATTACCAAAACCACGCATGGGGCAACACATGCACTTTCACTTGGGACAAGGACCGACTATGGGAGGTGATGACAGCTTGTGTGATCATGCACAACATGATCGTGGAGGACGAACGTGACGAGGGTATGCATGATCAGGCATGGCAGTTTCAGGGTCAGTTGGTTGAACCCCAGGGACCGTCCACATTTGCTCAGTTCCTCGACTTTCACCGTGACGTTCGTGAGAAGTTGTCTCATCAACGGCTCCAAAATGATTTGGTGGAGCATGTCTGGCAGCACTACGGTAACCAGTAGTTCCATTTGATGAACTATTGGTTTTATATTTCTTTGGTTTGTAAGACTATGCATTGAACAGTTTGTTATTTGTGAAACAATTTGTATTATTTGCTGAATTATTTGGATTGTGATAACTATTTGATGAACCATTTGGATTGTATTATTTGAATTGTATTATTTGGATTGTATGGTTTATTTTGTTTCCTATATACTTGTTTTGTATGGATTGATAAAATGATCAAAATGATCAAAAACCCTGGCCGGGCGGACTCGATGCGTCAGCCCGTTGGGCGCAGTGGCCGGAAAGGGGCGGATCTGGGCCGGACGTGCGTCCGTTTGCCGACCCAAACGGACAAAATGCGGACCAAACACGCGTCCATTTGGGTCGCCCTGTTAGAGTCATCCTAATGTCCCTAATTGATAGGAAGCCATATACGAGTCCAGCCCACTAAGGACGACTCATTACCTAACCACCCAAGTTAAGGGGGAATTTGATTTGTTGCCCCACTTTACTTTGTACCTCTCCGATTTGCCCCACTTTATTTTTACCTCTCTTATTTGCCCCACTTTACTATGGTAAGTTTCTTATTTGCCCCCTGACACGTCGGGCCCACAGTGAATTACCAAAATACCCCTTTTCTTTTACCTGATCGATCCAGTCCAGTGGAGAACTCCGTTCCTCTCGTATCACTCTGTTCCAAGTCGAACGAACAGAGCTGCCGGCCGGTCCCGTCCGCCCCAAGCAGAGGAACCAGGCGGCGGCGGCGGCGACCCCACGGCGGCCGGAGCTGCGGCCGGCGGCGGGATTCCGGGGACAACGGCGACATCTCCCCCGCGACGCTAGGTATGAGCTCCTTTCCCAGGGCAGCATCAACCCCATGGCTGAGAGCTAGGGTTAGGACTGAGGCGCGCCTGCCGTCGGTGACGAGCTGTCTCGTGGCCGCTCCCTTGTCTTGCTTCGATTCCTTGCTCGTCTCAGCTACTACTAACCTTCTGCCAATTTCGATTTGGATGCAGAAGTTGGATTTTGGATGAAATTCTGGGGCTAATTGTTCGTGATGGCTGAAGTGGATGCAGGCGACGGCCCCGATCCCATTGAGCCTGTCGCTGCTGTACCGCGAAGGTGAAGAATTTTCTTTGCCCGTAGTGTATAAGCTTTATTTGTTGAGACTAACCCAAAGTTTCCAAACTTTGCTCTGAGTAGGGATCCGTGTGTGATGATGAAGACACTCTTAATTCTCCTAATGTTCAAAGCACTGCCAAAAGGCAGATGATCACCATTCCTACAAGTCTTCAAGGCAATCCAAGCCCTATCACACGAAGTAGATTGGCTCTTGCCTTGGCCGAGGAGCAGGCGTCCCACCTAGCTGCATCAAACATGGAGAACATGACGACGATTAATGTTCCTGCATGTCTTCAAGACAGCCCTAGTCCTATCACAAGGAGAAGGTTGGCTCTTGCCTTGGCCAACGAGGAGCCGTCCCAGCTAGCTACGTCGGCTGTGGAGGACATGTCTTCAATCTCGAAAGCCAGAAAATTGACTCCAAAGAGAAAGAAAATTGCTTAGTCATGCTTCCCCATGCTTTTCGGTTGTAAATATGCCAGACTTTTGGCTTTTAGGAGGGTGTTTTGCTTGTAATATGCTTATGCGAATGTGAACTTTGAAAACTTAGCTTTTGTGCACTTTTATTGTAATGTATGCCAACTTTAGGCTGAGATGCTTCAATCTGGGAAAACATGTCATCCCTGTTATTTACATCTTGTGATTCATATTATTTCAGCATGATGTCCAAATGCTGTCCAAATTGGCCAAAATGCTGTCGAAATGAACTTTTGGCTGAAAAATCGAAGTTTCCAGAATAATTTGAAAAAATCCTATAAATTTAAGTACATATATATAAGCAATCTGGGAAAGTTTCAATTGATTTGGGTGATTCGTTTGAGAGAAAAATCGATTTGAATTTTCAGTTTCAAATTTTGGCAAAAAATTAAAAGTTTCCAGAAAAATTGAAAACAAATCCAAAAATTCATGTCCATGGATATAAGCAATCTGGGAAAGTTTGGATCCATTTCGATGAGTGGTTTGAGATTATGGAAAGTTTGGAAAGTTTCACATTCTAAAAAAAAACACATTCAACATTAATTTTTTCACAGAACACTACGAACTGTCACATTGCAAACTGATGACCATTACACACCGTTCTTCATTAATCATTCGTACAAAGCAGTACAAATCCAAAAGAAAATTTAACAAAGCATCACTATCCTCATCTACTCGAGTTCTATTCCTGCACTACATCTTCTTGCTGACTGAAACACCATCAGCTCCCAGCGAACAGAGCATCAGAGGCAGTGCCGTCCACATGTGCAACAACACGGGTAGCTTGGCCACGACAGGCCGGAGCAATCATATGGGGAATGTCGCCGGCGGTGCCGCAGCGACCGCTTTCAGGAGGGTGGCCATGGTGAAGCGCCGGTCGTGCCACGAGGGACGGCGTCGTGGAGGGTGGCTGTGGCAGAGGCGACGCAGCGAGTAGCGAGCAGGGGATTCCGGTGGAGGT
Organism: Poa pratensis; assembly: GCA_947311845.1. NCBI lineage: Eukaryota > Viridiplantae > Streptophyta > Magnoliopsida > Poales > Poaceae > Poa > Poa pratensis. The sequence goes on from CAMZMU010000110.1 coordinate 11,309,482, forward strand.
GCAGCGGCCTGCGGAGACGAGCAGCGGTTCGGGCAAGGTACAACGGCGAGCGGCGGCGCCGGCGCGCAGGGGGCAGCTAGGGTTCTTCGTCTCCGTTGTGAACGGGGGAGAAAATGGGTCAGCTGATTTGATTCAGTCGGTCTGCAACCAGGGGCAGTTGTGTCTTCAATCCTTCTGCTAAATCCTGAAAACAAACGAAAATAATTCAAAAGGGCAAATAAGAAACTTACCAAAATAAAGTGGGGCAAATAAGAGAGGTAAAAATAAAGTGGGGCAAATCGGAGAGGTAAGTGGGGCAAAAAAATCAAATTCCCAAAGTTAAGCGGCCACGACGCGGCCGCACCCGGCAATCCCACTCCACGATCCCCTCCCCAAAACCTAGCCGCCTCCCTCCGATCCCCCGAGGCGTCCCTCAGCCGGAGCAGTGTCTCTCTCGCCGGTGACCAGGCTACCATCTCACATCCGTCGCTCCCTATCAATAGGATTCGGAGTGGGACATCTCAATGGGATGTTTCGACCACAGCTTCAGGTTTGTGTACTATGAGATCCTCTAAATCCGCGAAACGCTTTGAATTGCAGCCAAGATGGATTTTGGATACTCCATGACGCTGTGGTTTCTGGAAGATCTGCCAAAGCGAGTTGGAGAACAGGGGCGCGAAGGAGCAAGGGCGCGACAGAGGTTCAGGCTTCAAGTGAAAACATCCTTTTTCCCGGTCAGATTTATCTATCCTTTTCCCTTGGCTTGACCCGTGTTCACCAATTTTCCAGGATATTTATGCATCCCTGTCCATTCCTGCCGCCGGTCGCTCATCGGGTGCAGTTATATTTCTTCCAGCTTGGATTGGTTAGAGTCGGTAAGAGAATTGCAGCCTCTGGCCCGGTTTTCATCTCGCAGCTTTCCAAGTTAACTCGATCTTGCTGAAGCTGCCATTAGCGGTACTGGTCTGTCAGTACTCGGCCGGTAATGTAAGGCGCGAGAGCTGCCATTAGCGATGCAGGTTTGCTGGACCTTGGAAAGATTATCAACGATGGCATAGCTTCATTGCTGTTCGGGAGTGGTACAATCAACAAAGCTTTAGCCCCATTGGATATTGGGAATGTAGTAAGGATATCAGGGAGCTGTCACGGTAATTTTCAAGCACTATTTCTCTTATATGCCTTTGTTGCTCTGAATATTATTAATGCACCGATCGGACTAGCAGTAAGATTAGACGAATGTTCTAGTTAAATAAAAGATTTTGATATTCTGTTTCATGAATTCGTTCAGGTCCTTCTTATCCAGATTTTTATTTCTATTTGTGTGGTAACTAGTACGGTTGTTGATCTGACGAGTTATGTCAAATCCGCAGGATAGCAAAATGATTTCGTGCTGAATTAGCTTTGGATATGATACAACAAGGCTAGAAAAATGTCTTCGTGCTGAATTAGCTTTGGATACCAAAAAGGTGAGTATATCTACAGATCTTTAAGCAAGTGTGTAGTTGAATTAACTATACCATTCACGTTGTTTCCTGCCACATTTATGCTAATAAACATTTATTTCTCACTTGCAGGCCCATACATCAGCAGTACTTCGTGATAGCAGCTCTGGACATGTTAGGCAATATATTAGAACAAGTATATATAGGACTAGGTAGAATATCATATTGATGCAAGACTGTAGAACTATGTATTTTTTGGATAATTATCTTGTAAGGGATGGTGATTTGAATAATAAATATCGATTTCTTTGTCACGCAATGTTTTCATATTCTACGATTTGTTCCCGTTGTGGTGTGTGAACTATGTATTCTCATTGAAAAAGGCTACCACATTTCAGAGCGATCAAAGCATTCAGTCTAGAAAATTATATTATTCTAAGCATAAATTTCAATCCGTATAGGAGCAACGCATACAACTGTTGGTTGACTTTTGTTGATATTTTGCAACGCCTATCCAATTGGTTACCAACGGAAATATATGCGTTGCATTGTACCCTTGCAACGCCCGATAAGGCAACGCATATTCTTCCGTTGGTAAACGGGCTAGCAACGCCTATATGAACATTTAGATACGGAAGCATGCGTTGTTGTAGGGGGGGGTTCCCTTGTACTCCGTGCGCGCGAGCCTGGGCCGCCGGCGCAGCCTAGTCGGCCGTAAAGTGAAGACAAAGGAAGACCCCGGGAAGCCGGCCGCGGGGGCTCTTTGAATTCTCTCCCGCGGGGACCGCCCGGGGGAGAGCCCCGACACCTCGGGAAGCCGGGCACGCTCAACGTGGCACGTGATTCCTGCTCCACCCCCTGGGAAGGGTTGCTTCCCAGGAAAGGAAAGCGTGGCTGGCGTCACGGACAAGACCGCACGCGCCCCTACTAGGCGCAGGCGGGACAGCGACAAGACCCCGCGTGCAGGCCGCACGGCGCAAGCAATGCGCTCGACGTGACGCAGGGATGCTCGACAAGACTAGACTTGCCGTCGCCTCCGCCAAGGCGGGCGAGGCGGCATGAAGGACAGCACGGCATGGCTCTGCCACGAAGATGGTCAGCGGCCGCCACCTTGTTTCGGGCACGACGCGTGCCCAGCCTCGGTGGCACGCATGCAGCGCAACCAACTGTGGAAGCCCTTGGCATATAAAAGGATGCCCCAGGCTGCGCTGGCGAGGAGGAGGACAGAAGGAGGGAGGAGTAGAGGAGAAACCCTAGCCAGCTTTCCACTTAGGCTCGGGGCTGGAAGAACGAACCCCGAGAACCCCCCTGGGTCAGTTCTTCCCTCAACCGCCGGAGTGGCAAAGGTCCTTGGGTTTTCACCATTGTAATCCACCACCACCATCACCACAATACAATCAGACAAGCAGGACGTAGGGTGTTACGCGGCGACGCGGCCTGAACCTGGGTAAAACTTCGTGTGCTTTGTGTTGAGAGCGGGAACCTGACTCGGAGCACCTCGCGTCCTCCTACCGAACAAACAGGGGGTGATCGGAATCCCCGGTGTCCGCATTTCGATACGCGACAGTTATGATCACCCAGTGACGGCCGTGACGGTTGACAGCACCAAAGTAATTCTTCTAGTATACACAACCCTAATAACCTCATGGTTCAAGGACATGTCGTATAATAATCTTTCTGAGATAAGTTAAGGACAAAACAAACGGAATCTCTTAGCATACCAAAACTTGGGTCTACCCAGCCATATTGCTCTCCAACAATATGCCACTCATTGATACCGACATATACAATGTCCATGACCATGAAAGCTTGATCATCAAGCATTTAACAAATTAGTCTGTAAATAAGACTAGGGTATCTTTTGCTGTTCATGCTTTCTACACGTGCGTATGAGCTTTCTCCAGAATCACGTATTCAGAAATCATTGCAGTTATAACATAGTAAAAACAAAACATAATATATGAATCAGATATATAAATACATTGCCTTCTGGGCATACATCCAGCACATTCATCACATCAAAAAATTATGTATCATCATCAAGTCTACAATGAAAATTTCAACAATTAGAAAGACAAGCACCATTGCATAAAAATAAAAGCAAAGAATGTGCAAGTTTTTACCCTATGCCCATATCATCGAACACGTTAGATGCGGCCGAAGTGTGGGTCGGCAATGGAAAGACCTCGTCCGGGAGGGGCTTGGGTGGCAGAGGAGGCGGTGGAGGCATCACCTCGACGTCGCCGGTGGCGGATTTTGGCTTGGAGCCGCGGATGGCCGCGACCTTTTGCTTCTTGCCGACTGTCGCCGCAGCCGCCGATCCCCTCTTCACGCCGGCTGTGGTGGTCTATTTCTTGCGGGCGGCGGCTCTTTTCACCACGGCGGTGGCCTCCTGGGTCGTATTCCTAGCGTCGGAGACGAGGCGGGGCACGGCGAACACCTGCCAGCAGAGGGGTGGAACCCTAGGGTTTTCCCCGTGGCAGCGGCGGCCGACGGTGGTGAAGGGCCTGAGTTGGTCGCGGAGGTGGGGGGAGGGGGGACTTGGGAAGGGCATCGTCGTCGTCTTCCATGGCGCGGAGGTCACCGACGGTGGTCGAATCGCGGGCAAGAGGCGGGGTGGCACGGGGGGAGGGAAAGTTCCAAGTGGCAGTTGTGCTTCCCACGCGGTCGATTTGGTGGGATAGGGCAGCTTTCCACACGGGCCTCTCTGCCCCCAGAGATGGGCCCGAGAGGAGCAGAATTTGGGGCTGCCCCAAAATAGGGCACCGCTTAGGGCAACTGTTGGAGGGTGGTTTTTGCCATTTTGTGCCCTAAAACGGTTTTTAGGGCACCACTTCTAAAATAGGGAAGCTATTAGAGATGCTCTTACAACTTAAACTTCTCCATCAGCGTTTACCACCGGAAACAACAACTTTCCAGAGTGCTAAATACTCCCTCCATTCTAAAATACTTGATTCTCTCAAATGAGTGTATCTAGACAAAAATCATGTCTAGATATATTTATTTCAGAGTCAAGTATTTCAGAACGGAGGGAGTACTTGCCAAGTGCATTTTTCTTAGACACTCGGTAAAGACCGTTCTAAACCGAGTGTAAGGAAAAACATTCGGGGTGAAAATACACTCAGCACGTCGTCTGTTTGCCGAATGTATTTTCCGAGACACTAAACAAACATGCTATTTTGCCCAGTGCTTTTTTAGAACTCGATAATAATTTTACAGCCAGTAAGCCTCCTTGTCACATGTCCCTACTCGTTGCGGTTAACGGTGATGGCATCAACTATTTGTTGAGTGTTCATTGTTCAAAACACTCGGCAAACTTGTTAGACATTAGTGTTTACCGACTATATTTCTTGGACACCCATCAAAGTAATATTTGTTTTGATTTTTTTGTTTGGTGTAAATTCTAATGCAAACAACCATATTTTGAGTTAATATTTTTACTAGGCATCTTCAAAAATAATAATGATAATTCTAAATTAAAATGACAAATTTTATCTACACAAATTAATACTATTTTCTAGAGATGTTTAATATGATTAAATAGAAAAGTAGCTTAAACTTGTCAAAAATTGAAACCAGGCATATTTTTGGTATAATCTTGAGATAATTAGGACAACTCAATACGTTAGTTTGAAATGTTACTTTCATGAACATACAAACATACCTTTTTTATTTTCTGCCACAAGGAACATAAGGATTTTTTGTTGAAATCTTTCCTCTCTTTTTCTCCACAATTCCACTTTCTCCTGCCCTCTCCCACCCTTTATTTTCCTCTATTTGCATGCCTTCTTACTTTCCATTTCCTCCTTTATCTAATTCCCAAGCATCATGATTTATATCGATTTATCTAACAATCCTCAAACTAAGCAATTGTAAACTCCATGGAAATTCGGTTGAAAATATGGCAAGCGGTGTTGACGGATTTGTAAATATGTTCATGAAGACTCGGTTGGAAATATGGCAAGCGGTGTTGGCCCAAAATCAATCGGTCATCTTGTATTCATCCAACATAGCTCTTACCATCTCAATGAGAGTACGGTTCTTCCTTTCGGAAACTCCATTTTGTTGAGGGGTCTAAGGAGTAACAAATCCATGCTCAATCCCGCCGGCTTCAATGACTTTCTTCACATCTATGTTATTGAACTCGGATCCATTGTCGGTTTTTATCTTCAAGATATTGGCACCAAACTTGCATCGAAAAATTGTTACAAAGGTATTGAGATATGATGAAACTTCAAGAAGAACACCCAAGTGAAGCGAGAGTAATCATCCACAATCATAAGACCATGTTACCACCAAGGCTGTCATATTTTAGAGGTCCGAGGAGATCAATGTGAAGTAGCTCCAATGGCCTTGAGGTAGTGATCAATGTAATGGGTACACGCCAACTTGCTTTTTGGCATTGCAAAAGAAACATTGCCTGTTCTTATCAAAGGTAATATTTTTTTAGTCCCACTACATGATCGTCCCATCCAACCTCCTCAAACTCATATGGCCAAGCCTCTTATGCCATATCCAACATTTGTTGCCTTTTTCCTATTAGACATATGCCAAGACCCGCTGACGAGGTGTGGACTCGGCAAATCCCTGGGTTATGCACCCCGGGTTGATTGAGGGGGAGAGAGTTGAGCGCTGGTGATCACGACGGCTGACAAGCGAGGCATTTTACCCAGGTTCAGGCTCCCGGAGGATAACACCCTACTTCCTGCTTGTCTGGTTATTGATGGCGAGTTGTGGCTACAACGATGAGATGGCGATCTCGCTAGGGTTCGTGGTGGCGGCTATGAACGTACCCTAGAACGAGGGACCCTCCTAGTCTTTATATGGTAGGCTAGGTCTCGGGTGAATGGTGCTGATGGCACTTACAAGATAGGTATGAGCCGCATGACCTAGTCGACTAACTTGGGCCGCACGTTGTCCTTGCTGGGCTTTCCTTGGGCCTTTGTAGTCTTGGCGTGACCCAGGTACCTTCACCGTGGGATAGTCGAAGGGTAGCCCCACGACAGGAGCCCCCAAGTGCTTGGTCGAATCGTAGAGTCGGGCAAAGGACTCCTTTCGCCTGGGCACGCCTTCGAGTTCCTGAAAGGAACAAGTAAAATTAGTCGACTCCGGCCGTTCAGGGCTTACGGATGATTCCTTAGTCGAACTGTCGACTGCAGGGTAAAACACTGAGTACAGCCTTAGCCGGTGATTTTTCGACTGCTTTTGTTCTGAGTCACTCGGGAGCGCGAACAGCGCTCCCGATGGGAGTAGCCCCCGAGATTAAGCTTAATTGCTTGCAATTGAGGTTAAACTCGATTTTTCTTCAGTCGAAAAGTCTGCTCCCGATGGGAGTAAAGAAGGGACTCGACTTGGAGTCACGACTGGCTTTGTGTGACTTACTGTGTATTCGGCCGGTTTGGCTTACTGCACAAGTTTGTTCAGCACTTGGAGCTTACTGAATGCTCTTGCACTCGAATGAACTGTTCGAGTTCTCAATCAGCTCGTTGGCTTACTGTACGAACTTATTCAGCTCTGAGAGCTTACTGAATCTTCTTGCACTCGAATGAACTGTTCGAGTTCTCCATCAGCCCGTTGGCTTACTTCCTACGCCTTCGTGGTTGATGTCAGTGCTGACATTTTTGACGCACTTTGTGTCCGATGGGACGTGACAGTGCGGTCCCACTGTCAGAATTGACTGGAGACAGCGGTTGCCGCTTTTTTCTGACCGTTGGGCTCGAAAATTGCGCGGTGTGATGATGGCGCCTTGATTCCCGTGTGTAGTGGGCGGCGCGGCCGGCGACGGTTGCCCTCTCCGCACGACAGGTGGACGGTCAGACGCTGTTGCGGAGAGCGGTTTCAGCAGGGACGGCCAGGATTGACTGACCGTGCGGTATATAATTTTCACCGCGGCGGTGAACAGTTCATCCATCCCCATTCTGTCATCGTCTACACTGCTTCTGTTCCGTCATTGTTGCGCTGCGTGCTCTCTGCTCCTTCTCCCCCCACCATGAGCAAGGTCGCGATGAAGAAGGGGAAACTTGCTTCCGGCGCCGCTGCCGAGGCGAGCGTGATGAAGAAGCCGGACGACGACTGGATGAAGTCATCGGTGAAGAGGGCTGACCTCGAGGCCCTCCGCAAGCAGGGGCTGCTACCGCCGGCGGATCGGGCGACGGTGCGCGCGCCAGGGAAAGAGGTATTCCCTGCCCCTCGCGAGGGGGAACGCGTGTGCTTCGTGGATTTCCTTCCGCACGGCTTCGGGTTCCCTCTCCACGATTTTGTTCGTGGTCTCCTGTACGCCTATGGGATTCAGATCCATGATCTAACCCCCAATGGCGTCCTGAGCATCACGAGCTTCATCGTGCTCTGTGAGTGCTTCATGGGGATCGCACCCCACTGGCTGCTGTGGAAATCACTCTTCATGGTGCGGAAGAACGTCGGGAAGAACGGGCTGGTGTATCCAGTCGGCGGCTTCGGCATCCAGGTATGCGACGACACCTCGTACTTCTAGATGAAGAAGTCAGACTCCGTCCAGGGGTGGCGGAAGAAGTGGTTCTACGTCAGGTGCGACCAAGCGGGGTTGCCTGACTTCGATGGAGAACGCGAGTTGCGGAAGACGCACGCGTGGGCGCACCCGCTTTCGAAGGGGGAGAAGGATACAGTGCAGCCTTTGCTGACCATTCTTCACGGCCTGCTGAAGACCCTGGGGCGCGAGTCGGGTGGGATTCACCTCATCGGCACCTTCTTCAGACTCCGGGTGCAGCCGCTCCGCGCTCGCGTCCACCCGATGTGGGTGCACGAGGGCGTTGGCGACCCTGACCGGACGTCGCCGATTGAGCTTGATGACGAAGCAGTGGAGTCGAAGGTGAGGGGCATTACCAGCCTCCGAGCCGCGGACCCTTGTAATGTCAAATGTCCGGTCGAAGTGTATGGATCCACGAACCCTGTCCCTGAGGTAAGCTTTTTTTTTTTTGATTCTGTCTTGTGCTTGCTTTATCGAGTCCGTCTGTTTTTTGATTCGACCGCTGCTTGCTTGCAGGGTCAGGGTGCCTTTGTCAGCCTTCCTCCGTTGATGGAGGACGGCCCCCATGATGAAGCAGTGTTCCTTGAAGAGGAGGAAGGTGAGGAAGATGACATTCCTTTCGCCGTCTCTCCGAGTTAAGAGGTGGAGGAAGAAGAAGATGATGTTGAAGAGCCAGCGCGGAAGAAGCTGAAGCGTCGAAGTGGCGACTCCGCTACTGCTTCGTCTCTTGCGAAGGGGGCAGGTGAAGAGATGCAGGAGGATGGCGAGTCATCTTCGGGTGCCAAGCACCTGGACGACCCGACTGAGCCATTGGTCGTGCCTCCTACCGACTCCGCGCCGCCGGCTGTGTTTGCGACAATGTGCTCTGTCTCTCTAGGCAGCGAGGATGATGTGGACATCACCAGGTTAGTTGCGTAACCCTTTGCTTTTCTTCGAGTTGCTATTTGGTTTCTCGAGTTGTACTTCAGTTTCCTTTCTGTCTTGTCAGCGAGCGTGTTGATGCTGCTGGTTCGCCTATGCATGACGTGGAGCATACTTCTGCTCCCCCAGTCGAGCCAACTCCGAAGGTGGTCGAGGAGCTCGCTCGGGTGGATGATCTCGCGGTGCTGAAGGCCTCTTCCTCCGTACAGGCGCGTGCAGCTGATGCGACTCCGGCTGGAGCTGGAATGATTGTTCATGTAAGCACATCTTCAACTTGTCCGTCTGAATTCAAATCGGGTGCGCGAACAGCGCTCCCGATGGGAGTAGCCCCCGAAGGTGTGGTTGACTAGAATAGTCGAGTGCAACTTTGATAAACCTTGTATGCTTCGCAGCCCTATTATCGCCAGCAGGTGGAAGGTGCCGCCGCCTTCGTTCGCATGGAGAAGGAGAGGGATGAGCTCTGCACTTCTCTGCAGCAGGCCACGAAGCGGGTGTCGGAGTTGGAGCAGAAACTTTGGACTCATGCTGAGATGGAGAAGACCCTGCGCGAGTTGCAGGAGCGCGAAAAAGCTTGGGATGACTTGGAGAAGGTCCAGGTCGAGCGCTTGCTCGCCCTCGCCAATGTCCTTGGACGTAAGTGCTTCGGCTTGATGCCTACTTTGCCCGTTTGCCGACTGTTGATGGCTTATGGGTGTAACTGCTTTTTTTTCCTTTTGTACAGAGACTTGCGGAGGCGCTCCTCCAGAAGGAACTTCCAGCGACAACGTGGGCTTCGTAAAGGCTGTTGGCTTCGTCGATCGCGTCTGCGCGTATGCCTCAGCAGCGCTGCAGCAGTCGACGGCGGCACTGCAGAAGTCGACGGGGGCCTTAGCGGTTGTGCACCGGAACATCTTCCCCAACAAGCCGCCACCAGCTGCTGTTGACGCACTCGCGGCTCCTTTCGAAGGCAATTCGAATGTCCTAGTGGACTTCACGCGCGCGCAGGCGGTACGCGGCTCAGAGCTCACTTTCCAGCTGCTTCTGGGTCACCAAGTCGTAGGCGATTTTGAGAAGGTTCTCAGCGACTTCCCTCGAAAGCCTGATGGCAAGACCGCATCCCTTAGTGGGGTGAAAGCGCAGGCGAGCCAGTTGGCCGTGAAGCTCGTCTCCACCTTCGAGAAGAGGATTGCTAAGATGGCCGAGTTGGCTGCTGCTAGGAAGAGCCGGTCCCAGTCGGAGTCTGTAGTGTAGACTTTTCCTTTTAAGACTATGCTTCTGCTTTTGGGCTTGAGTCTGTAATGCACTTTATATTGTGCGAGTGAACATGCTGATGATGAAGTGTGAATTCGTTCCTTCGGGGGTGCAGCCGCCGAGTCTTGTTCGATATCTAGCTTGGATGAATTATGTTGGTTCTTTTCCTGGCTTGACGCTGTCAATTCTTGGCAGTCTGATATGGGCGAAGCTCCTGATGTTGCTGGAACGACTGGCGCAGACGATGAGGAGGACACCTCTTCGGCTGCGCCTACTCGTCGCTGCCGTCAAGCTCCTCCAGCTCCTGTGCGAAGCGTAAATGACCAGAGAGTGATCACCTTCATGAGGAACAAGGTGGTTGAGCTCGAGTCGAAACTGAAGAGTGCTGAGTTTGAGCTAGAGCGATTGAGGTCGCGGCCCGTTGCGCCGTTCTCCCAGCGTGAAGAGTTTCTGCTTGGCGAGATGGACTTGATCAGTCGACAGCTGCAAGGTTGGCTTTCTGGCATTCTGCTTCGGCTTCTGTGTCTTATTGCTATGCTTAATGCTTGGCCTTGATGCAGATGTGAACTCTGACTGGAAGGCTGAGCAGCTTCGAGTAGACGAGCGGGTAAGAAAGAGGCCGCCGGTGACTCACCCGAAGCGCGCCAGTTTTGGTCGAACAAATCCAGAGGTAGTGTACTGGCACGAATGCTGGATCGCACCTGGCGGGCTGCTGTGCTCTTGGAAGGTTGCAGAAAAACCCTCTGGCAGATCAACAAGGTGTACTTTCCTCACAACGAGCAGCCGAATGGACTGACTGCGCTTCTGGAGAGGTTCCGTGAAGGCAGTGCGTTGAAGTAAGTCGTGCACACTTAACTTGTTGCCGGGGCGAACGTGGCATTGGCATACGTTCGACTGCACCGGCCTAATCTTTCATTGTACAAGGTGCTTGACGACTTGCCTGGAGAGGGTGACTATGCCGATACTCTTGCGGCTGCGCGCCAGATGATTCAGCAGGTCCAGAACTTTAGCGAGCATCTTGTAGGGCCACTTGATGCGCCAAAGGGTGAGCCTGTAGAATAAGAGTAGCAGACTGTTTGTTGTATACCGTTATCTTGTAAAATCAATTTTTCCAAGTGGAAATATGAGTGTATGTATGCCGAGGTGGGGGTAGCCCCCGAGTGAGTAAATTATATCTTGTAGACTTCTGTAAACCTGTGTGGCGCAACCCCGAGCGGATCGGGTGTGGCCTAGGACTTTGAGAGTCGAACCCGTAGGATGCAGCCCCGAGTGCTTCGGGCGCGGCCAAGATGTTTCAAGTTGGACCTGAGCGGCCCAGCCCCCGAGTGCGTCGAGTGACGGCATAGTTCTTGACTTAGACCTGTGTGGTGCAGCCCCTGAGTGCTTCGGGTGGCGACCTAGGATTTCGAGTTGAACCTGTGCGGCGCAGCCCCCGAGTGCGTCGAGTGGCGGACTAGGTTTGGACTTAGACCTGTGCGGCGCAGCCCCCGAGTGCTTTTGGGTGGCGACCTAGGATTTTTGAGTTGGGCCTGTGCGGCGCAGCCCCCGAGTGCGTCGGGTGACGGCCTAGGTTTGGACTTGGACCTGTGCGGCGTAGCCCCCGAGTGCGTCGAGTGGCGGCCTAGGCTTTTTGAGTTGGACCTATGCGGCGCAGCCCCCGAGTGCGTCGAGTGGCGGCCTAGGTTTTGAGTTGGACCTGTGCGGCGCAGCCCCCGAGTGCGTCGAGTGGTGGCCTAGGTTTTGACTTGGACCTGTGCGGCGCAGCCCCCGAGTGCGTCGAGTGGCGGCCTAGGCTTTTTCGAGTTGGACCTGTGCGGCGCAGCCCCCGAGTGCATCGGGTGGCGGCCTAGGTTTTGACTTAGACCTGTACGGCGCAGCCCCCGAGTGCTTCGGGTGGCGGCCAAGGTTTTGTTGCTTTTTGACTGAAAAAGTAAAGGGGAGAGCTTGTTCCACAAATCACTTCATTGATTTTTGCGAGCAGGCCGCCTCATTAAAACCCTTCCAGTCCCCTCAGGTACCCTGGTAAGGGAAAGAGTGCGTCTGAAACCTGCCGCCTTGACATGTATGCTTTGTTACAACAGGGGAGTCGACTAGGCGTAGAAGCGTCGCAGCTGCGCAACATTCCATGGGTTGTGGCAGACTGTTCCTGTCTTCGAGTCCTTCAGGCGGTAGGCTCCTCCGCCGATTGCTTCTGTCACAATGTATGGGCCCTCCCATGGGGAGGCGAGCTTGTGCACCTTCTTCTGCTTGAGGCGAAGGACCAGGTCGCCTGGAACGAAAGCTCTTGGCCGCAGTCGCCGTCCGTGGTAGTTGCGCAGGTCCTGCTGGTACACGGCTGAGCGGGTGAGGGCGATGTCGCGCGCTTCGTCTAAGGTGTCCATGTCGTCCTCGAGTGCTTCTTCTGCGTCAGACTCGTCGTAGGCCACCACTCGAGGTGCGTCAAACTTGATGTCGCAGGCATGACCGCCTCTGCACCATAGACCATGAAGAATGGCGTGTACTGGGTGGATCTGTTCGGTGTGGTGCGTAGACTCCAAAGCACAGATGGCAGCTCTTCGACCCAGGCGCCTGCAGCGCGCCTCAATGGTACTCGCAGGCGCTTCTTGATGCCTTTGCAGACTAGGCCGTTGGCCTTTTCGACTTGCCCATTGGATTGCGGGTGCGAGACTGATGCGTAGTTGAGCTTGATGCCTTGTTCGGAGCAGAAGTCCTTGAATTCTTCGGCTGTGAAGTTCGTGCCGTTGTCGGTGATGATGCTGTTCGGCACCCCGAACCTGAAGATGATGGACCTGATGAAGTTAACTGCTGAGGATGCAGTCGAACTTGTGATGGGCACGGCTTCGATCCATTTGGTGAACTTGTCGACTGCTACCAGGAGGTGAGTGTGCCCCCCTGGCGAGGATTTCTTGAGTGGACCCACCATGTCGAGCCCCCACTGAGCGAAGGGCCAGGCGAGTGGTATGGTCTTCAGTGCCGATGCTGGCGCGTGCGGCTTGTTGGCGAACTCCTGGCAGCCGAGACACTTCTTCACGAGTTCTTCGGCATCTTGCATTGCGGTGGGCCAGTAGAACCCGGCTCGCAGGGCTTTGGCCACCAAGGCACGACTGCTGGCGTGATGCCCGCAGGTGCCTGTATGAATTTCGAGTAAGATGGCTTGACCGTCGACTGGATCAACGCACCTTTGCAGGACTCCTGAGATGCTTCGCTTGTATAGCTCCCCCTTGATGATGGTGAAGCCTTTCGACGGCGAATAATGCGCTTGGCTTCGACTGAGTTGACTGGCAGTCTCTGGTGCAGCATGTACGCCAGATATGGGCTCGTCCAGGTGGGCTCGATTAGCAGAACCTCCATTGGCTCCTTCTCTTGCCTGGCGGGTCGGCGGTGCTCGTTGATGGTGTGGAGGATCCGGGCGTGGGTCGAAGTTTGACAGACCGCTGCGTGATGCGCTCAAGGAAGACGCCAGGTGGCACCTGCGCCTTGTCTGAGCCCAGGTTGGCGAGGGCGTCGGCTTCCTCGTTGCTTTCGCGGCCGATGTGCCGCAACTCGCAGCCGTCGAAGGTGCCCTCCAGCTGGTTGTACAGGTCTCTGTAGGCGATCATGTTGTCGGCGATGGCGTCACAGGCCTTCATGGTTTGCTGCACGACGAGGTAGGAGTCGCCGTAGATCATGAGGTGAGTGGCGCCGCAGTTCTTGGCCATCGCATGCCATGGATTAGGGCCTCGTACTCAGCCTCGTTGTTGGAGGGTGTTGGGAAGTCCATCTGTAGCACGTACTTCAGCTTGTCGCCTTTGGGGGAGATGAGGATGACTCCTGCCCCGGCTGATCTGAACTTTTTGGAGCCGTCGAAGTACATTGTCCATGCGTTGGACAGGTCGGGGACATCTGGCAGCTGGGCCTCTATCCACTCGGTGGTGAATTCTGGGAGCACTTGGGCCTTGATTGACTTCGGGTGAGCGTATTTCAGCCCCCAGGGTCCTAGCTCGACGACCCACTTAGCGACTCGTCCTGTCGCGCATTGGTTGGTCAGGATGTCGGAGAGCCCGGAGGAGCTTACCACCGTGATCGGGTGCTCGGAGAAGTAATGGATTACTTTCCTTGAAGTCATGAAAACTCCGTAGGCCAGCTTCTGGTAGTGCGGGTAGCGCTGCTTGGACAGGGTCAGCACCTCGCTGAGGTAGTAGACGGGTCGCTGGACAGGGTGGCTGTGCCCTTCTTCTTCTCGTTCGACTACGAGTACCGTACTGACCACCCTGTTCGTGGCTGACACGTAGAGGTAGAGCGGCTCGTTCTCCAGTGGTGCCACCAGTACTGGGGAAGTCGTCAGGGTTTTCTTGAGTTGGTCGAACGCGTCCTGCGCTTCCTCGTCCACTCAAACTTGTCTGTCTTTTTCATCAGTTGGTAGAAGGGCAGGGCCTTCTCACCCAACTTACTAATGAACCGGCTGAGAGCTGCGACTCGGCCGGCTAGGCGTTGCACCTCGTGGAGCTTGGTTGGTGCTGGCATCGCGAGTATGTTTTGCACCTTCTCGGGGTTTGCTTCGATTCCTCTTGCAGAGACGAGGTACCCTAGCAGTTCTCCGGCTGGCACGCCGAAGACGCACTTGTCTGGGTTCAGCTTGATCTGGTACTCGTCGAGGGCGGCGAAGACCTTGCGGAGGTCGGCGATGAGGGTGTCCTCCTTGCGGGTGGTGACGACGATGTCGTCGACGTAGACTTGGACGATCTGCCCGATGAGCCCTTTGAGGCATGCTTGCATTGTGCGCTGGTACGTGGCACCAGCGTTCTTCAACCCGAAGGGCATCGTCTGGTAGCAGAAAACGCCGTCGGGTGTGATGAATGCTGTCTTCTCCTCATCGTCGACGTTCAGTCTGATCTGCTGGTAACCTGAGTAGGCGTCCAGGAAGGACAGGCGTTCGCAGCCTGCAGTCGAGTCGATGATCTGATCTATCCGCGGGAGCGGGAAATGGTCCTTGGGGCAGCATTTGTTGAGGGCGGTGAAGTCGACGCACATGCGGAGTTTCTTCGTCTTCTTCTTCTCCACTAGGACTGGGTTGGCGACCCAGTCCGAGTCCTTGATCTCTCGGATGAACTTGGCATTCAGCAGTCGATCGATTTCTCTGCTGATTTCGTCTCGCTTGGGCCCGGAAAAGCGTCGCATGGCCTGTTTGACGGGTCTGGCGTCCTTGTGGACCTTTAAGGAGTGCTCGGCGAGGTTCCTGGGTATTCCTGGCATGTCAGAGGGTTGCCATGCGAAGATTCTCCAGTTCTCACGTAGAAACTCGACGAGCGCGCCTTCCTATGCGGGAGTCAGACTCGACGATACTTTGACCGTCTTGCTGGCGTCAGTCGGGTGGACCTGATGGGTCGTTGTGTCGTCAGCCGCGTTGAAGGCAGCGTCCTTGGCTGGTTTCTTGCGGGCTGGGAAGATGGTCTTGTCGTTGTCGACTGCCATTGCCTCGAAGTGCTCTTCGACTCCGAAGAATTCGGAGATCTTGCTGAACTCGCGGTCGCAGCTGTTGGAGCGGTCGAAGTCGCCAAGTACCGTGATGACGCCCTTGGGTCCAGGCATCTTGAGCATGAGGTAGGCGTAGTGAGGTATCGCCATGAATCTGGCAAAGGTTGGGCGCCCGAGTATCGCGTGGTACTGCGACTTCCAGTCGACTACCTCGAAGTCGATCGACTCCCTCTTGAAGTTTTCGGGTGTGCCGAAGATGACGTCGAGTGTGATCGTTCCCATGGGCGTGACTGCTTGCCCTGGTACTATGCCATGGAAGGTGGTCTCTGATCCGCCAAGTCCGTCGCCTGTTTATCCTTCTGAGGGTGTCGGCAAAGATGATGTTAATGCCGCTGCCTCCGTCCATGAACACCTTTTTCAGGGTGTAATCTCCGATCAGAGCTTCGACTACCAGAGCGGCGTGCCCGGGTCGTGGTACTGCAGGCGGGTGATCTGCTCTGGAGAAGTGATTGGTGTCTCTGACCCTCTCAGGTAGTCTGGTACCGCGGGTGGACAGGTGATGGCTTGGAAGACTTGGCGGGTGATGAGCTTCTGAGCCCTGTTTGAGGGGCGCCCCTTCTGTATCATGTTGAGTTGTCCGCGTGCCGCTGGATATGCGTCATGGACCACTGGTGGGGCATCTTGCTGCGGCTGCTGCTGTGGAAAGGCTCCCGCCGCCTGTGCTGGATTAGCGACTGCGGGTGCGGGTGCTGCCTGGATGGCCAGCTGCGCGGCTGGCTGCGCTGCGGGTCCTGGAGTGACTATCTTCTGCATGGCTTCGTATATCTTTCGTGCCTTTCGACAGTCCTTCAACAGGTGGTTGGATCCCCACTTGCCCGTTTCCGGGTTCCTGAACATGTGGTGTCTGCAGGGTTGTTCCAGCTCTTCCGCTGGGCTTAGTGTGCGTTTCTGCCACTCGCGTTTATGGCCTCCGTCGCTGCGGTAGCTGCTGCCGCCGCTTCGGTTGTATTGCCCCTGGCTGTATTGGCGACTCTGGTCACTGCCGCTTCGACTGTACTGTACATGGCTGTATTGGCGACTGCTGTCGCGCGCTTCATCCTCACGGGGGGTTTGGAATCCCGCCGCTACTAGCTCGATTGAGTCGTTGCCGTTGTAACGCGGCTTCTTCTTGTGGCGTCCTTCTCGCCAGTTGCTTGGTCCGGCTTCGTCCTTCGGGGAGTAGCGTGAACTATCGCGGACCGAGTCCTCTCCGTCTGCCCACTGGTTTGCTATCTTCATGACCTCGATCATGTTTTTCGGCCGGAGCCTACCAAACTCCTCGCGGAGGTCGCGGCGAGAGACGCCGTGCATGAAGGCATCCATCACTCGGTCCTCCGAGGCGGTCTCCATGGTATTGCGGAGCAGGGTCCAACGTTGGATGTACGACCGAAGCGGCTCGTCTCGTCCTTGCTTGCATGCTTGTAGCTCGATGAAAGTCGTCGGTCTCGAGTATGTCCCCAGGAAGCTTTTAACGAAGGCCTCTGCGAACTCGTCCCACGTCCTGAAGGCGTTCTTGGGTTGAGTGTTTAGCCACCCGCGTGCAGAGCCCGTGAGCATCAGCTGGATATACTGCATGGCCGTAGTCGAAGTACCGCCCTGGCAGCTGCAGGCTATGAGGTAGTCTTCGAGCCAGAGTCTCGGGTCTTGCTTCCCGTCGTACTTGACTGCTTCTGCCGTGAGCTTGAAGCCCTTGGGCATTCTTGTGTCGCGGATGTTGAAGCTGAAGCATGCGGCGCCGCACGGCTCGTAGTCGCCGTCATTGCGGTCGTCAGGATTGGGCGTGCTGACCGTCCGATGGGTGCGGCTGCGGTCCACCGTCCTCTGTGTGATGACGTTGCGCAGGTCTTCGCCTGGCTGCGGTTGTCGCAGTGGTCTTGCCGCTGGGCCTGCGAGTGCTGTGGGCTCGCGGTCGCGGCGGTCCCGATCTTCTCGCACCTTTTCTGTCGGCGCCTTGTTCATCAGAGCTTCTTCGAGTGCCTTTATAGACATGATCTGCTGCTTGTGGAGGAGAGCGCGCGAGTCGCCCTCGGGCGGCTGCGTCAGCCGCAGGTATGTTTCGACTGCCAGGAGCGCGGCTCCGGGTGTTTTGGGGACGGGTATCCCATCTGCGTCTTCGCTCATGTATGATGATTCGAGGTTGCGGGTGACTTTAGCGCGGTCGGCCTCCGTCATCAGGGGCACGCGTGCTCTGTGGCGTCTTGCTCCTTGTGAGACCTCTGTTGAGGCAGTGAACGAGTAAGCGGCCCTCCTGGCGCTCGACGCGTCAGCCTCGTCCTTGCGTCGGAGCAGCTCGGCCTTCTCTGCGCGGAGTCGTTCGCCTTCCTTCCGTAGCAGGTACTGGACCGCCATAAGGTCCTCCCGGGGTGCGTCCGGTGGGGGGTACGTGCCTTCCTCGACGTGCTTCAGAGCTCTGATTGCTATTTCTCGGGTGATGGTGAGCCCGTCACCTGGTCCGGCATGAGCACCTCCAGTGGGTATGCGGGTTCGTCGTCGTTGCCCTGCGGCTCGGGCCGATCATGAAGACTTGCGCGGGGTAGATCTGGGCAGCGGGATGGACGCTGCCACTGCTGCTTCCTTCGTCCGAGCCGTGCTCGGAGTCGAAAATGGCTGCAACGTGGTGGGTACCACAGTCGCTGCCACGGCTTCTTTCTTGGAGTTCCGCGATCTTGCCGCGGACATGAGGAGCGATGTCGTCGTCGATGCGAGCGTGGTTGGCTCGGTGAAGACCTTGCGGGTCGGTGGAGATGCGAGTGGCGCGGACGAGGACGGCGCGACCTTGGTCACTTGCGAAGGTGTGGTCGACGCAGTCGAAGCTGATGCAGATCTTGGTCTTGCCAACGACGCGATCGAGGTAGTCGGAGTAGACTCGATCTGCGCGGTGGTCGCCGAAGTGGTCGATGTAGTCGACGCAGATGCGATCTTCTCAGCAGTCGAAGATGCGATCTCCACAGTCGCAGCGGGCGCGATCTCCGCAGCAGGCGGCGGCACGGATGACGCAATCGCGGCAGATGCGGGTGCCGCCACCGCGCGTGGTGCGATCGCCGTGGATCTGAGTACTCCACAGCTGTCTACGAAGTAGTGCATGGTACCGAAGGTGAGGCACATACCTACATGCAGATTGGCGTACACCGAGTGGTGGGCCGACGGGTGGAAGGTGTACTCGAAGGAGCCGAAGCAGATTGGCTCCTTGGTGATGCAGACGTCGGTCTTCAAAGTCGATGGGGCCGGTGCGACCATGGTTCCAGCGCTCGTTCTTTCCCACAGACGGCGCCAATTGACGAGGTGTGGACTCGGCAAATCCCTGGGTTATGCACCCCGGGTTGATTGAGGGGGAGAGAGTTCAGCGCTGGTGATCACGACGGCTGACAAGCGAGGCGTTTTACCCAGGTTCAGGCTCCCGGAGGATAACACCCTACTTCCTGCTTGTCTGGTTATTGATGGCGAGTTGTGGCTACAACGGTGAGATGGCGATCTCGCTAGGGTTCGTGGTGGCGGCTATGAACGTACCCTAGAACGAGGGACCCTCCTAGCCTTTATATGGTAGGCTAGGTCTCGGGTGAATGGTGCTGATGGCACTTACAAGATAGGTATGAGCCGCATGACCTAGTCGACTAACTTGGGCCGCACGTTGTCCTTGCTGGGCTTTCCTTGGGCCTTTGTAGTCTTGGCGTGACCCAGGTACCTTCACCGTGGGATAGTCGAAGGGTAGCCCCACGACACCCGCCGTCTTATGTTATGATAAATCTACTACATAAAGCTCATTCTCAACTTACCCCTTGAGTATGATTTGGAAGTTGTCCCTTCTAAAGATAATCACATGTCCATCGGAAAATGTGCAATTATAGCCTAAAGTACCAAGTGAAAACCGATATGATTGTAGCTTAGGATTTTGACAAGCAGAACATTCTCCATAAGGAAAC
Organism: Poa pratensis; assembly: GCA_947311845.1. Lineage (NCBI taxonomy): Eukaryota > Viridiplantae > Streptophyta > Magnoliopsida > Poales > Poaceae > Poa > Poa pratensis. The sequence goes on from CAMZMU010000110.1 coordinate 11,328,969, forward strand.
CATGAGTTATGACTATCTTACCTAAACCCATACATCTTAACTTCTATCGTCACGGGATACAATGCTTTTGAAGTAAATTTCTTCCCAAGTGGTGAATATGCCTCTATCGTCGGTCATATAATTTGAGCAACTACTATGGATCACCCACTTGTTTCCTCCGGTGGCATATTCCTAAAAAAACAACATCAAGCTTTAACCTTAGGAACCCATTGCATAATGGGTCCTTTGGTGTTAGTAACAAGGGTTTTAGGAACCCAAATAGTAGGATAACACATAGCGTAATGAGCACCAAAATTTTCGGCATAAACACTCCCATCTTTGTGCGCACATAGCAGGGGTTAAAGGTTCTCTCAGATATTATCTTAGGTGGCGTAGCTCCTATTAGCTCTACCACCTCTGATGCCTTGGCCCACAATTCCCAATGTTTCCTCCTCAACTCCCTTCTTATTTTGTGAATCAAAATAGTTCTTGCGAAATTGGTGAGGTAACCATGCTTGGCCTTTGGCATGTACCCGACCCTTGCTTTCTGTAGTTTCTATTTGATTGCTCATTAGGTCATTGAGGTTCTTTTCACCTTGAATGCAAGTGACCAAACCTCTCTCCAACTGGGCTTTCAATTTAGCAATTTCTTCTTTGAGATATGCGTCAACAAGGTTTGCTTTGGTGACATCAACATCAGTATCAGTGGGGTTAAGCAATTTATCATGAGCAACTTTAAGTTCCTTATGAGAATAAGTGATGGAGACAATTGAACTTTTTGATGGCCTTAAAGCCAACATTCATGAACTCAATTTCCATCTTAAGTGTCTCATGAACAACCTTAAGCTATTTGTTCTCCTTCTTTAGATCGACAATCATATCAATCATTATTGAAGACTTTCAGTCTCCTTGAGAAGTCTTACCTCCAATTCCTCCATCTTGTTCTTTTCTTTTATGATGGCCTCATAAGTTTACAAGCATCCTCATTTAGCTCAAGTTCTTCACAACACTCGCCATACTCCTTGACCAATTTCACCACACGATCACGGTTTTTTTCTTTGAGAGAGCCTATGAGATAAGCTACTTATTTTCCCTCCTCATTCAGCACATCATCATTAACCTCATCACATACGGAAACACCTCATGAGATAGAAGAGGGAATGGATGTATCATTTGAGGGAGATACTACCTTGATTTCTCTTGCCATAAGACAAATGTGTATAAAGTCATTGAACTTAGCGGGGAAGAGGCAAGAGCTTGACGATGAAGCCTTGGGAGGTTGTGTGCTTGTGATAGCTTCAGTAGATCTTGAGGAAGCAATGGCAACACCCGCCATAACTTATTTCTCTTCACTTTATAGTTCTTCATTTTCCGACGTGTCAGAATAATCTTGCATACCCAAGAAGTCTCGTTCCTGTTGCTATTGAAGTAAGGTTTCTTCTTCTTGTCCTTGTCCATCCTTTTCCTTGGATCAGGGAAATAACGGATGAAATGATCCTTGCTTCCACAAATAGGAGCAATAACTTTGGCAAACCCGCTTGCGGAAACCCTTTGAGAACTTGGACTTGGGTCTTGGCTTGATTAGGTTATGGAAGATCTTGGTGAAGAGAGCTATCTCCTACATCCTTCCTTGTAGAAACTGTGGCGATCATCATCATCTTTTTCTTCTTTGCTTGACTCAACCAAAACTCTCTCTCTATCTTTGAGAGAAAGGCTATGCTTTTGGACTCTTGCATGTGCAGTCTTGCATCGGGAGTGAGAGACTTGAAGTCCGAGATTCTATGGATTTGGAATGTTACCTCTTCATGGGTGATCATGATGAACCGGAGAAACTCCTTGGCTATGTCATGATCTTCTAACCATCGGAGATCTTCATTTAGAGCATCCACAGTGCGGCGCTTAGCAGCCGACGCCAGGGTCAGAGTACTGGCCGTTATGCCTGAATACCTGTCGATCCCAGGACAAAGGCTGGCGTCGCTGCTAATTCATGCGCCCGACGCTCTGCTTGTTTTTTTCTTGCACGGAAGGAATCTACCGAGCGGAAGCCTCTATCCAATTGCAGAAAAATCACGATTAGCGTCTCAGTTAGCGGTCCGCGTTGAAACGGCAGGCGCTTCGATATGGGCTTTTACTTTTACGTAATTATTTTTATTTTCCCAAGCGCCTATCTTAGCGTTCCCCATTGTGGATGCTCTTATGCACTTAATCTTGATCACAAGATTATTCAACCGGATATTGAATTATTCGTGGGGCTTGTCCAATTTCATGTCAAATGAGTCATACTTCATCTTTAGCTTCTCGAAGTTGGATCATTGGATGTTTTCATCACACTCGTGAATCTTTTTTAGGGCATCCCACTTTTCTTGGTGCTTCCCTCGCCTTCTGCTAGATCTGTTTATAGCAAAGGCTAGTACAAAGATAGAGCTCATCGGACATGTTCTTGTGAAGAACTGATCTCGCTTGATAGTTGAGTTGATGAGACAGTATCTCGTGAGGATTCATATGTTGGACATCTTTTAGCTCATCATAACATGCGCAAATAATTTTTCACAAGCCATAGTTATGTCCACAATTTCTTCCATTTTACCTTTCCATATAGCATAGTTACAGTTAGTGAGTGAAGGTGCAAGGCCGGTGTTCGCTAAATGAACATGGTTGTGATTCATAAAGTGAGAAGAGGGGACAAAGTACAGTTACATGTTGTTATAGATAGCAAAAACCAATGGGTAAGATGGTGGTCATAGAAAAGGTGACCAACAGGCAAAGGCCTGAACAACTGTTTTTCTCCATGTCACATGCAAGCGCAACAAGAGGATTAAGCCGGTCGGAACCCATGAAGAATCGCAGCAGACCATATTTTTTCCGTGTCTAACACCGCTTCTCCGCATTCGTGCTCGGTCCATCCCTCCAACGCATGGACAATGCCAGCGACGCGCCACGCACTCATGACCCTCCTTGGCAACCAGTTCTGAATTTATGTAAAAAAATATTCAGCTTAACAAGGCCGTGTACTGAAATTATTGCTTTTTTGAAAAGGTACTGAAATTATTGCTGAGGTGATGTAAACCGGGCGTAGGGGACCTTGTTAATTACCTCGCATGAGTGAACGTTCTCCAGTCCTTTAGGCACAGTCATTGCAGGAGTCCTCGAGTAAGTGCAATCCTTGAGTACCTTCCTTGGTGGGAACTGCGAGTATGGGATAAACCTCGTTCCTTTCGGTGCCTTGAACTGTTCAGCGTCATCCAGACATTCTCCAATTACCCACACCTGCGAAAATTTCAGCAGTACTTTCATTTGCTTATGATACATGCTTTTCAGGTATGTGAACTTCCCTATTCAGACATTCATAATTTCCTTCGTACCTTTGCCGTACTGGTTTTCGATAGGCAAAGATTGTCGTTAGCCACGTCTTCTTTTATTTTCCGCTTAAGAAAATGATAATTGTGCTTGTTTGTCACTATGACCTGCACAAGACGAACGACATTCCTACACGTTCATAAAGTGGGTCAAGCATGCATGGATATTTATTTGGTTCTTACCTTGATGTTTTTGTTGCACAATGATGTAGCAACTGCACAAGCCACCTTAGAAATACTTCCTGCAAGGACAACTTGCTTCGTGCCTTCGGGAATACTTTTGATGACCACGGCAGCAGCTAATGCGGTCCCATCCACAAGTCTTACCGCCAGCTTCGGGTGTTTCTGCAGATAGAGCCCTCCACATTCGTTGAGGCTATGCGCCTGATGTTTAAGATGATTTTGTCAAGGAAAACTCGGTTACGCATATGGTCATACATGAAGTAAACTCCCATTTTCTGACAGTTGTTTTCTGAAACAATCTTCTTACGAAATTCTTGGATTGCCGGAATTAAACAGAGAGGTAGGCAGGCTCACCACAGGATTTTCAGAGAGATAAACCGAACAACTATTGTAACTATCAGTAAGATTGTTGATCTAACAATATATATGGGCTAACCGATTGAGAGATTTTCTGACAGTATGAATTTCGATTATTCTTGGATAACTTGTTGGGCAATCCTCCTGATGGTGGTTGTAAAAAAGGCAGACCAATATTTGGAAATATTTTAGAACTATGACCTAGTTGAATTTAGGACCATCCGACCATGTACACCGAGAGTATTCAGCTGTTGTAGGCACTCATCTACTAGGCACCAAGGTACATGACGAAATAAGTGAAGAAATACCCATAAATATCTGACCGTTGGATCTACATCTTGCACGAGCCAGGTTCATCACGTTCCCTCCATAATGATCCGTTACCTATCTTAATCATCTGCACATCACTATACGACAGTTCGGAGAGTCACTGCTAGTGCAGTTGTGACAGTTGGGAGAATGATTTGGCCGTGGCCATACCAGGGAGGTAAAGACAGGGACTTCTCACCAGTGTTGTTCCCGACACTTTCTAGGCCAGTTTCAGATTCTTTGGTGATTTGATATTCTAGGCTTCTAGCACAATTCAATTCCAAGCCTCAGAATAACAAGCATATCCTTTCGTGATTAGCAACATTTCTCTTACTAATACATAAGTGGTGTTGGAAATATATTTGTTTTCCGTCACATTTATTCTCTAACCACTAACTTTGTGCCTCATTCACAATATAACTATCTGCAGCTACTCACCATTTGAAGTACCGACAATATATTCAACTAGAATATACAAAAACTTTAATAACCAAATGAATTGCGTACCTGATTAAGGAGCCCAAGGCTAACAACTTTAGCTCCTTTCTTCTCAGCTTCAGATATGGCCTTTTCGACCATGTCATTGATTGCCTCCTTCTCACTGTTTAATCCATACTGCAGAAATGAATATAGGGTTAGTTTGGTTAGCATGCCCCAGTAGTTCTTCTAGATGAGAGCATGGCATTATTACCTGGAAACTGTATCTTGGTATGGCCCATGACTGCGCTGTGAGTTTCTTCATGACACTCCTCTCAATAGTGAATGATGAACCATACATCCATGTGAGCACCACGGACAACCATGAAACCGGCAGCAGGTACCACTTGAAAGTATACGGCTTGGAGGCGTATTCGGCAAAACCAGGCCTTATATGGAAGATGGACTGCATGCTGGTAAGATGGGTAAGGTGAACAACGTCTACTTTTCTCCGCATGTCCTCAAGTGAGTTCATATGCAGTGTGTCTGACGACTTGTCCATTGTGTTGTACATGTAGTCATAAAATGGCATGAAGAGGGAGTAGTTCGTCCGGAACTGGGTGTGGTGAAGAGAATGAAATCTAAGAGCAAAATATCAGATTACGCACTGAGAAAATCTGACTGACTAATTGAATTAATAAAGAGAGCTTAAATTTATAGATTAAAATCTAGAAGCGAATCTTGTCTGACTGGGTTTTGTGTTATGTCGCACAAGAGAGTTGTGGGTTTTTGATAGGCAATTCACTCGATGTAAGTTCAAAGATGAAACAGATGTCATCACACTTACGATGGTGTGTACATGAGATATTTTAGAGGAGGAACCCATTTGAAGAGCCAAGTAGGCACCAATTCGAAATTGCAGTGTCCCATGCTGTTCATGAAGTCAATGTACGTGATGTAGATCTGGAACGTCATGATTGATGCAGTTCCAGTCAAGTAGGAGGATGTCGTTGCGATTGTGAACAACAGCGTGTAAGCGAACACCTCAGCAAATGGATGGATAACGGCTGCATGAACATAACAAAGATGAACACCATGTATATATATGTAACCTATGAAAATACTTTCCTATCGGTCAAACCATGCAAAAAAAAGTAACCTCAAATCTATACTTGATATAAAGCAAAACCCCCACTAACTGTAGTTAATGTGTCTATCTCAACATGCAAGCTATTCACATCACTTATTCTTTTAGTAAATCAATTATCCACATCATCCCACTAATATTAATTACTTATTGCTTATCTCTACATTGTTTATCTCTCTACATGCATGTATCCACATAATTTTTTCCTTTAGCTAACAAATTATTCACATCATCATTTTTTTATCGTTCGAATGATAAGATCACACCATCCCGCTATCTAATTACAAATTAAATAATGTGCAAGTGAAACACCGAAATTAGTTTACCCAATCAAGTGATTTTTTTGCCAACTATTTTTCAATTATGAAAATCCTATATATATGACTCTTATTCGATATTATGTGCTCTTCTATATGTAACCGCTAAAAAAGTTTATATATATGACGCGATAATGCGTGTGGCACCTTAATGCAGGCTATCCACATCATTGTTTGATCTTCATATAAATCTTATTCGATATTATGTGCTCTTCTATATGTAACCGCTCAAAAGGTTTAGACATATTATGCGGCAGTGCGCGTGGCCTCTTAATACAAGCTATCGACATCATTGTTTGATCTTCAACCTGTTGATTTCACCTTATCTACATCAATAAGTTACAGGCCTGAGTCATAACTATTTTAAAATTATAAAATACACATACATTTCATCTTTATTAAATTTTGCCTCTCAACTGCTATGACCAACTAACTTTTGCATATTTTTATATTCAATTTTAGGTTTCACGCATTTTATTAGATTTCTTAAAAAATATCGGTGCAACACACAGGGTATCGTTCTAGTTAAGATGGAGTTCAAACATTTCTTTTGCCAAGAACGCGCCTGGAAACTCCGAAAATGTTTTGCACACAAAAATGCATGGCCTTACATGTGATGGGCTCGGTGACGATGGATGCGTGGTGGTGTGAGTGGTAGCGGTTGTAGAGGACATGGTGGTGCAAGGCGCGGTGGAACCAGTAGTAGATGAACTCAATGGGGCCAGCGTGCAGGAGAGCCATGAGGATGGCGCCGTCCGTCCTCCAGAGCGGCAGGTGCCGCCCATTCGGCATGTACAAGCCTACGTACATCAAGATTGCGCCAAGGATGATCTGGTCGTCCCTGCCGGCCATGTATATTCAGAAACGCATGCATGTAGTTTTTTTTTTACTTTTACTTTGCCATATAATGCAGAGCTCAAGTATTATAGAAGAACAAAAGTAGGGTAAGTACCAGTTCCTCTCGCGGTCGACCTGGTCGAACTCGATCCCGCGGTCGACGATCTGGTTCTTGCCGCGGGCATTTTGTAGACGGGAGACGGTGATCCAAAGCTGGAGGTGGAGCATCCGGAGCAGCATGGACGGGAGGATGACAAGGCAGCCTAGGTCGGCCTCCCTCCACCCTTTAGTCGCCACAAGGTAGCAGCTGTGCACCACCAATGGAGCCAGCACGATGTACTGCGTATATACGGTTCATTCGTAATCGCATCATGGCTCACTTTAAAAAGACTTCCATGCATGTTTTGAGCATGAAAATTCAGGTACCTTGAAGCTGCCAAGCCTCTTCCACGGCCACTCGCTGAGGATGCCCGGATTCGTAGCCATTTTTGCAAGCCGGCCGGTTGGGGGTGCTCCTTTGAACGGATTCGTGAGCACTGGCTCTTGCTAGCACAGGAACGAACTCACCTCTTTCTCTCTGTACATCCACTCTCTTTATAGACGACGTTACGTTAGGTTAGGGCCGTAATCATGTACAGTTGAAAACGGATGTGATTTAAAAGAATCGGTTTAGAGGAAAAACAACTTGTCTATCAAGCCGTTGTAGCCCTCATCTGCCCACACTGGTCCTCCTCTGCCCAATGCCCACACACTGAATAGACACGCTCATCCGCACACAGAGTAAGAGCGTGTGGAGCATTGGGTCAATCTCAAGGCTAGCTAAGCAACACGAGCCTGGTCTAAGGCAACTCCAACGACATGGCACATTAAGTCCGCGTGTCCGTTTGCGTCGTGCTGAACGAAAAACACGGCCCAATGCGACGACGCAAAAGCGCCCCGCGTCCGTTTTGTGTCTGCCGAGCGTTCGCCACGACCTATTCCTGGATCAAACTCGGGTCAGGTTTGCGTCTCCACGGATAGAAACGGAGCGTCCGCGCGTCCGCTCGGTGTCCGTCTCGGATCCACCTGGCAGCGACCCAACCGCCAGTCGGTCTCCCCTGCGGGTCCTTCAGCACTGGCTAGGCTCACTCTAGGAGCATCTCCAATTGCGTGGCCATCCCAGGAAAGAGCGAAGGTGTTCAACAGAAACTGCGTAGTCAGAGCCAAGGAGCGTAACATCATGCTCACGACCTGACCCTCATAACATAGTTCGTTCTGACCTTCCATGTAAACGACACGTCTCTCGAAACCTCGACCATCGGAATAAGGATCTTTGGATCATAATGGATCCAAGTGAGGAGGGAGGAGCGTGGCCACTCCGAGTCCCCGCTGCTCGACGCTGCTGCTACTCGTCGTTCTGCGCCGCCACAGCTCAACCTGTCGGCGCCACTCCCTCTCGCCCTCCGCGAGGTGTTCGGCTGTTTGCCAACAAGTTATTTTCTTTGTTGTTGATTTATTATGTAGCTTCGTTGTTCATTGACAGGTGTTCAATAGGCTATGGACAATGATGATGATATTATGTTTCAGCAAATGATGAAAGAGGAGGCCAACATTGATGATGATGATCCTGACAATGATGACGATGCAGAGAATCAGCTCATTCTCGCCGTTCTTATGGCTGCACATGCGTAGCTGGATTCTATGACCAAACACGGAGAGTCGAGGAAAGGAAGACGGCCAATAAGAACCGGTTCAGAACAACAGGTCATGTGCTGATTTACAATGACTATTTCTCCTGACCCCGACAAATAATGATCTTGAATTTTGACGACGCTTTAGGATGTAGATGAGAGTGTTTATAAACATTGTGCATGGTATTCGAGACTACAATGACTATTTCGAGCTGAAAAATATTGCACTGGTCTTGTTGGAATCTCATCCATTCAAAAATGCACTGCTGCTATACGGTGTCTTGCATATAGACATTCCGCAGATTTTTTGGAAAACTACCTCCGTATGCCTGAATGCACAACCCTCGAAGATAAATACAAGTTTTGCAAGGCGGTGAATGCAATGTTCGGAACATAAGTATCTGAGATAACCAAATGCAGAAGACACGGCTCGGCTCATGGCACAAGGTGAAGCGAGAGCATTTCTTGTGATGTTTGAAAGTATTGATTGCATGCACTGAAGATGAAACAATTGCCCATTCGCTTGGCAAGGATGTACAAGAGAGGACATGTTGGAGCGTACAGTGTCGTACTCGAGGCTGTGGCAGATTATGACATGTGGATTTGACTCGCATTTTTTCGACATGGCAGGTTCTCACAATGAAATCAACGTGCTGCAATGCTCTCCGGTATTTGCGAGTTCCGCCGGCCAAGCTTATGTGATCAACGACCATGAGTATGGCAAGAGATACTACCTAGCAGATAACATCTATTCTTCTTGGTCGATATTTGTCAAGACCATCTGCAACCCTATTGGTGAGGCAAATTGTAACTTCGAAAGCAAGAGAGTGTCCGAAAAGATGTGGAGCGAGCATTTGGTGTGCTCCAAGCCCGGTTTACGATTGTCAGATACCCTTCTCTATCTTGGTCTTTAGAGAATACGTGGAAGGTCATAAATGCTTGTGTTATTATGCACAACATGATATATCGATAGTGATCGTGGTGCCAACTTGGTCATGAATAAGGCATATAACTACCAGGCCCTTGCCGAACCACAACCGGGTGTGACATCCGAATTTTCTTATTTTCTCGCTTCTCATTTTCAAATTCGTGATGAAACAAGCTTGTGATTGAGTGCAGAGTGATCTAGTGGCACCCTTGTGGACACACCGAGCACACGAGTCTGTTGTTCTCTGAATCTTATCAGATTTTAATTTTAATTTAAATTTTAATTGTTATAATAACTATATTTTTTGAAATTCTTTCATATTGAAAAAATGGATAGGGCCATCCGTTTAGGGGGTGCCGGTGTGGGCGGCAGCCTGGGATTGGCCGGACAAGTGTCCGGCACCACCAAACCGGACACAATTTAGGAGCTGCAGCACAAAATTCCGGGGTGCCTGCAGAGATGCTCTAACCTTCCAAACTAGGGTGCTATAAATTCATTTTTTGGTAGTTCTCTCATATTTCTGCTATATCTGAAAATCAGTTTTTACGAGTTGAGAAATTCTGAGAAATCTCCTAGAGAGATGCCATTTTTTTGTGAAAAAATGTCAAAAGCTGATTGGTGTGACTGTGTGAGGCGACCACTATTCCGTCCAGCCCACCGAACCCTAGCTCAAATTATCGAGGGAAGAAGAAAAATCCCAAATCCCAAATCAGAGGAAAGAGAAGGCGGCGGTTCACACTTCCTTCGTTTCCTCTTCTCCCCCGTCAATTCTTTCGCAGAGGATGCGGCGACTGTGGCGATGGTACCAACAGTCCCTGTCTTCCTACCCGGTGCGAACACAGGTGGTGAGCTCCGGCATCCTCTGGGCCCTCGGCGACATCGGCGCTCAAGCCGTCACCCACAAATCCGTCAGCTCCCACCGCCACGCCGAGAACCCTGAGGTAGCCAGTCAACCGCACCTACCACTTATTCCGGTTCGGGCTAGGGATCCCTGGATTCTACGGTCGTTGGATACCGTCGCGCAAAGATTTTTATCAGCTAATCCTCTCGCAGTGTTGCTAGGCAGTTAGGACTTTCCTAGGATTATATACCTTGGCTGTCTAGCAAATGGGGTAATTTTAACAAGGTCGATACCTAATGACCAGATTCGTGGTTCTTTTATTTAGTGAGTTTCTGGCAAATAATAGTGTGTCTGATGCTGAATTTGCGTGAGTCAATGGTTGTTAAATCATACAAGAATTTGATGTTTGAGGTAAGATTAGAAATTGATGTCGATATTTCTTGTATGGAACGACTAAAGCCTACTTTTGGGCAAATCTAGTCCTGTAGTTGTCTCCTCGTCTTCTTGGTATTGTGATGAGATTTGACAATCCTTTTTGGGTAATACTGATACATACTCCAGTAGGGATTTGTTGCTAAAACTGGGCTAGGATATTTGATTGGTTAATCACATCACTGAATTACTTGGGTTCTTATGGTCCTTCACTCCTTTTGGGGTAATCATGTATTGTTAGGGATTGATTTAGAGCTTTTTGTTTGTTTGACCCAGATAGCCTACTCATATAGTCATATTAGACCTGTAATGTAACAGAATAAGAGGTTGATTTCGGTGTTTTCCGTTGAAATGGATGTTTAGTTTGTGGTAGGTCGCTTTATCAATAATTTTCTGAGCATTTGAACTACCTGTTGACCTTGGCATGGGTTGTTTTGTCTGCTGTTTGTTGCAAACAAAAGAAAAAGCGGGTGAAACATTCTTGATTTTACTCTGCAATTCTGATGTTCTAAGCATTCTTCAAAACCCACTTTCAGTTTTCATTGCCTTAATTGTCAAGGGATACCAGATTATCCCTTTTTTTAGCTTTTGATGTATTTACTTCAGATTTTAGACCGACCAGGTTGGAGGGCTATTTGACTTCTATTTCGTCAAAAAATTGGAGCCTATGTGGTTAATCATTTCACTACTTTTCGGCATTGTTTGTTTCTAATCAAGTAATCAGTTAACGATCTTTAAATTCGAAAATTTGAGGAATTCAGATCAAAATTTCTGAACTTTGGGTTTATGAGCGTTCCATATATTGTTTAATTATTTTAGCATGTCTGCTGAAAAGTTTCCCCATTCTGCAATTTCATTGTTACCCACTTAACAGAGCTCGTTAACTTTTCAGGATAAAGATAAAGAGTTCAAAATTGATTGGAAGAGGGTTGGCATCACAAGCTCATTTGGGTTTGCTTTTGTTGGACCAGTTGGGCATTACTGGTTAGTTATCTCACAATTTCATATCACACATGGGAAGATGATGTTATGTTCAACTTTTATTGCGGTTTTCTACTTTCTATTCATAGGTAGAGTAATAACAAGATTAACAACGGAAAATGTGACAGCATGCTCCATCCTCCCAGACTCACACAGACAGTCACCACATGGAGGACCTAAAGAGGGCTAAAAATGCATAATAAACATATAAATGCCAAAAAAGATGAGTATAATGAAGATAATGGGAGAAAGACATACTTAGATCCCTATTATGCACTTATTTTATCCATTAGGAAAATCTAAATTAGGTGATGACATATTGATACGGATGGCAATATACTAGATTAATAGGTAATGAACTGCTTATGGAAAACTGAACACATTTACATAGCATATGTTTTGATTTTGTCATTTTTTTAGTTCACTAACTACTTGAAATTTTGAATACTTCTGGCTGTTTATTACTGGTGTAATTGTAATTGGAGATTGATGAATTTAACATTCATTTCAGCACAATAAACATTAGAGTATTATCAATTATAGGCATGTACTTGCAAATCCGTTAATGGCTGGTGGCTTCTTTTACTGAATATTGCCTAGCTATTAATCTGTGCATGTAAGCATTACTTGGTTTTCACATCGACTATTGGAGCTAAAGTAGCTTGGACTGTGCTGTGCAGCTGTACATCCTTCTGTATTTGTTTCTGTACTCAGTAGACACTTCAACATTGACTCGTTTTCTACCATGTTACACAAATTTCTGTGTGTTTGTTCTTACCACTCCTTTGACACGTGTAGCAAAATACCTATTTTCTGGAAGCAGTTAGTGTTTACCTGATTGGACTTGCGGTTAGTGTTCTAAATTTCCATCTAGCTACACGCGCACGGTTTTGAATTGGGAATAATTTTGGTGTGTGGCATCCCTTAACTCCCCCACAAACTTCTTTTGTCATTCCCACCTTACTGTGTTTGGCTATGACTGGTGATTCCGCAATTTTGTCTCCTGATTTTCACTTAATGTTCAAACACCTTACGTTGGTTAAGATGAGTAAAAATCATGTAGGTTCACTACTGTTTGAACAAAATTCTCCTGATTTATTTAAGCAAGCTGTCGTATGACTTGTACTCATTTTTGTCACGTAGGTATGAATACTTGGATCGTTTGGTCCGACGGAGATATCAGCCTAGTTCATTCAAATTTGTTGCCTCAAAAGTTGCAGCGGATGGTCTCCTCTTTGGACCACTGGATCTTGGGCTGTTCTTCTCTTACGTGGGTCTTGCTTCAGGAAGGAGTCTAGAGCAGGTGAAGGAGGACGTGAAAAGGGATATCATTCCTGCTCTGGTTTTAGGGGGAGCCATCTGGCCTGCTGTGCAGATTGCAAACTTCCGCTTCATTCCCGTGCGATACCAACTGCTTTACGTGAACTTGTTCTGCCTGTTAGACAGTTGTTTCTTATCGTGGATCGAGCAACAAGGAGATGCAGATTGGAAGCAATGGTTCCCATCGTTCCAGAAGAAAATTGAAAATCAGAAGAGTAATGCTTGATTGGGGTCATGATTTTGTGTCGTCTTGCCGAGAGAAGTTAGCTTATGCCATGCTGACTTTAAAAAAATATTCACTTGCTACCAGCGGCTGTTTATGCAGAACTATGATGGCCAGCAAAACTGGGCATCATCACTGCCTTGTAGAGATGGTTTTTTATGTGTCTGTAATGGGAAGGAAAAACTGCTGACGCTCTTGTTTAACTTCCTTTTCGTGAATTGAGGGTTTGTTTACGCAGTTGTTTCAACTGCAGGGAAATTGCTTTTATGAAATGAGTTGCAGGTTCACACCGTTAATCCTGTTATATGCTTTATTTAGAAGCCACTTTTTTCTGTTAGAATTAAAAAAACATTCCATGTTAACTGATGTGGTTAATAAAAACGATTATAAGACTTGTAACTGAAGATCAAATTAAATTTTAATCTTAGGTAGCTATGGTTAAAGATCTTGTAACTGAAAATGTTGACGGGAGTGCTATATATTGTTTGACGTGATAAATCTGCACACGTGTTATTCAGTTTTCTCTTTATCAGGAGTTATGAGTGAAATTAAAACCATGTGAGATAAAAGATATTGACGTTACTGTCAAGTTGGCTAACAGAGATAGTATTTCACCTGTGTATATTGTAAGAGATGTTGAAGTTCTTTGTGGTAAGGTAAAGTATCCTACTGATTTCTTAGTAGTTGGTATCCAAATTTTAAAATCATTTAAATATAGATTATGTTCAGTTACCTATTTGTTCAAAAAAATGAATATGTATTTCTTTCTAAATTTCCCGTTCCCGTATCAATTTTGTCAAAAAAAACATAGTTACAAAAATGCAAATTTCTTGGTTCTAGCCTCTAGGTGCGGGGGAATTGCTAATAACCCCCCCCCCCCCAGTCACTTAAAACCCCACATGTCATAGACTCAATAAAGGGGCCTGTGGGCGATATTTAAGCCACGTGGGGGTTATCGTAGATTTCCCCCCACCGAACCCCCTATCTCAAAAATCCCAAAGCACCAAATCAGAGGAGAGAGAAGGCGGCGGCTCACAGAGAAGAGGATGCGGCAGCTACGGCGATGGTACGAACAGTCCCGGTCTTCCTACCCGGTGCGAACCGAGATGGTGAGATCAGGCATCACTTGGGGCCTCGGCGTCATCGGCCTTCAAGCCTTCGAGCACAGTTTAATGAGTTCCCACCATCGGGCCGAGAACCCTGAGGTAGCCAGTCAACCGCATCTCCCACTTATTCCGGTTCGAGTTAGGGAGTACCGTCGCGCGAAGATTTTTATCAGCTAATTCTCTCGCAGTGTTGCTAGGGAGTTAGTACTTTCCTTGGGTATATCTACCTTGGCTATCTAGCAAATGGGGCAATTTGGGGATGCTTAATCTGTTTCAGCAAGGTCGATATCTAATGACCAGATTCGTGGTTCGTTTATTTGGTGAGTTTCTGGCAAATATTAGTGTGTCTGATGTAGAATTTCCGTCAGTCAATGGTAGTTTAATCATATAAGAATTTGATGTTTGAGGACGTCGATGCTTATATTTTTTTGGTTGGAACGACTAAAGCCTACTTTTGGACAGATCAAGTCTTGTATCTGTCTCCTCGTCTTCTTGGTATTGTGATGAGATTTGCCAATCCTTTTGTGGGTATAATACCGACACATATGAGATTTGCTGCTAAAACTGGGATAGGATATTTGATTGGTTAATTACATCACTGATGACTTGGGCCCAAATGGTCCTTCACTCCTTTTGGGGTAATCATGTATTGTTAGTGATTGATTTTAGAGCTTTTTGTTTGTTTTTCCCAGATAGCTTACTCACATTAGATGTATAATGTAACAGAATGAGAGGTTGATTTCGGTGTTTTTCCGTTGAAATGGATGTTTGGTTTGTGGAAGGTCGCTTTATCTATAATTTTCTGAGCATGTGAATTATCTGTTGACCTTGGCATGGGTTGTTTTCTCTGCTG
Source organism: Poa pratensis (assembly GCA_947311845.1). Classification (NCBI taxonomy): domain Eukaryota; kingdom Viridiplantae; phylum Streptophyta; class Magnoliopsida; order Poales; family Poaceae; genus Poa; species Poa pratensis. The sequence continues at coordinate 11,344,225 of CAMZMU010000110.1, forward strand.
TTTGTGTATGTCACAAAAGAGAAAGCGGGTGAAGCTTTCTTGGTTTTCTTTGAAATTCTGATGTTCTAAGCATTCTTCAGAACCTACTTTCAGTTTTCATCGCCTTAAATGTCAAAGGACACCCAATTGTCCTTTTTAGCTTATGATGTATTCACTTCAGATTTTAGATTAACCAGGTTTGAGGGCTATTTGATTTCTTCTAAAAATTGGAGCCTCTGATTAATCATTTCACTACTGTTCGACATTATTTGTTTCTAATCAAGTAATCAGTAAATAAATCTTTAAATTAGAAAATGTAAGGAGTTCAGATAAAATCTAGTCATGTAGTTGTCTCCTCATCTTCTTGGTATTGTGATAAGATTTGACCCTTTTTGGGTGATACTGATACATAGGAGATCTGTTGCTAAAAGTGGGCTAGGATATTTGATTGGTTTAATTACATCACTTAATTACTTGGGTTCCTATGGTCCTTCACTCCTTTTAGGGTAATCTTGTATTGTTGGGTGATTGATTTTGAGAGCTGCCATGTACCCGATGATTTATTGGCAGACTTTTGTCTGATGGAAACCCATGGCCCTTGATTGGCATACGATAATCAACCTTGTCCCACAGATCGTCGGATGCGAAGTAATTTAGATTGATTTAGACATTTTTTATTTGTTTGTCCCAGATAGCTTACTCATACTAGACTTGTAATGTAACAGAATGAGAGGTTGATTTCAGTGTTTTTACGTTGAAATGGATGTTTAGTTTGTGGAAGGTCGCTTGATCAATAATTTTCTGAACCAATGAATTACCTGGTGACCTTGGCATGTGTTATTTTCTCTGCTATTTGTTGTATCTAACAAAAGAGAAAGCGGCTTGAATCAATCTTGATTTTTCTCTGTAGTTCTGATATTCTAAGCATTCTTCAAAACGTACTTTCAGTTTTCATTGCCTTAAATGTCAAAGGATACCCGATTGTCTGTTTTTTAGCTGTTGATGTATTTACTTCAGATTTTGGACCAACCAGGTTGGAGGGATATTTGATTTATATTTTCTCTAAAAATTGGAGCCTCTGTGGTTAATCATTTCACTACGGTCATACTGTTCGACATTGTTTGTTTCTAATCATGTAATAAGTAAACAAATCTTTTAAATTCGAAAATGTAAGAAGTTCAGATCAAAATTTCTGAACTTTGGGTTCCCTTATGAATGCTCCATAGATTGTTGAATTATTTTAGCATGTCTGCTGAAAAGTTCCCATTCATGTTGTCCACTTAAAAAAGCTTGTTACCTTTTCAGGATAAATATAAAGATTTCAAAATTGATTGGACGATGGCTGGCTTCGCGAGTTTTTGTGGGTTTGCTCTTTTTGGACCAGCTGGGCATTACTGGCCAGTTCCTACTTTTTTTGTGGTTTTCTACTTTCTGTACATAGGTAGAGTAATAGTAAGATTAACAACGGAAATGTGACAGCATGCTCCATCCTCCCAGACTCACACAGACATTTGCCACATGGAGGACCTAAAGAGGGCCAGAAATGCATAAATATATGTGCCAAAAACATGAGTATAATAAAATAATGGAACTAAGACATATTTAGTGATCTCCATTCTGCACTTGTTTTATCCTTTTAGGCTATCTAACCTAGGTGATGGCATATTGATACGAATGGAAAAATTACCAGATAAATAGGTAATTAACTACTTATGGAAAATATTGTGGCCATTTTTAGTTCACAAACTCCTTGCAATTTTGGATACTTCATGGTTATTTATTACTGGTGTAATTGTAATTGGAGATGATGGATAGAAACATTTGTTTCAACACAATAAACCTTATATAGTACTATCTATTTATAGGCATGTACTTGCAACTTCGTTTATGCCTGGTGGCTTCGCTTACTGAATATTGCCTAACTGTTAATCTTTGCATCTAAGCATTAGTTGTTTTTCACATGGACTATTGGAGCCAAAGTAGCTTGGACTTCAGTTTGCAGCTGTGCATCCCTCTATATTCGTTTGTGTGCTCAATGGACCACTTTAACATTGACTCGTTTCTTACCATGTCGCACAATTTTCTGTGTGTTCATTCTTGCTGGTCCTTTGACACGTGTAGCAAAATACATATTTTCTGGGAAGCATTTAGTAGTTGACCTGATTGGACTTGTGTTTAGTGTTCCAAATTTCCATCTAGCTACAAGGTTTTGAACTGGTAATAATATTGGTGTGTGGCATGCCTTAACTCCCCCACAAACTTCTTTTGTCATTCCAACATTAACGTGTTTGTTTATGAATGGTGATTCCGCAATTTTGTTTCATGTGATGTCCTAACGCCTCATGTTGGTTAAGATCTGTAAAATCGTGTAGGTTCACTACTGTTTGAACAAAATTCTCCTGATTTATTTCAGCAAGCTGCCGTATGACTTGTACTCATTTTTTGTCACCCAGGAATGAACACTTGGATCGTTTGCTCCTACGGAGATATCTGCCTGGCTCAATCAAATTTCGTTCCTCAAAAATGGCTGTGGATTGTCCCGCCACTGGAGCACTATGTCTTGGCTTGTTGTACACTTATTCAGAAACTGATAAAGAGCGGCTGAAGGATAGCATGAAAATGTATAGGTATATTCCTGGTCTGGTTTTAGGGACATCGCCCCAGAAGAAAATTGAAGATCAGAAGAGTAAAGATGGATCGGAGACATGATTTTGTGTCGTCTTGCCCAGAGAAGTTAGCTTATGCCATGCTGACTGGACATGCTTTGGTTGATCCAAGAAAAAAGAGAAGTTTAAAAAATGTTCACCTGCTACCAGCCGCTGTTTATGCAAAATTGTGATGGCCGGCGAAACTGGGCATCATCATCACTGCCATGTAGAGATGTCTCTTTTTTTGTTTGTCTTTAATTAATGGGGAGGAAAAGATTACTCACTCCTGTTTAACTTGAGTTTCATGAATTGAGCGTTTATTTACGCAGTTGGTTCAGCCGCAGGTCAATTCTTTTTAATGAATAAATATACATTGCATTCCTCCTGGTGTGGAGTGTGGACATGCACTTGAGAAATATGGAATGATGACTCAAACTTTCTAGTATCAGCTGGTCTCTCGTAAAAGCGTGTGTGTGTGACGTCATGAGCATCATTTGAAATCCTTTGAGACCTTGTTTACTTCTAGTGTATTTTAGGGATTGGAGGGAATTATCCCGGATCTCGGAAAATCTCCACTAGTCTGTTTACTTCTAGTGTATTTTAGGTGATTAGAGGGATAATCCCTAGATACCCCCCACCAATCATCTCATTTTTGTCTAAAACAAAAACTCTAGTCCATGCTAGTATATTCTAGGGAAAGATTATTTGTGGGGATTTGTGGGAATTGGGTGTTCACCAAATTCCCTCCTATCCCCACTCCTCCCATCCCCTAGAAAACTCTTGGAGTAAACAAGACCTGAATGGGCACCTCTGTTTTCGGTTTTAAGGTTACCGCGTACCTAGATTGCACTGGTTTCCTTTGTTCAAGCAATGGCCATGACTCCACATGCAGCATAGCACGTACGCCGAATCTGTTGATCAAGAGTACAAGCCTATTTTGTCAAAAAAAAAAAAAGAGTACAAGACTATTTCTGGCAAGCTGAAATGATATCGATGGGCTGTGCGCTCTTGCCGAGCCTAAAGACGAGCTCGCCCTCCCGTCTTTACTCCGTCCGGACCATAAATTCCCATTCCCGGCCTCACCCCTCCCGATCAAACTACCTCTCCCGATCACCCGATCGTTCGTTCGACAACCATGGCTCGGTGCATGCCCGCCCTCGCCACGCCCCTCGTGGCCGCCTCCCTGCTTCTGCTGGCCCTCGCCGGCGTCGCTTCCGCCGACAAGGGCCCCGGCTTCGTCGTCACGGGACGCGTGTACTGCGACCCCTGCCGCGCCGGCTTCGAGACCAACGTCTCCTACAACGTCCAAGGTACGTATCTATCGACCGGACGTGCATTTCCTGCCAGCCGTGGCATGGCGACCACACGCGTAACGATCACAAGGTGTGATGCAGGGGCGACGGTGGCGGTGGACTGCCGGCCGTTCAACGGCGGCGAGAGCAAGCTGAAGGCGGAGGCCACGACGGACGGCTTGGGCTGGTACAAGATCGAGATCGACCAGGACCACCAGGAGGAGATCTGCGAGGTGGTGCTGGCCAAGAGCCCCGACCCGGCATGCTCCGAGATCGAGGAGTTCCGCGACCGCGCCCGCGTCCCGCTCACCAGCAACAACGGCATCAAGCAGCAGGGCATCCGCTACGCCAACCCCATCGCATTCTTCCGCAAGGAGCCGCTCAAGGAGTGCGGCGGAATCCTCCAGGCATACGACCTCAGGGCGCCCCCGAGACGCCATGAAATCCCACACCAAGATCACGTACCACCTATAGTACTTGGCGCCGGCCGAAACGATGTTTACGTCTGCGAGCCGCCGGAGAGGAGATGGGCCTCACGTGGGCCTTAATCTTCACATGCTGCTTCTCTTTTATTCATCTTATTGTCTCCCTATCCTCTAATCATTAACGTGTTGACCTAAATGTGAGCTAGTTCGATGGGTCTATGTGTAATAAGAGAACACAATATTTGGTATGTGCATGTCCTATGTATATCCTATATCCGAAAAAAAATAGTCTGATGTATATCCTTCGGACTCGAATTAAGCGGGCAATGGGTGAGAACATAAGATTTAATGAATTATATAATAATGATTTATTGAATTATTAGTATTAAGAGAAGTACACCAAATCGCACACAATGAAACAAAAAGTGTAAATCCCTCACCCAAATGGGTGAGAACATAAGATCGTTGACCGCGTTACTGTTGTGGACCCCCCCCCCCCCCCCCCCCCCCCCCCCTCTCTCACAAGTCAAGATTCCTAACTGCTAATTCGTCACCGAACATTTGGAGAACATGATCAGAAATACAAAAGATCGAAACAAGAGAACCTATCAATATTTTAAATAGCCGGATATAGATCCGCTACAATGTTTTGAGCAAGTTGCTCCTAAATGGAATCCATGTATAGTTGCCCGATGTTATCATCTCATTCATATGCATATTTCATCATTTGGAACACAAAAGAATTAAAATGGCAATTATAAACTCTAAAAGAACTTTTAAGTTATTCAAATATCATATGAGCTCTATAGCATAAAATGGAATTTTCAAAAATTACTTTGGGAAGAAAATGGTTGTATTGTGCTCTATTTTGAACATAACATTTTTTAGAATTGTTCTGGAATTAATATATACTAACTGAACTAACATCTAAGGTTTTTAAAGAATCGCAAAATCTCCCATCAAAATAGGTGAGAAAAGAACTTGTTGTGATTGCGGACCAACCCCTCATAAGTCAAGATGACAAACTGCTAATTCGTCATCGAATTGTCGACGAAGAAGATATGGAATACAAAAGATAGAAACAAAAGAACCTATCAACATGTGACCAAAACACAACTGGAAGGTTGACACTACCAAAACTCTCTCGTGTCAACTTAGGGCGTGTTTGGTAGACTGGCCCAACTGAGATAATCTCCCCCCATACATCATTTTGTTGTTTGGTAGCCCGGGTTGGGTCACGTGGGCAGTGCTAGCTTCATACGGAAAAGGGCTCCGGGCAGTGCCGGGTCGGGAAGTGGAAATCGAGCTTCTCAGCTCGTCCCGGCTGGCCTCATACCCGCAGAACACTGTTCCCACACTGATTCCAGACGCGGTCGACCACTCCGGGTCGGAAACAGTGTTCAGTTCCCCCCACCTAGGCAGCAGCGGAGGGTGCAGAACCTCCTCGACGCCGGCGCCGCTCTGCTCCTCCTCCTGCAGGCACGAACGACGAGCGTTGCCGCCTCCCTCGAGCCCGCGGCGGCAGAAAACGGGCAGCGGAGCTCCAGCTCCGCGCGTTGCGCCGCCGCCTCGTCCCTCCGCGTGGGCAGCAACGGAGCTCCAGCTCCGTGCCGGCACCGCCCTGCTCCTCGAGAGGAGCTCCTGCTCGCGCCGCCCAGCTCCGGCCGGCTCCTGCCAGCTCAGGCCAGCATCCTCGTGCTTCCCACCGCCCTGTCCTCCTCGCAGCAGCGCCGCCGACGCTCAGCGGCAACATCCGCCCCTCAGCGAGTCAGCGTCGACGAGCCAGAGAAAGACCTCCGCCTCCTCGCGCAGCCATGAGGCGCGACGGCGGGTGCTCGGCCTCCCGGCGGCGGATGCGGAGCAGGAACCGGATCCTCGTCGACCGCCCGTGGAGCTCCTCCCAGCAGCCATGAAGCTCGGCCTCCTCCCGGCGGCCCGTGGCGGCGGTGCACGGCAGCGGCCCGTGGCGGAGTCGCACGGCGGTGGCGGTGAGCGCTCGCCGGCGCCGGTGCTCGATTCCGAGCTCAAGGCTCTCGATTCCTTTTTTTTTTGTCAAGGACCCAATTGCTTTTTATTTTTGTAGTTAGGGACCTGGTTGCTTTTTATTTCTGGATGGCATGGCTGAAGTCATACAACTTACCAAACACCAGCTCAACTGGGCTCGGCTCAGCTCGTACAACCTACCAAACACAGCAAATAAAACACACTTGTATGAGGCTGGCATGGCTAGACTGAACTTGTATGTGCTCAGATTGCCCACCCGGGCTACCAAACACACCCTTAGTGTCTTGATCGATTGGGTTTTATTGTTTTTCTTAGAAATAGAGGTTGAGACCCCCAGCCTCTGCATCCAGAGGATGCACACAGCCGTTTTTATTAGATTATTCAACAAAACCTTACAAAAGGAATACAAAGATCAACCTGAAGCCACCAAACTAGTTACAACTCGGTATACCTAGAAAAAATGATGAAGGGGGTGGCCGTGAACAGGGCCGTGTGCCCTGACATCACACCTACGCACATCATCTAAGAACCAAAGGCCTCACAAGCCACCCGAGAGCGTGCAAGGGGCACAACCGCTCCAGCAGAGCCCAGCGCATACCGACGTACACGCTATAGAAGTTGCCGCCGCCATCTTCCACTAACCCATTCAGGACATGGATCAAAGCATTCTCCTTGCCAGGCCTACCGTCGGCACCGCCACGACGCCGGACAGCTCCTCCACCCTACGCGTTACCACCATCACGCGACCTATGTCGAGGCCCCGCTGCACCATGCCGGCGAGACTCATCGTCGATGATGCGCTAGAGACAGCACCGCTCCATCTTCAGACCACTCCAGTCAGTATGATCTCCAAAAACGCTGCCCTACAAAGGGAGAACGGCACCGAAAAGTGTCGCCGGCGTCCGATCCGAGAAGCCCGGATCAAGGGTTCCCCCCGGAGAATCCCAAGCAAAGAAGTTGCAGCTGCAAAAATGATGCCTTCGCCAGGGAACGACGCCAAGATGCGCCGTCATCATCTGCATCGGTTTTCACCGACAGCCGTGCAAGTCCAAGCCCGGTACTGATTGGACCGCGATACATCAGGCGCCGACAGGATGTGTAGAACGGATCGGAGGTGCTAGCCACGATCGAGCCCAAGGGAGCCCAGATCGAGATGAACATCTCCACGGCCGCACAGATCGTCGCCGCCGCCGCCGCATGCCAACCGCCTCCCTTGCCGATCGGAGATCCAGACCGCAGCCCACCAGATCGCCATCCGCCGCGTCGCCGCTGCTCCGGACATGCCGCCGACACGCCGGAGAGCCACGCCGCCGTGTTGCCCGACACGCAACAAGTCTAGGCCCGCAGGTGGCGTCCCGTGCCGCCGGCCCTGCGCGCGAGGAGACAAGAGACCTCCCCGCCACAGGCGATGACCAAGCTTTGCCTGACCGCGCTCTTGGCGGCGGCGGGGGAGGGAGGACGAAGGGTGTGGGGAGGAGAGGCGGCGGCGGTTAGGGTTTCCCTCCCCGTCACCTCACGGGAGCGACGCGAGAGGGAACAACGACGCGAGAGGTATCGGACCTTTTCCTACCAATTGTCTCTAGCTGAAATTTCCAATCATTGGGTTTTATTGTTGACTTGAAAATATTTATGATCGCCCACATGACAGTAAAATTGAAGAACAAAGTATTTAAGTTTATGTGAAGCCAACCATGGAAGGATCAATCTATACAAATTAGCAAAATGGTACTCAAGAATGCATTATGAATAATCTGGTACCAGTGAGAATCCAACGGAAATCTGAATGCTGAAAAGAATAAGAGTTATAGATATACGCAAGTACAAGTTGGGATATCCTCCTCGTATGGGTTGTGAGGAGATTGACGGCTAGATATCTTTTAGGCAACCCAAATTGTTGCAAAATCCAAGGCAGGGAGTGGTGCGGATGCTGCCGAAAACATGAATCGCTGCAAGCACGTGGGGTGGAAGAAGATGGTGGTCAAATCGAGGAACCCTGTGGCAGGCTCGGATTGGAGGTGGCGCGTCTTCGTGGAGAGTGTGGCTTGGTCAGAAAAAACAAAATAGTTTGTACGTATTATGTGATGAGGCCGGGCTAATCAGTTAAAAGACAGATGGATAATATTTTTGCACTAAGGTTCAATGCATTTAATATTATGTATAGAATTCTTGTTATTGATAATCGGCTACCATTTGTACTATGTATGTGTTGTCTCCACACCGGACTCGTTCTAGGTTTAAACTGAGCCTAGTTTCTCCATATATACTGGTAGTATATGTTTTTTGTTTGATACAAGCAACAATCCGTTAGTTAGTATACAAATAGTGATGAACGTTTTATACTTCGTGTTGCTTATTTGTCAGATCGATTAATCTATCAACTGTCTGTGTCCCAAAGGTCATTACAATTTACTCCTATAAGCGTTGCGGGACCAATGTTATGTATGTTGAGGACTATTCTAACAATCCGAGAATTCAAAATAAATTATCATTTAAACCGTTTACCCAATTAACGATCAGTGTTCAGCATTGATTTCGTCTCGTCGAGTACAATTAAACAAGATCCCATTTTACTAGTTTTGACAAACTTTTTCTCCTCGTCAGTTGCAGGTTATAATAACGTACATACCATATTATTGGTTAACATTTACCATCCAAATAATACTACATAGTTACCAAATAATTTGTACATGTTTTTTTTTTGTCATAGCCATGATCTACATGTCAAGAAAGACATAATTTGATCCACTGTAAACACGTAAAATATAATATTACCATCGGTAAAGGATTACACTGATGAGGAGCAAAGTTCAAAAACCCTATCAACCATTTAGGTGCAACATGTTTATTCAAAGAAACCGCGGTTTAGCGAGGAGGTGCAGGCCGGACTTGAGACGCACGGAGAGCCCGTTCACCTCGCGCATGTCCAGCGACGTCCCGGCGACCGGCGCCAAGTCGAAGTTGTACAGTAAGCTCGCGAGCGCCAACTCCACGGTCGGCAGGGCGAACCCAACACCGGGGCACCCCCGGCGTCCTGCGCCGAACGGTATCAGCTCGAAGTCCTGACCCCTATAGTCCACGGCGCTATCGAGAAACCTCTCCGGCCAGAACTCGTCGGCGCGATCCCACGTCGCGGGGTCCCGGCCGATGGCCCACGCGTTGATCACCACCCGTGTGCGCGCCGGGACGTGGTGGCCGAGTATCTCGGCGTCGTTGGGTGGCTCTCGTGGCACGAGGAGAGGGACCGGAGGGTGCAGGCGTAACGTCTCCTTCACCACGGCCTTGAGATAGCTCAGCTTGTCCAAGTGGTCCTCGGTGACAACTTGCTCGGCGGCGTCGCCGACGACCGCCCGGATCTCGTCCTGGAGCTTCCGCATGCTGTTCGGGTGCGTCACGAGCTCCGCTATGGCCCACTCCATCGCCGTGGTCGTGGTGTCCGTGCCCGCCGCAAACATGTCCTGCTCGCCGTCAAGAAACAAATGGAAACATGTAAACAATTTACTACTCGCCGTCGCAGGGCACGTAATCAACAAGTAATGATTTGAACACGTACCAGGATAATAGCCTTCATTTCGATCCTGTCGAGCCGAATGCCAGCTTCTTCGTCGGTCTCGTTCACATCCAGCAACACGTCCACGAAATCCCTGTGATCGACGGCGTCATCCCCCGTCTGCCGGCCGGCCTGTCTCCGACGGCGGTGGTCGTCGATCACCTTCTCGAGCACACCGTCGAGCGCCTCGAACGTCCGTCTGATCTTCCCCTCCGTCCCCCTCACGGCGTCCAGCCACCCCAGCCACGGCAGCAGCTCCCCCACGGGCTCCGTGCCGAGCAGCTCCGCGAAGTCCGCGAACACCCTGCTCAGCTCGCGCCCCTTCTCGCCGTCGCCGTACAGCCCGCGCGCGCTCTCGTCGCCGAACGCGGCGCGCGAGACCACCGTGTTGGCGTAGACGATGAGAAGCTCGCACAGGTCCACGACTGCGCCGCGCGTCCCCGCGGCGCGGACGCGCTCGACCAGCGCGGCGGCCTCCTCCTCTCGGACGCGGCGGAAGGAGAGGATTCGGAGCGGGCTGAGGAGGTGGACCACGCACACGCGGCGCGCCTGGCGCCAGTACTCACCGTAGGGTGCGAACGCCACGTCACGGCCGTAGAGGAGTCGCTCGGCCATGACGCTCCGTGGCCTGCTAGCGAAGGCTAGGTCGCGGGTCCTCATCACCTCCTCCGCGGCGGCAGCCGAGGACACGAGCACGGCTGGCACGCGGCCGAGCCGGAGCAGCAGGACCGGGCCGTGCGCCGCGGCCAGGGTCTGGAGCGCACGATGCGGTAAGGAGCCAAGGAGATGTAGGTGGCCGAGGAGAGGGAGGCCGCGCGGCGACGGCGGCAGCTGCCTCCGTCGTCCATCGCTGCCGCTGCCCGGCGGAGTGGGCTTACGAAGGAGGTACAAGAGAGATACGGTGAGGACAAGGAGGAGGAGCACGAGTGCAAGAGGCGAGATGAAGGCCATGGTCGTCGGGACGAGCGTGCGTTCTGGCGCCATACCCGTGACGCGGGAGATTACGTGAACGGATCAGTAGCCATGTAATCAAGGCGTCCACGGAAATAGCATTGCCCGTGTTGGACAGAAATGGTACTATAGATAGAGATTGATGAGAGCAAGTAGAATGGTGGAGCAGCCATAAAAATGACGTTAGTTCGCAAAAAAAAAAGCAATGTATAATAGTGACGTGAACGAATGTGGATTTCGCCAATCCGATATGGCCCGCGGGCTAAATCCTGAGCCGTCGGTTTCGGTTTCCATCCCTAAATACTCGTCGCTTCAAACTACCTTATCGCGATTGTTGGAGCACATCTCCATGCTAAGGCGGACCTTTCGCCACCCTGTGCCGTTGCGCACCCATCTCCCTGGTCTTGGCGTGCCTTCACAGGGGCTGTCACGTTTCTGTACGCGGACACCGAGACACCCATTTTAAGTTCGGCAAAGGGCACAAACACCTTACAAGGAATCTCTCAAAAAACAACAGGATTTTTATCCAGATTCAGGCCACAAAAATCGTGAACTGTAGAGTGGACTGTGGTGCATAGAAAAGATAGGCGGCGCCGTGTTCAGGCGGATGGATTCAGGACCATGTATGTAGTCAAGGCATGCATGGAAATATGTGGTAGCATTGACGTGTTGGATAGGAATGGAAAATATATGAGATCGAGATTGATGAGAGCAAGTATGATATTGACTATGCGTCCATTCGTTTGCTCCCATCAGTTTGCCGAGCATCCACAGTGGTTGTCATAGCCAAATTAGTCACGATATATGCACTATCTTTTTTTTTGCGCAGGAAGAACTGATCATATTAACCAAGATTCATACAGAAAAGTCCAGGAAACAAAAAAATTACAATAAGGTCTTCCTGAACCCCAGCTTCGTCTTCAACACGCAGCACGACATGCCGGCGAATCCCGCCGCTGCTCCACCACGCTTTGCTTGGACTGGACGGAAGCCCCATGCAGCCAGGAAGTCGACGCTCCTCGGCACCGAAGCACCTCCATCCTGCGCGCCGGCCGACGACGCCAGCTTGGTCAACGCGAACAGCTCCCTCAAGATCTACAAAAGCCGGATCCTCCACCACACGGACTCCGGCACGGGGACGAAACGCACCACGCCTCCGACGACAGATCCACTGCTGGTCTCCACCGGAGCACCGACCGCGAAGGAGAGGACCGCCGCCTCCAAAAGCCACCCCGGCCACGCCACCATCTCCCCAGCGCCGCCGGCTAGCAACCTACTGTTACCTACACTATGTACACGCCGGGATCCGGCGATTCCCCATCCTCCCGCCGCCGAGGCGGCCGCCGGAGGGTGGGGAATCACACAAATCGCCGGCGGCGAGGTGGGAGCAGGAGGTGGTTTCAGAAAAACGCCTGCCTCTACTGTAGCGGGAGGAGGGGAACGGTCCAAGCTCGCATATATGCACTATCTTTAGTCACGATATAAAAGCACTACCGTGTTTTCTATTCCTTCACAGTGTTGTTAACAAATAATTCTTGCCGGACCACTACCTTGTTTTGTGTTCTCTCTCGTTAAAAGGTCCAAGGGCAAGACTATTGGTCAAAATATACTCTCGGAAGTACTAATATATTGCATGGTTCATGTAGGTGAGCCGGCTCCATTTATTTATTTATTTATTTATTTTGGAACCTTCACAATGTAGCGAGCCGATGTCAAAAGCTAAAATAGTTACTATTTAGAACAACTATTTAGCTCATATTATATGGCTGCCCCCTAACTAGACCATTGAGAAGTTGTCTCAGTTTATAGTTAATTTTGTCAAGGATTTTTTTTAATAAAGGGCCAAACCAGAAATTACATAGTCAAGCCTTAGACATAATCCACCAAAAAAGAAAGCTAATATCTCCAACAAAAGGAAATAGTACTGAACAGCTATGTGCACTTAAGTCACACATCTGGATAACTGAATTTTTTGGTACTGTTGCTCTTTTCCTTTGCTTGGTCCAAACGATCTCCTCTTTTTTACATAGTTAATCTCTAAATCCATATCCACCGCTTCTGTTTGCACCAAATGCATCCATTGCCACCCGTCTAGAAGGTTAACGGAGAAACTGAGTTTGTCATCTGCAAAACGATCCACCACTGAATCCAATAACAAATTCTGAAAATTACAGCATATGGTTCACCAAGCCATTTGCCTTGGAAAAATGCAACATTTCTAGATTTCCATATGCTGCAGAAAACATCAGCAATGCAAATCGATAGTAAATTCCATTTCATCCTATTGAAGCCTCGCAGCTACACAAACACCACATGTTTAACACTTTAACTCACAAAAAATAGCAACTCATACCAAATGTGGAGCTAACAACATTCCAGATGTACTGGGCTAGAGCTCAAAGAAAAGATGACCAATAGATTTCTTACCATACAAGATAATTCACCTCACATTTCCCTCCTCTATTTAGGAGAACATCTCCAGTTAAGATGCTTTTTTAAGCATCAACCAGATGAAAGATTTGACCTTGAGAGGTATTTTAACCTTCCAAAGGAACTTATAAGGCACTAGTCTATGGATTTGCATGGCAGTATAAAAGACGTCTCTTGTCAGCTCTACCTTAACAAGCAAAAGTTGCAACTACAGCCACCGTTCCCTCAAAGGACCTGCCAGAGCTCTACTAGACCTTAGAGAGGGGACACACTCTCAATTTTTTTTCAGAGTTATAGTTCTATTGAGAAAGGTAAAAAAAAGTCAAGGAAATATCTTGGTAAAGGTAGGTAGCCCCAGCTACACAATGATATTCCCAGAAGCTAGTTTTATCACTTCTACCCTCATTAATTCTGCCGCAAGCCTAGAAGAGATGTTTGATCTCCATCGGGCCCTGCAAGAAGTGAGAAATATCCGATTCTCCCAGCCACTTGGCTCAAATTTTGATTACTAAGTTATTCACAATGAAAATTTGCTGCCAAAAGCATTCTTTATTAAAAAGCTTCCACAAGCATTTGGCTAGCAAGGAGATGTTCACTACTTTTAGATCAAGAATTCCAAACCTCCTTGATCATTTGGTAAGCACACCTCTCGCCAAATTATAAGATGATACTTTTTTTCCTTTATCCTGACGCCAAAGGAAATTATTTTTAACTGAATCCATTCTCTATTTCTCTCACTAATAGCCACTCGCACCCTATAAAAAAAAGAGAACATATAAAATGGTTCACTAATGAGAGAGGAATTTATCAAGATAACCCTTCCACTCATAACCAGAAGCTTCCCCTGCCAAGGAGGCAAGGACACAACTTATTGCCCATCTTGTACTCTGTGGTTATCTAAACAGATAACTTATTTCTGTTCTTATCCACTGGCACGCCGAGGTACTTCGTGCAAAGGTTATCTGAGTTACATGTCAAAATTTCTTCAAAACTATGTGCTTCTACCAATGGACTCCCCAATACAGTAGATGCCACTCTTATGAAAAGTGATTTTTAACCCTGACATGTTCGCAGCTGTCACCCATAGTCAGGAGCTCTTATGAAAAGTGATTTTTAACCCTGACACTTGTTCAATGAGAAGGGATTTAGTGCACATAGGCACCGGTGCTCCTTCTATTTGAAAAAGAAATCAAAAATGTTTTTTTTAGTTTGAAAAACTTCCAAAAAATCTTGGGGATACGTGTACATGGTCCGTATGTCCGTGCAATGTTTTGGTAAAAAAGTCGTTCTGTTTGAGCTATAGAGAAATACAAATTTCTGACTGTATATCTAGACTAATATAAAATAAAAAGATCCAGAGGGTGGCTGATCCAAATAACATGAGCCGCACGATTGTCATCAGCCAATATTCCAGATTTGTCCAATGATGTATCTCCACTAATACTAGTAATCACGCACGTGCCATGCACGTTTTGTCTTATAAAGATTTAACAAAAAATATGATTAACAATCTATAAGAAAATTCAATAATAATTAAATGATGTAGATATAAACTCACATATTTTAGGTCCCTCGTGGAGTAAGATGTGAATAAATCATAGGGAGCCAACTATTTACATGATTTGGATGGGGTGATGATTTTAGCCTTGTCAAGGAACGAAAGATGGAAAAAAAAGGATAAAATACCAATAATTTTTGCATCCGTTGTGATCGAAGTAATTACAAAGAATAATGGGAAAAACATGTGCCTCTGCAACTCAAATCTTTTTGGTCATAGAAACTGAAACAAAACTCTAAAATCTTTGTCAGAAAAGATGTTTCAAAAATAGTAGGATAGATAAATGAATCCAAGGGTTACATTCTTGCATTTATGCAAAGTTGCAACGTTGACATTTTCAACACTGATATCCTTGTAACAAAAGGAAATATAAGAAGAACACATGCACGCCCTTGCAATGAAAAGGAGAACATATGCCTGTCAAAATCCATCAATGTAGACTGTATAGTTGAATTTCGAAACATTTTGCATAAGAAAGCCACGCGTGAGATTATAGTATCAAGGCGCGTGTACGTTAATACATAGCCACATAGGAGAGAGTCCGATCATCTGTTATAACATAAGGTCATTGACATTTTGCCAAGCGCCTTCAAGCTAGCAGCAATGGCATTTCATATTTGTTTTGTAATAAATTGTACCACGAATGAGGAGCAATAGATAGAGAAGACCTGAAATGTGATTGTTTGCAAGACCAATCTGACAATCAATAAGTCACCACAAAAACTTTAACTTTCATTCTATCAGTATTGGCTCCTGAAGGGAAAGCAAAATGCACACAAGAAGAAAATTGCACCTCTGATCGATAGCAGTAGTAGTTCGCGGATAATCTCGGTATTTGTTTAAATGAATTATTATAATGTGGTACAAAAAACCATGTCGAATCAAAATCTATCCTAAAGTTCTTACCCGAATGTGAGTATAGCTTCCGCGCATATGCCAGTATTAAACCATGGATTACCAAGTCCTACAATCTTCATCGTCAACATAATAAAATTATGTCAGTGTACAATATGTTGTACCGACTATTGTGCTCATCAAATTCGTTCGTGCAAGGGAGACACATTTATATAATGTTATTAAAATTAAGAAATGTTATCTGTATAAGAAAATAGCCAGATTTCAAACCATTGCCAACATGACGTACACAAATTGATCTAGCTAGGCAGCTAGCAAGGTTACAAGCATCCAATCAGTTATCTGTCCAAACAAGTGAAAAGCCCCATGGATCGTGGGCCACCGTGTTGAGCTTGAGCATCACAATCCCTATTGTGGTGGACACCACGTCCAGCGCCAGGCTGCCGACCTGCGGTGCTGGACTGCTGGTCGATGGCGCCAGATGACCATGATCGCATCAAGCCCCCGACGCGTGAAGGAAGCGCTTCCGACTGAACCGCGCGATGAGGAGGAGACTGCTTCGGATAGGGCGTTGGCGGAAAGCAGTGAAGTCAGCGGCTGGCGATGAAGGCAGCGGGCGAAGTCTGGCGTCGGCAGTACAGCGTCTCCGGCGTGCAATTCCTCCGTGTCTACAGTTGTTGGTGTATGTGCGAGAGGAATCCGGGAATCAAAACAGAAACTCTGCTGCCGGCACTGAGCCACACACCGCTCACATAGATGACACAGATGAGAAGATGACAAATTCTGATCCCAATGCCTCACATGTACGGTACCACGAGCATACCGTCGAACATGTAGTGCGCATCAGCATGTTCAAGAGACAGAGGCGGAGATTGGAGCGAGGACTAACATGTGGTGGGTGATGGGTACCTTCTTAGCTATTAGATCAAGTGGTCGGCGGCGCGACACGTGGTAGGCGGAGATGTGTGGTTGTAACTTGCAATGACTCCGGCGCCCGTAATGGATGCACATACTGAGGTAGATGGATGCTGGCGCGCGGGGAGCTGAGGGAGAGTGCGGTCTGGGCGCTCCCCTGACCAACGGCGCTGCGTCAACGGGAGGCGGCGAAGGCAACTCCCGCCTCTGCGCGTGGAGAATCTCGTAGGGAGGGAGCGTCTCGCTCGGGGGCGGCAGCGAGGTAGGAGGCGTTGGCGTTGACGCGGCGGGGCGCCCAGGGGTGTGTGAGGGAGACGCGGCGGCACTCCGTGGCGGCGGCGTGCCCGAAGGCAGCATCGCATTCCGAGGGGAGTAAGCGTCGCGTTCCCCGGCAGCGGCGATCTAGGAGGCGGCGGCAGCACTCCAGGAATCCATCCGACGAAGAGCGCGGAGATCGCCGGGCAGCTATCAGAGAAGATCGATGACGGCGGTTTTCTCCTTTGGTAATGGTAGGGTGTTTTACGTGTGTCACTTCGTTGGGAGGCGCGGTTTTCTCCTCTGTGGACTTGTTTTGCGCTAAACGTGTTTAGCGTTAAACATTTGAGCGTCCTGGATCGAGATTGTCTGTATCTCCCTAGGTCTTTTTATATTAGTCTAGTTTAGTCTTCTAGATAAAAGGACAGAGTCTGTCAGATCCGGAGGATCTGAACCGTCCACCACGTCACTTCCAACGTCTTAGATTTGCCAAATGTCGTATGTTGTGCACCTTTTTTTCTAAAAAAAGAAACTCACTGTCCCACTCCTCTGAAAAAGGAAAACCGTCTATTCCCCTTTCCCCACCCCCGAAACAGCCCGCCCGCCGGAGCAACCGGCTTCGTCGCTGCCGTCCTGCCTCCCGTCGCCTGCAGAGACCCCGCACCGCCGCTCCGCCGTACAGGCGCACACCCACGAGCCGATTCCGCCCACCCACCCTCGCGCCGCTACCGTTCCCCGCCCCGCCTCCCCGCCGCTGCACCGCCGAGGCATTCTTTACCTCTTCGGTCTCATCTTCTATGTAGGACAAAAGTCAGTTATGTCAGTTATTAATAATCTACTTTTAGGTCTTCAATTTTTTTACCAGAACTACTGCAGGCTTAATCCGGCTTGAATACAACTTGTTTATCATGGACTCTTCGGAGGCTTGCTGTCATACTACCTGCTGATTTTCGACGGAATTGCAAAGCGAGTGCCAAGATGGGTATCTTTTTCCTCCAGCTAGAGTTGCAACCAGATTCATAGGCTTGTTATGTAACCGGTGTGTACTATGTAAGCTGAAACTAATGCATTGTGCTAACAGTCATTTGTGTTTACCAAATTTAAGTTCTGATTGGATAAGTTTATTTTGTTAGAATAGGATAGTTTCCTGTACCGATTCATATATGCATAGGACTCCTAGTCCATATCCTGTACGATCCCTCCTGTACAACCGGCATTGGCCTCATATAAATATACGTACGTGAGACTCGGGATTTATCCGAGTAGCACAAACCTACCTGATCATACGTTTTACATGGTATCAGGCCGGCTCTTCCGCCGACGAAACTGATCGCTAAAACAACTCATCCCCTTCGATCACCACCATCGCGACCTACAAAACTAGCGCCATGGCCGCCGCTTCCAGCAGCTCGACAGGCCAGGTGATCAATCTGGGGTCCCCTCCGTCCGACAAATTGACGAGGGCCAATTTCCCCATGTGGCGAGCTCAAGTCTTGCCGGCTATCCGCGGTGCTCGCCTCGTCGGCCTCCTCAATGGCTCCGACGCCGCTCCGCCGGAAACTCTGGTCGTGGAACCAGCCGACAAAGCCACAGACAAGGACAAGACGCCAAAGATGGTGCCGAACCCCGAGTACGACTCCTGGATTTCCCGGGATCAGATCGTTCTCTCCTACCTCCTCCAATCGCTCTCCCCGGAAATCCTTCCTCATGTCCACCGGATCGAGCATGCCGCCGGAGTTTGGCAGGCACTAGAGGAGATGTTTGCTTCACAAAGCCAGGCGAAGGTCACGAACCTGCTTATCGCCCTTGCGAACACGCGAAAAGAAAAAGAAAACCTATCCACTCCGGCCTTCCTCACCAAGATGCAAGGAATAGCCGACGAACTTGCTGCTGCCGGGCGTCCTGTTGCGGATCATGAGCTGATCTCCTTCATCCTAGCAGGCCTCGGATCCGACTATGACGCCATTGTTGCTGCTGCGGGCATGATGACCACTCCCATGACCCTTAGCTGGTTGTACGCCCAGCTTCATGCCTATGACCAGCGCCAGGTGATGCTACGTGCACAAGCTGGAGGCGACTTCGAGTCCTCGGCAAACCTCGCCTCTCGCCAGCAACGTCGTCCACGCAACAATTATGGGAACTATGGCCGCGGCGCACCACGTGGCGACCGCCGTGATGATCGCCGTTATGAGCGCCGCGATGAGCGCCGAGATGATCGCTCACTCCACCAAGGCCGTGGTGGTGGTCGTGCACCTCCAGGAGGATGGCGAGGTCGAGGACGTGGTCGTAGACGTACCACTCCATGGGTCGACGTAACCTGCCAAATTTGCTTCAAAGAGGGCCATTATGCAAAGGATTGCTGGCGTCGCTTTGATGATCGTGATGATGATGATTCCTATGATGATAAGGAAGTACATGCTGCTTCATATGGTGTAGACACGAATTGGTATTCGGACACTGGTGCTACTCATCATATCACCGGTGAGCTCAATAACCTGACGATACACGACAAGTACAAGGGTCACGACAAGGTCAACACTGCTAGTGGGCAAGGTATGAATATTTCCCATGTTGGCCATTCAATAGTTCCTAACCCTGTTCAAAATTTTCATCTTCGCAATATTTTGCATGTCCCCAACGCATCTAAAAATTTGCTCTCTGTTCATCGTTTCACTTATGACAATAATGTCTTCATTGAATTTCATCCCTTCTTCTTTTTAATTAAGGATCAGGTCACACAGAAAATAATTCATAGAGGACGATGCGTTGGCGGTCTTTATCCACTTATTTCATCGTTGGTGTCTTCTTCACCGTCCCAGAAGCATGCGTTTGTCGCCACCAAGCCATCTGAGTCCAAGTGGCATAGTCGCCTCGGTCATCCTTCCTCCGTAATTGTTAGGCACATAATTAGCAAAAATAAACTTCCTTTTGGTAGAGATTCCTCCATAGAGTCAGTTTGTGATCCATGTCAGCAGGCTAAGAGTCACCAGCTTCCATATCCCATATCCACCAGTGTATCTACGGCTCCCTTACAATTAGTTTTCTCTGATGTATGGGGTCCTGCACCTACTTCTGTTGGCAGACATGATTATTATGTAAGCTTTATCGATGATTATAGTAAATTTACTTGGATATACTTACTTAAGAAAAAATCTGATGCCTTTGCTGCGTTTGTGACTTTTCAAAAACTTGTCGAACGTCAGCTTGATCGCAAAATTCTCACGGTTCAATCTGACTGGGGAGGAGAGTATGAAAAGTTAAATTCTTTCTTCCAAACACAGGGCATCTCACACCATGTGTCATGTCCTCATGCTCATCAGCAGAATGGCGCCGCCGAACGAAAACACCGTCACATTGTTGAGGTTGGTCTAGCCCTCCTTGCACACGCGCACATGCCTCTGAAATTCTGGGATGAAGCCTTCCTCACTGCCACATATCTCATCAACATGCTCCCAAGTAAGGTCATTAAACATGACACACCCGTTCATCGTTTACTAGGTACACAACCAAAATATTCCTCTCTTCGTGTTTTCGGGTGTGCATGTTGGCCTAATCTTCGCCCGTACAAACGTAAACTTGCTTTTCGATCCAAGCAATGTGTCTTCTTAGGCTATAGCCTGCGCCACAAGGGAGTTAAATGCCTCGATGTCTCCACTGGTCGTGTGTATATTTCTCGCGATGTTGTTTTTGATGAGGCTGTTTTTCCATTCAAAACTCTCCATCCAAATGCCGGTGCCTTACTTGGCAAAGAGATTCTTTTCCTTGATCCGTCTCTCCGGAATTTTGAACACGGGGACGAACATATTGATGATTTAAACATGGCTAATACTCATACTACTAATCCTACTGTTAGATCTCTTTGTACTGCTCCGCAGGTTCCAGCCAGAAGATTGGCCGCAGCTGGCGAAAATCTGCCTCAAAACAGTGCTCCAGCAAGTTCAAACAACTCAAATGAAATTTGGTCAGAAGAGGACAACAACACAGAACATGAGAGTGATTCCCTGGAAGAATCTGCACGGGGATCTCCGAGTCAACCAGCGCCTGACGTGCGTAGCAACAGCGACAGGACATCTCCTGTCCAGCGTGCGAGCAACGCGGATGCGTCCGTGTCTGCGCGTCACATGCATGTTGGGCATCGCATGCATGATGGGCAACGCATGCATGATGGGTCCCTCCTTGGATCTTCTGCGCCAGCTGATGAGGCAGCCAGCTCACCAACCACACCATCGGCCACATCATCTGGCACAGGATCCAGTGCTCCAGACGGTGGATCCCAGACAGCGTCGGATTCAGCTGAAAAGTCTCCTGCTGCCAGCTCTGCGCATGAAGGATCCTCTACAGCACAGCAGCATGTAACTCAGCTTATGGTTCCTGCTCCTCGGCATGGTACACGCGCTTCAAAAGGAATTTCCAAACCAAAAAAATACACGGACGGTACAGTTCGTTGGTGTCTGTCATGTTCTACCGATGAACCAGAGAATCTGCAAGCTGCGTTGCAAAGTTCAAACTGGAGGGAAGCTATGAATGAGGAGTATGATGCTCTCATGAAAAACAAGACGTGGAGGTTAGTTCCACAACGGTATGGTACAAACATTATTGATTGTAGATGGATTTACAAAATCAAAAGAAAGGCCGATGGCTCGATTGACAGGTATAAGGCTCGACTGGTAGCTAAAGGGTTCAAGCAACGCTATGGTATTGATTATGAGGATACTTTCAGTCCTGTTGTTAAGATTGCTACTGTTCGACTTGTCTTGGCAATTTCTGTTTCTAGGGGATGGAGTTTGCGACAGTTGGATGTCAAGAATGCGTTTCTTCATGGTGTTCTGGAAGAGGAAGTGTACATGAGACAGCCACCAGGTTATGAAGACAAGGACAAACCAAACCATATATGCAAACTTGACAAAGCACTATACGACCTGAAACAAGCGCCTCGAGCATGGTATTCTCGACTGAGCTCGAAATTGGTTGATCTTGGCTTCATTGCTTCGAAATCAGATACATCATTGTTCATATATCGTCAGTCTAACATCACCATCTTTATGCTTATTTATGTGGATGATATAATTGTTGCTAGCTCATCAAAAGCAGCAACAAATGCTTTGTTGAAGGATTTGAACAAAGACTTTGCACTGAAGGATCTTGGTGATCTCCACTTCTTTCTAGGAATTGAAGTTCAGAAAGTTAATGATGGGTTAGTGTTGACTCAAGCAAAGTATGCTCAGGATGTCCTTGCACGTGTTGGGATGACAGACTGTAAAGGTGCGGCTACTCCCTTGTCCTCCTCGGAGAAGATCACATCACATGTGGGAGATTTGTTGGGTCCTGATGATAGCACCAAATACAGAAGTATGGTAGGTGCATTGCAGTATCTCACGCTTACAAGACCTGATATTTCCTATGCAGTGAATAAAGTTTGTCAGTATCTTCATGCTCCAACCACTGTGCATTGGACTGCTGCTAAGCGTATTATGAGATATATAAAACATACAATTGGCATTGGATTAACATTTACAAAGTCCAGTTCTACACTATTAAGTGCTTTCTCAGATGCTGACTGGGCAGGGTGCATAGATGATCGCCGGTCCACTGGAGGCTTTGCTGTGTTTTTTGGACCAAATCTTATTTCTTGGAGTGCTAAGAAGCAAGCCACAGTCTCTAGGTCAAGCACCGAAGCAGAGTACAAGTCTGTAGCAAATGCCACTGCTGAAATAATCTGGGTCCAATCATTGCTTGAAGAACTTGGAGTCAAATTGTCCCAACCACCGTGTCTATGGTGTGACAATATGGGAGCCACATATTTGTCAGCAAATCCAGTCTTTCATGCTCGAGCCAAGCATATTGAGATAGATTTTCATTTTGTTCGAGAAAGAGTGCTCAACAAGCAATTGCAGATTCGCTTTGTTCCTTCAAATGATCAAGTAGCTGATGGGTTCACCAAGCCGCTGCCTACTCGGAAATTTGAGGAATTTAAACATAATCTCAACTTGTCCAAGTTGTGATTAAGGGAGGGTGTTAGAATAGGATAGTTTCCTGTACCGATTCATATATGCATAGGACTCCTAGTCCATATCCTGTACGATCCCTCCTGTACAACCGGCATTGGCCTCATATAAATATACGTACGTGAGACTTGGGATTTATCCGAGTAGCACAAACCTACCTGATCATACGTTTTACATATTTGAGTTTATTTTCTTGTAGATGGGTAACCTTATATAGAGTAATGGAAGGACACTACATGAATGGCTAACAGTGCCGACGGCCAGAACCTGTGCCGACGGCTATTTATCGGGGCCGTCGGCACAGGGTTGTGTCAGCACCAGCCGTCCGCAAGGCCGTCGGCAAAGAAACGGCCGTCGGCACAAATGTTCTATCCCGACGGCCCCTGTCGGGACACAGTCAGCCGTCGGCACAGAGGATCAGGTGACGTCGACAGCAATCTATGCCGACGGCCAAGCCGTCGGCACAGGCTTCTACCGTTTTTTTACATTTTTACCCTAATCTTATTTTTTATGTATTTATTTATTACTCTCAATTAAGTTTAATATGTTTCATTCATATTCTATGTACATAGCTACGCCGAATAGCGGTTTCCACCCACATAAAATAATGTCGCGAATAAATGTATATGCTGGAGCGTCGGAACCCCAACCAAAACCTAGTTGTGCCATACCATATGTATACAAGTGTGTTGTGTATTGTAAATGTGCAATATCCTACTCCGGAGTGTGACCGGCTTCACCGACTTCACTTTCTCTCTAGTGAGTTTCTGCACTTAGAGGTGAAAACTCCCACTTCGGACGAAACGGGAGCAATCTTGTAAAAACTTGTGATAAAAGTTGGTTTCGCATGTGCCTATGGCCTAACCTAACACAACCAGGCAAAAAAGTCCACTGGCCTACCCCTTTCGACGCACGTCTATGGAGGTAGACGAAAACGTTAGGGTTTTTCCAGCGGATTCAGGGTTTCGCCGAAGCGGGGCCCCGGAGCGTCGGAACCCCAACCAAAACCTAGGTTGTGACATACCATATGTATACAAGTGTGTTGTGTGTTGTAAATGTGCAATATCCTACTCCGGGGTGTGACCGGCTTCACCGACTTCACTTTCTCTCTAGTGAGTTTCTGCACTTAGAGGCGAAAACTCCCACTTCGGACGAAACGGGGGCAATCTTGTAAAAACTTGTGATAAAAGTTGGTTTCGCCTGTGCCTATGGCCTAACCTAACACAACCAGGCAAAAAAGTCCACTGGCCTAACCCCTTTCGACGCACGTCTATGGGGGTAGACGAAAACGTTAGGGTTTTTCCAGCGGATTCAGGGTTTCGCCGAAGCGGGGTCCCAGAGCGTTGGAACCCCAACCAAAACCTAGGTTGTGCCATACCATATGTATACAAGTGTGTTGTGTGTTGTAAATGTGCAATATCCTACTCCGGGGTGTCACCGGCTTCACCGACTTCACTTCCTCTCTAGTGAGTTTCTGCACTTAGAGGTGAAAACTCCCACTTCGGACGAAACGGGGGCAATCTTGTAAAAACATGTGATAAAAGTTGGTTTCGCATATGCCTATGGCCTAACCTAACACAAGCAGGCAAAAAAGTCCACTGGCCTACCCCCTTTCGACGCACGTCTATGGGGGTAGACGAAAACGTTAGGGTTTTTCCAGCGGATTCAGGGTTTCGCCCAAGCGGGGCCCCGGAGCGTCGGAACCCCAACCAAAACCTAGGTTGTGCCATACCATATGTATACAAGTGTGTTGTGTGTTGTAAATGTGCAATATCCTACTCCGGGGTGTGACCGGCTTCACCGACTTTACTTTCTCTCTAGTGAGTTTCTGCACTTAATTAGAGGTGAAAACTCCCACTTCGGACGAAACGGGGGCAATCTTGTAAAAACATGTGATAAAAGTTGGTTTCGCATGTGCCTATGGCCTAACCTAACAGAAGCAGGCAAAAAAGTCCACTGGCCTACGCCCTTTCGACGCACGTCTATGGGGGTAGAAAAAAACGTTAGGGTTTTTCCAGCGGATTCAGGGTTTCGCCGAAGCGGGCCCCCGGAGCGTCGGAACCCCAACCAAAACCTAGGTTGTGCCATACCATATGTATACAAGTGTGTTGTGTGTTGTAAATGTGCAATATCCTACTCCGGGGTGTGACCGGCTTCACCGACTTCACTTTCTCTCTAGTGAGTTTCTGCACTTAATTAGAGGTGAAAACTCCCACTTCGGACGAAACGGGGGCAATCTTGTAAAAACATGTGATAAAAGTTGGTTTTGCATGTGCCTATGGCCTAACCTAACAGAAGCAGGCAAAAAAGTCCACCGGCCTACGCCCTTTCGACGCACGTCTATGGGGGTAGAAAAAACGTTAGGGTTTTTCCAGCGGATTCAGGGTTTCGCCGAAGCGGGCCCCCGGAGCGTCGGAACCCCAACCAAAACCTAGGTTGTGCCATACCATATATATACAAGTGTGTTGTGTGTTGTAAATGTGCAATATCCTACTCTGGGGTGTGACCGGCTTCACCGACTTCACTTTCTCTCTAGTGAGTTTCTGCACTTAGAGGTGAAAACTCCCACTTCGGACGAAACGGGGGCAATCTTGTAAAAACTTGTGATAAAAGTTGGTTTCGCATGTGCCTATGGCCTAACCTAACACAATCAGGCAAAAAAGTCCACTGGCCTACCCCCTTTCGACGCACGTCTATGGGGGTAGACGAAAACGTTAGGGTTTTTCCAGCGGATTCAGGGTTTCGCCGAAGCGGGGCCCCGGAGCGTCGGAACCCCAACCAAAACCTAGGTTGTGCCATACCATATGTATACAAGTGTGTTGTGTGTTGTAAATGTGCAATATGCTACTCCGGGTGTGACCGGCTTCACCGACTTCACTTTCTGTCTAGTGAGTTTCTGCACTTAGAGGTGAAAACTCCCACTTCGGACGAAACGGGGGCAATCTTGTAAAAACTTGTGATAAAAGTTGGTTTCGCATGTGCCTATGGCCTAACCTAACACAACCAGGCAAAAAAGTTCACTGGCCTACCCCCTTTCGACGCACGTCTATGGGGGTAGACGAAAACGTTAGGGTTTTTCCAGCGGATTCAGGGTTTCGCCGAAGCGGGGCCCCGGAGCGTCGGAACACCTACCAAAACCTAGGTGTGCCATACCATATGTATACAACTGTGTTGTGTGTTGTAAATGTGCAATATCCTACTCCGGGGTGTGACCGGCTTCACCGACTTCACTTTCTCTCTAGTGAGTTTCTGCACTTAGAGGCGAAAACTCCCACTTCGGACGAAACGGGGGCAATCTTGTAAAAACTTGGGGTAAAAGTTGGTTTCTCATGTGCCTATGGCCTAACCTAACACAACCTGGCAAAAAAGTCCACTGGCCTACCCCCTTTCGACGCACGTCTATGGGGGTAGACGAAAACGTTTGGTTTTTCCAACGGATTCAGGGTTTCGCCGAAGCGGGGCCCCGGAGCGTCGGAACCCCAACCAAAACCTAGGTTGTGCCATACCATATGTATACAAGTGTGTTGTGTGTTGTAAATGTGCAATATCCTACTCCGGGGTGTGACCGGCTTCACCGACTTCACTTTCTCTCTAGTGAGTTTCTGCACTTAGAGGTGAAAACTCCCACTTCGGACGAAACGGGGGCAATCTTGTAAAAACTTGTGATAAAAGTTGGTTTCGCATGTGCCTATGGCCTAACCTAACACAATCAGGCAAAAAAGTCCACTGGCCTACCCCTTTCGACGCACGTCTATGGGGGTAGACGAAAACGTTAGGGTTTTTCCAGCGGATTCAGGGTTTCGCCGAAGCGGGGCCCCGGAGCGACGGAACCCCACCAAAACCTAGGTTGTGCCATACCATATGTATACAAGTGTGTTGTGTGTTGTAAATGTGCAATATCCTACTCCGGGGTGTGACCGGCTTCACCGACTTCACTTTCTCTCTAGTGAGTTTCTGCACTTAGAGGTGAAAACTCCCACTTCGGACGAAACGGGGGCAATCTTGTAAAAACTTGTGGTAAAAGTTGGTTTCCCATGTGCCTATGGCCTAACCTAACACAACCAGGCAAAAAAGTCCACTGGCCTACCCCCTTTCGACGCACGTCTATGGGGGTAGACGAAAACGTTAGGGTTTTTCCAGTGGATTCAGGGTTTCGCCGAAGCGGGGCCCCGGAGCGTCGGAACCCCACCAAAACCTAGGTTGTGCCATACCATATGTATACAAGTGTGTTGTCTGTTGTAAATGTGCAATATTCTACTCCGGGGTGTGACCGGCTTCACCGACTTCACTTTCTCTCTAGTGAGTTTCTGCACTTAGAGGTGAAAACTCCCACTTCGGACGAAACGGGGGCAATCTTGTAAAAACTTGTGATAAAAGTTGGTTTCGCATGTGCCTATGGCCTAACCTAATACAACCAGGCAAAAAAGTCCGCTGGCCTACCCCCTTTCGACGCACGTCTATGGGGGTAGACAAAAACGTTAGGGTTTTTCCAGCGGATTCAGGGTTTCGCCGAAGCGGGGCCCCGGAGCGTCGGAACCCCACCAAAACCTAGGTGTGCCATACCATATGTATACAAGTGTGTTGTGTGTTGTAAATGTGCAATATCCTACTCCGGGGTGTGACCGGCTTCACCGACTTCACTTTCTCTCTAGTGAGTTTCTGCACTTAGAGGTGAAAACTCCCACTTCGGACGAAACGGGGGCAATCTTGTAAAAACTTGTGTAAAAGTTGGTTTCCCATGTGCCTATGCCAACCAAACACAACCAGGCAAAAAATTCCACTGGCCTACCCCCTCTCGACGCACATCTAGGGGGTAGACGAAAACGTTAGGATTTTTCCAGCGGATTCAGGGTTTCGCCGAAGCGAGGCCCCGGAGCGTCGGAACCCCACCAAAACCTAGGTGTTGCCATACCATATGTATACAAGTGTGTTGGGTGTTTGAGATATGAAATATCCCACTCCGATGTGTGATCGGCATCACCGGCATCACCGACCTACCCCTCTCGGCTTCGGTCAAGGGGGTAGCGGGGCCCCCGAGCATCGGAACATATTGAACATATTAAAGTAAAAATGAATAAAAATATATTGAACTTATTAAAATTAATTTAGAGTAATAAATAAATACATTAAAAAAGATGATGTAAGTGAAAAAAAAAAAAAAGGAAAACCTATGCCGACGGCACGTCGGCATAGGTCCTACACCTTATCCTTATCCCGCCACAGCTCCTCGACCACCCATCCGCATTTCTTCGGCCGACTACCCGCTCCGCGGCTGCCCCGCTCCCCCGCCGCCCTGCTCCGGCCAGCCACGACCCCGCCGCCCCCGCCCCTACCCAGCCCCGCCGCCACCCCGCCGCCGGCAACCCGCCCCCTCCACCCGCCAGCCGCCATCCCCGCCACCCGCCCCTACCCAGCCCCGCCGCCAACCCGCCGCCAACCCCGCCCCCCCACCCGCAGCCAACCCCCCCCCTCCACCCGCCAGCCCCTACCCACCCCCGCCGCCAGCCCCTACCCGACCCCCGCCGCCACTCGCCCCGCCTCCGCCGTGCTCCCCTCTGGCCGCACCGGCCCCGCAACCTCGCCGCTCCCCTCGACGTGCTACCCTCCTCGCCGCAGGTACCCTCCGCACCGCCAGGTGCTCCCGCCCTCCCCTATTTTCTGTGTATTTTAGATTTAGTGATTTTAGGAGTAGGATTTTAGGAAAATTAGTGGTAGAAAAGAGGAAAATAGATGGAAAATTAGTGGTAGAAATTAGAAAATAGCACAATAGAAATTATAGATGGAAAATAGAAAATAGAAAATGATTTAGGGATAGATGTAGCAAATAAAATGTTGTTGACAATCATAGAAGGAAAATAGGTGTTAGTGTTTATATATTCATTTCATATATGACTAACCCGTGTATCAAATGCTTTTACTTAACTAAGTATCATGTCGGAGCCGGAGCGAAAGTTTCGTGGTGTTCATCGGAGACCCACGAAGATCCCGACTTGGGCAGCTCAGATCACAGTGGATCACAGGAAGATCCAGCTTGGTACTTTCAGGTGCCCGTGGCAGGCGGCCCGCGCCTACGACTGCGCGGCGGTCCAGCACTTTGGGGCGAGAGCGATCCTCAACTTTGAGGATGAGCGGAGCGTGGCGCATATGTTAGCGCCAGATGGCATGAGGATCGCGACGAAGGCCGAGGAGAGGGAGCACCGGCAGGCAGAGAGGCTGCTCAGGGCGCGCCACCAGCGCGAGGAGGATGACCCCTTGGTCAAGGATCTCCTCCTTGATCCCCAGGTGATGGCGGTCCAGTACCAGGTTTTCAGCGAGAGCCGGCAGCAGCGCGGGCAGGGCGAGGCCGGCCCCTCCGGCACGCAGCAGCAGGGCGAGGACTCTAGCAGCAGCCTGTCCTCTTGTTGGGACCGCTTGGACGACGCCACTGACACCGGCGCGAGTCGAGTTTAGGATGTCTATCATCCTACCTGTCGTACTACTAGACTTATCTTGCTACCTGTTGTACTGCTAGACTTATCATACATGCTACCTATGTATTATTGTGCTACTTGTCTATATGTGTTATGTTTAGCTAATATGGTTACATCGTTCTGTGGTTTATTCTGTTTTATGTTTAATTATTAGGTAAAATGGAGGGATATTTGCTTATATATTTCGATTGTTTGTACTTTTTAGATGACGTAGCTTCCCGCCAGCCAGCACCGTCGGTCCCGCGCGTCGTCGCGGCTTCTCCAGCTGAGGAGGGGCCGCCTCGGTGCCCTTTGTTTTGTCGCCCTCTTCCGGAGCACGTCCTCGACCTTCTCCGGCCACCGATCACGCTTCGAGGGTATAAATCTTTCGCCTCTCTTGCTGCATAGGTTTATTTTGGTCTAGATCACCAAGTCAGTCGCGTAACCCGAGTCAGATCCCATCCGGAAGGGTTACAAATTTATAAATATGCAGGATTGTCCATCTTTGCATATTTATAACCGTAACACTTCCGGGTTGTCCTGTTGGACAGTCCGAGTACGTGTAGATCGGGTCGTGTTCCATGTTCTACCCCTTCCTGAGACGTAATTTCGGCAGCACCTCCCTGTTGTTCTTCGGATGCACACCCTCTCGGCTTGACAAGCTCGAGACGTGTATTCTGAAGAACAGCGGGGAGGTGCTGCCGAAATTCCGTCTCGGGTCGGGGTAGAACATGGAACACGGCTCGATCTACACGTACTCGGGCGGGATAGGCCCTCCTATTAGAAGTGTAGGTGAACCCTTGCATGATGTAAAGATTAAAATTTGACCGTAATTAATCTGGTGACACTAAATCATTTTATTATTACTTGGTGCATATTAAAAGACTGCGTGCTTGTTTCGCTCCCAATAAAGCAGAGGATGGCTGATAATGGGTGGATGTACAGTGGCCGTGTCGATAAGATTAAAAGAACAGAGGAGTGGGAGATGAAGACCAATATATTAGTGAAGGAGTTAGGGCGTGGTTCAAAGGCAAAAGGAGTTCGTGGAAGGTGCCCTTGCACTCATTGCAAGAATCGTGACCGTCAAGGAAAGGAAGATATGACTAAACATCTTTGGTTGTATGGGTATACGCCTAACTACGTCACGCATGTCAAATTTGATCAGTACGAACGTCTCAGAGTTGGGGTGATGCGGCAGCGGATCGATGGCAATGAGTACGATGGGTTGAGAAACATGCTAGATGATCACCATGCTGCTTACATGCCGGATTCGCCACCTCCACAGGAGGAACAGGAGGAACCGGGTGAACCGGAGGCACCGGATGAACCGGAGGAACCAGAGCCAACCGCGAAGGCTTTCTATGAGACGATGGCCTCGGCTACGAAGCCTCTATACGAGGGTGCAAACGTTTCTCAGCTCGATGCCGTAGCTCAACTACTAAGTGACAAGTGTCAGTTCTCCACCACCCGTGCAGGCTTTGAAGCTAATCTGACAACATCTGGTAACATGTTGCCCAAAGGGCATTGTCTGCCAAAATCCATGCACGAGAAGAAACTATTGGGATCGCTCAGCATGGATTATGAAAAGATTCATTGTTGTCCAAAAGGATGCCTGTTGTTCCGGAAACAATATGCGAATGACAAGTACTGTAGCCTTTGTGGGGCCTCTAGGTATGAGGAGAAAACGCTGCCTGATGGTCGGAAGACGCAGGGAAAAATCCCTGTGAAGGTTCTTCGGTACCTCTCATTCATAAAAAGAATGCAGCGGCTTTTCATGTCCGAGGAGTCTGCCAAACAAATGACTTGGCACAGGAAAGGGAAGAGATACGTCGACGAGTTAGGACGGGAAAAGATGGGACATCCATCTGATGGTGAGGCATGGAAGAACTTCGACTTGAAACACCCCCTTAATTCAGCAGATGCTCGGAATGTCAGAATTGCAATAGCAACAGATGGGTTCAATCCATTTGGGATGTCGACTGCGTCGTACAGCTGCTGGCCCGTGTTTGTTATTCCGCTCAATCTCCCTCCTGGGGTACTAATGCAAAGGAAGCACATGTTTCTGTCGCTGATCATTCCAGGGCCCGAATACCCGGGGAAGAATTTGAGTGTCTACATGCAACCGCTTGTGGATGATTTGCACCACATCGTGGACAACGACCGAGCATCAAAAACTTCTCGATGAAAATTTGGTTCCACTATTCCATGCACGACCTACCCGGGTATGCCCTATTCTGCGGATGGTGTACAGCTGGTAAATGGCCATGCCCAGTGTGCAGGAACCAACTTGAGTTCCTTTGGCTAAAGTCAGGTCGCAAGTATGTCGCGTTTGACAAGCATCGACAGTTCCTCGAAGGAAGGCATCCTTATCGAGAAGACCAAAAAAACTTCACGAAGGGCATAGTTGTGCGTGAAGAAAAAGCGATACCGAAGTTCGATGGTGCAAAAGTTGATGCCGAGCTACGTGCTCTCGTGCCTGCTGAGGGATCTATCCGAAAATTTGAGGGTATGGTGTAACGCACAACTGGACTCATGTGGCAGGCTTAACGCAGCTAGAGTATTACAAGGACCTCGAACTTCCCCATAACATCGATGTGATGCACACCGAAAAGAATGTTGGAGAGATGATCTTTCACACAGTCCTGAACATTCCTAAGAAGACAAAGGACAATGTGAAGGCTAGAGTTGATGTTCAGAAGCTCTGTGATAGGGAGAGATTACACATGAAGCCTCCTAACCCTCGTCAAAAAAATTGGTTTAAGCCAAATGCCGACTACTGCCTTGATAATATCCAAAAGAAGGAGGCATTCAAGTGGCTCAAAAACATCGCCGTGATGTTCCCTGATGGTTACTGTTCCAATATAAGTAATGGAGTCAATCTTCTTACAGGAAAAGTCACTGGGCTCAAGAGTCACGACTATCACATATGGATTGAGCGGTTGATGCCGGTGATGCTTCGAGGGTATCTCCCCGATAGTATCTGGCGAGTGCTTGCGGAGTTGAGCCATTTCTTCCGCACGCTCTGTGCGAAACAGATATGTCCCCTGATTATTGCGAAGCTGCGTGATCTTGTGCCGGAGTTGCTATGCAAGTTAGAGATGATCTTTCCGCCAGGCTTCTTTGTTCCGATGGCACATCTCGTTGTGCATCTCGCGAACGAGGCACTCTTGGGTGGACCGGTGCAGTTTCGTTGGCAGTTTTGTATTGAGAGAGAGTTTAAGTACATTCGAAACATAACTGGAAACAAAGCTAGGATTGAAGCATGCATAGCTGAGGCAACAATACGAAGGAGATGGCAGACGCCGTGACAACGTACTTTCCCGATGAAGTTGCCACTATGCATAACCCGGTCACTCGGTACAATGTCGACGAGCCCAAGAATGACCCCAAGCTCCTCCTCTTCCAATGTCCCGGTGGCAAGGCCGGTGCCGGTGAAAAATGTAAATTGACCAAGGAAGAGAAGGATTGCATAATGCTCTATGTGCTTATAAACATGACGGAAGTACTCGATTTCATGAGGTAAATGGTGAACAAATTACTTTGCAACTAGTAACTCAGTTTCGGTCTAATACGTATTTTCTCCTTTTAGACAATTCCAAGATGAATACTGGTTGGGAACGGTGGATCCCGATCCCGCGGAGCTGGACACTCTTCTGAAAGAGGGTGCTCACGGAGGAAAAAAATTTGTGTCTTGGTTCATGGGAAAAGTAATTTCTAACGTGTCCCTCTTACCTTGCAATATGTGACTTGTCCCTCTTATTACACGTAACTAATGCACAAAACAATTTGAACCGTACTTGTAGGGAGCTGATCCCAACGTTGAGATGACAAATGAGCTGAGATGTGTTTCCCAAGGATTTAACCGTACCGTCATTAAGTATGAGAAGTATGATGTGAATGGGTTCCGCTTCCATACAGAGTATCACCAGAATAATCGTCCTGGAGCAAAAACTGTAAATACTGGGGTCTTCACCAAAGGATCCAGAGGAGCCGATGGAGCCAATTACGTAGATTACTACGGAAGGTTACAAAACGTATACGAGCTGACGTTCAATCGTACGAACATAGAACTCAAGCTCGTTGTGTTCAAGTGCCACTGGTTCGACCCATGCACTGGACCACATGGTGGACAGAGAAGTGAGCCTTCCATTGGGTTAGTTGAAGTTAAGCCTTCAACCACCTATACCGGAGCCGATGTCTATATTGTGGCTCACCAAGCCAAGCAAGTTTATTATTTGCCCTACCCATGCCAGAAAGAGAACCTCAAGGGCTGGGAAGTCGTGTTCCGGGTATCCCCACATGGTAAGCTACCCAGGCCCTCCGACGACGATTACAACAACATTGACCCTAAAACATACGAGGGAATTTTCTATCAAGAGCAAGAGGACTTCGGGCACTTTGACTTACAAATAGGTGGTCTCGAGGACCTCGAGAACAATGCACACACTCGTGGTGAGTCAGTGGTGGATCTGAAGGACATAGATGTGCTCTCGAAGTTTCATGCGGAAAATGACGACGATGACGAGCCTGGCGATGAGCTTCCGCCCTACTACTCACGTGATAGTGATAGTGAGAATGAGAACCAACACCCTGATGAGGAGAGTGATGACGATAGGTGACGGTCTATAATGTCTTTATGCTTTAGTAATTATTTTCCAACATGCTTCTTAATTGCATTACGTCTTTATGCTTGGTATCTACATGTTATTATGTCTTTTATTCTTTAGTATTTATTTTTCGACATGCTTCTTCATTGCATATGTCTTTATGCTTAGTGTCTACATTTTATTATGTCTTGATGCTTACTTGTTTTCTCTTTCTCAATGCAGTTGATTGAACAATATGAGCAGGGCAAGGAAAGCGCTTCTGGTGGTCCTTCTCCCGGTGCTTCAGCTTCTCCTGGTGCTTCGCCTTCTTCCGGTGCTTCTGCTGCGCCGATCCGACGCTCACCTATTATCAGCCGGGGAGATATGGGGTTCACCCCGTCGCCGTCGGCGCAATAGATGTAGGGCTTTGGACGTCTAGACATCTAGCTATGTATGTATCTACTTGATGATGGTCCTATGTGTGTATCTACTTGATGATATATGGAGCCATTGTGTGATCTTGTTTGTTGTGAATTTGTCGTGATTTTTGATTATTTTTTTCTGCTATTTTTGCTGCAAAAAATGAGCCGCTGGATCAAAAATTCTGGGCAATCCTGTGCCGACGGCAGTCCCGTCGGCATTGCCGACGGGACTGCCGTCGGCACAGTCACCTCCCAGGAGCGCCCAGCTGCGTCCACGTGGCGACGCTGTGCCGACGGCCGGCCGTCGGCACAGGCCCCTCCACATCGCCCGGCCAATGTGGGCCCCACCCGCCGCTGTGCCGAACTAGGTGCCGACGGTGCGTCTATGTCCGTCGGGAAAAGATGTGCCGACGGTTTCCTTCTGTGCCAACGGCCAGGTGGCCTGTGCCTACGGGGCCCTATGCCGACCACCCAATGCCGACGGTGGCCGTCGGCATAGGTGTGTGCCGACGGCATTGGGTCCAGACCGTCGGCACAGGTGGCCATTCCTGTAGTGGGACTGCACCTCACACAGACATGTATACTTTCTTGCATTTCTGGTGTTGCTTTGAGCCATTAATTGGTCACTACGAGTATGCTACTTCCCTGCTCCAGTGACTTCATAATTGATTTATTTGAATTTTTTAAGTAAACAGTACTTAAGTGTGGCGCCCCGACCTGACTGCTATACAGTGATACTGTGTCCCCGGTTATCTGATACCACCGGACACACTATCAAAGCATAATAGAGAGATCAAGACTTGTGGAACAACTGGCACATCACAGACTCTACGACACAATTCATATAGTTCAACTCTTATAATAGAGAAAGATAGCAAATGACAACCAGAGGTCACAGACCCAACATTACAACATGCAGAAGCGAAGTGTGTTGTTCTAAACAACAAGAACCAAATTATGGCCTAAGAGGCCTGCAAATAAACAATCCAGCGCCAGCTGTTTCGGGATGTCCCAAGCTACCACCTGGGAACCCCAGACTACTCGTCGACGTCCACAAAGAACCCACCTTCGAGGTCGGTGAAGTCCTCTCCTGAAAATAAGCAAACGACGTTGAGTTCGACGCACTCGCAAGATTAAGAGCTAATATATGCTCGATGATTGGCTTTCAAGGTTTTATGGCTGTTTTGCATAAAGCTGATTTTATTTAAAACGACATAACTCCATGGCATCGACTAATCAGATTATTTTGAAAAGGGGTAAGAAGTAACCTCTTTTCTAGTAACCATTACCAACATAACCATCACCATTCTCATCACCTATCTACTAGGCACCTCCCCGAATCACCCTCGAGGAAGACAACCTTGGTTATTAGTAGTACCTTTAGTACTCACATTTTTAATCATTCCGTTCCAGTTATTCTATGATCATCGTCCATTCCCAAGTCGTCCATAACCGTGGACACGGCTTTTCGAAAAGATTTATCCCTGCAGGGGTGTATAAAGTGGAAGTCCTCGGAGTCCCGAGGGGCCCCAGCTCCTTCGCCACGCGTACCGTCCGGCCCATTACTTGTACAATTAGCTCTCTTCCTTGGAAAGCCGGCTGGGTGGGAGCGGTGTCGACTTCTCCCTCGTTAAGGACTTTACAGGATCATCAGTGGCGGTAAGGCAGCCAGTGCCTTCAACACCCGCCCCACGGCCACTTATTTTCCTAACACCACAATCCTCATCCCAGCTCATACCACCATCATCACGCACGCGCAAATGGAAGCCCGAACTAGAGGACCCTGGCTAGCCTCGCCCGAGTTATTTAGTCTATGAGGGTTCCTGCAAATGCATAGGCCTCACGCATGGTTGCACGCTCAGTCTTGGTTCAAGAGGTATAGAACTCGCACCTAGGTGGCGAGAACGAGACAAAGCACCACAACCACAGTGGCCTCTCATCCCCACCTTTAAGCATTTTATTATCCGTCACCACAATTACTCCACCATCATTCCCATCTCAACACCTGTTTCCAACATAACACATCCACCATATAGCTATGCAATTAACTAAGCATGGCTAAGCAACAACATAGCATAGTAAGTATCTCGGCCAACAACACAATCCTATGGATAATAGGAGGGAAACAGGTAAATGGCATAGGGAAACTTAATGCAACTATAGGATACTCTAATCCAATCAAATTGACATTTGGAATCGCATGCAATATTATAGTGGAGAAAATACTTGTGGAAAATAGGATAAGATATGCTCAGAGGGGGATTACGCTTGCCTTGTTGAGCGGAGGAGTCAAACTGCTCGTCGGAGTAAGGATGCTCAACTCCGAACTCGTGATCTACCGGAGAGCAAACAACACCGGAAAGCAAAAACAATAATCAACACATGACAGTTGTGCAATGCATACAAAAATGATGATATGACATTTTCAAATGCACTCTAAAAGCATTGATCATGATCAACAGATTAAATGGGGTCCCCGTTATATTATTTGTATTATTTGGAATAAACCCCATATTTGAACTTAATGATTATAATTACTACTAGAGCACATTATGGTAATTGTGATCAATTATGCATGATGATGATGATTCTGGATGATTCAGGTTTTTCTGAACATTTTGGTATAAGGGACACATTTTTCGGAGGGCCCGATAAAAAGTTATTGCATTCTTAACTTCCTCTTTTTAAATTTATTCCTTTAATAAATTATTTTTCAACAACAATAAAACTTAATTACTCGAACTCGAGAGGGAGGGATGAAATAGTCGAATCATCGAGGATCGATGTCCCTAAGTGTGCGAGGGAGTAGCGGAAACAATTGCTAACGAGGAGGAAAAGAAAAAGGAACTCCTAAAAAAAACAGGCAGCCCGGCCTCCAGCCCAGCCTGGGCCGGTTGCCAGGCCGGCCTGGTACCGGAGCCTTCCGGCCTTCTGCCCGGTCTGGGCCGGCTCTGGGGCCGGTCACGGGCCCGAGAAGAACAGCCCACAGCCCGGCTTAGGCCGGTCTCGCGGCCGGTCGTTCAGCGAAGGAAAAAGAAAAAGGGGCGCCCCGCGCGTGGATCAAACCCGCGACACGCGCGAGCGCGGCACAGGCGCGGTGCCACTGGGATGGATCGATACTGGTGTTAGACTACGGATCCGCATCTAGTTGAGGTTAACGCGGGAGAATTACACTGACGAAACTGAATACAAGTTCAGTGTCGTGCGTGTCGTGGACGGCGGCGACTGCCGACGGAGGCGAGCACGGCTTCTGCGACCAGAGCACGATCCAGCGAGGGAGGGGAGAGGGAAAAGGGGCCAGCAAGGCCGTTTGCTCACCACGAACACGCGCGAAGCGATGGCGACGCCGGAGGGGCAGCGACGGCGGCGAAATCGGACGGCGGAGCCGCGCGGTGGTCGGAGAAGAATCGCTCGACACGGTGGATGTACAACCTCTCGGGTCGATTCCTCCTAGGAGGAGGGAGAGGGGATCAAGGCGGCGCTGGTGATTGTCCTCGATTGGCTCGGGATAGCCCCAATCGACGGCGACAAGCGGCGGCGACCGCGGCTAGGTTTCCGCCATGGCTGTCAACGCGAGAGAGAGGAAACGGGGAGCAGGCGAGTGAGGAGGTGAGGCGTGGGGTCGTGCTTCTCCTCGTAGGAGAAGGCCCGAGCAGGGGAGGGTCCAGCGCGCTCGACGGTGGTGCGGCACGGCGATGGCGCCAGTGCGCCTCGGTCGCTACAGTGGGGAAGAAGACGAAATCGCAAGGAGGTCCCTGGAAGTTTTGAAATCATCACCGATTGGTCCTTCTGCTCCTTTTAAAACATCCCAGCAGCTTTGGGGAGTTTTATTAGAGCACTAAACCATTTTTGAAAATTGTGAGAAAAATCCAGTAGCCTCGTACCAACAAGTAGAAGCACCACAAAAATTGGTATTGCCACATAAATTGTTTTGGACCATGTTTGTTCATAGGTTAAAAATAGGGCATTTTGCTAAATTCAAAAAGGTTGCTCCTTTGAAAAATTTAGCAATTGCAAAACATTACCTTTTTGGCTCTTGGAACTTCCTTGACAATTATAAGATGACAAGGATTTGTTTTTGCAAGTTTGGGTGTCTTCATTGTTGTGAGATTTGAGTGAAGCAAGTTTGGCATTTTGGTTTTCAACATTGTCCAAAGCAAATATTGTGTTGTCTAGCAATTTCATATGGATGCCATGATGCAATGAAATGCAATGGAACACAAAAGCGAAAATTTCACTCGGGTTTTTAGGATCTCAAATTTGGGGCTGTTACATTAAGCGTGTGCTTAAGCAGCCGACAGCTTCAGATCCAACACGGTAGCGGTAGAGCTCATTGCGTAATCATGAGAAATGAAGGAAGACAAATAGTATTCTCATATAGGTAGGGGGTCAAGAATAAATGCACGACAATATTTTGAGAGGGTGAGTAGATAAAAACCACACAAGGTTATTTCGGATTAACGTGCATGATGCGGCAATGAAATTTCGGATTGCTGAGATTGCCACAATGAATTGAAAGTATAATTTCAGGTTTCTCAGCCTGAAAATTAAATCTGGGATGATTTCCCTTTCTTGTTTGCTTCGTTGTAAATATTGTTACATAAATGAAATAACACAGTGTAATAACTTTATACAGATTGTGTTTCTCAATGTACAAGGTATACTTAAGTCAGCTGAACTTCAGCTATGATTTTTATGGAATTGATCTATTCTGAGGCGCTTGACTTCTGTAGGGCATGTATTTCATCTTCTTTGTTTTTATTCTATGAAGGGTAACTAATATACCGGTCTAGCCTTTGGATATTAGAATTTGTTGTGAACAAGTATATCTCCTTTCACATTTATAGCTTAAGTTACAACATTTAGATATGTCCATAAGGGTTGCACTTTAAGCTGAGACGAGCTATCCTCACAATAGCTGTGTCGATTCATTTTGACCATAATGGTAGATATATTGCCAAACTTTCACTCATGTACTATACAACATAAAGTTTTCTATGTATTCAATTTATCTTAGTATATTTCAACATATTTTTATTAACGTGCATGTGCATGTGCACGTGCTTGATTACTAGTAAATTATAAGTTGTACCCCCTAATCAAAACCATTCATCTGCTTAATCTAACGACCCAGATTTGCCTAATGATGAGCAAAATCTCCCACCCCTCCCTACTCCCACGACCCCTCTCTGGCCGGCGGCGCCGCCGCCGCAAACCCTAGCGCGGGGGCTGAGCACCGGTTCCTCCGGCGGTGGCGCACCAACTCCAGGTGCCGCTATCGCGCGCGGCCTCTTCGAAGCGGCCGGTGGCGGCGACCGCAGCGCAAAAGGGAGGAGCACCCAAGCGGCGTTTGAAGGCTTCGAACGTGTGTCCGGCAGCGCCGGCGGCTCCTCAGCCGGCTCCTCCGCCGCCGCCTCCTCCTCAAGTGGCTGCGCAATTTGATGCGCCGGCGGACCATGCCAACATGTTGTTTGTGTGAACTTTATTTGTCCCAAAACTTGCTAGTTCGATTGGTCATTTTGAACTATGTCGTGAATTTGAAATATGCTATGTTTAAGTCGTTTTGCATATTTTTACATTTGAGATCATTTCCTTTGTGTTCTTCCTCGCCGGCTGGGCGCGAGCGCGCTGCATTCTCGCACGTCTGCTGGAGCGCCACATCGAGCACAGAATTTCCCCGCGTCTGCTGGAGCCGGAAAACTTTTTTAGCGCGCGGCGCGGTAGCGCGTCTGTTGGAGATGCTCTAACAACTTCCCACTATTTGATTATCTTTTCTTTTATGGGTATCGTTAACTATTCTCATAGTTCTACACCGTCGATTTACATCACTATTTGTGCATCTATGAGTTGTATTTTGGGTTCAAACCAGATTTTTCAGTTACAACTGAGAAAAACATCCTGAACCGTAAGATTTGCTCCGTGATTTGTGATAGTCATGAATTGCAACATAGGTTGGACTGAGATCCGATGACGCAACCTGATTGAGACCATAATTAATTTTCATTCGACTGAGAATTAGTTTTTTCTTTCAAAGCGGAGGCAAAATATTGACTTAGAATTAGTCACACACTTGTTTTATTTGGTTGTACTCAGGCATTATTTGGTGGAGCTGTTCATATTGATATTGTGGAGGGGAAATCCCATCTATACTACTAGAAGTCTACAACTTGTCACCAGCAGTCGAGTTAAGCCAAAGAAGCAAAAGGAGAAGATTACAAATTGCAGGGGGCACGTACGATGTGCAACTATGCACTGCATGCAAGGTTAGTGCGCTTGTGGGCGCATCGACTGAGCAGTCCTGGTCCACACTCTTAACATGCCTATGGTATGTGGTAGTACATCATATCTATGAGATAAAAAAAATGAGAAATTTTACGTGATAACAGGTCAAAGAAATTCTTTTGTTGTTCGAATTAACATGGAGCAACTAATAAGCTTATATGTCACTATAATGTACTCCAAGCAAAGGAGAAAATACGTAGAGAGTTCAAAACCTTTGAGGGTTTTTAAATTTTCTGATCAGCCATTGATTGTAAAACATCCCGGCGGGAAGCTATCAAAACAAAGATCGCTCCCCCTCCCCCAACCCCACTCCCGTGTCGCTCTAGGGATACCCCGGGGCAAAACCCTAGCCCGCGGCGGTGACCCTCCCACAGCGTCGCCTCCCCTCAACCCTGGCAGAGGTGGGATCCTCAGCCATGTCGCTTCCCCCACCCCTCCCCTCCTCCCGAGCACACGATGTCGGGCTTTGTCCCCGTTCTTCCGCCATGGCCAACCTCATTCACGTGGGTGCTGGTATTCCCTGTGGGTTCCTCCTCCATCGAAGTTCCTATGCGCCAGCAATCCAGCCCCTACTCGGGTGTGGGGCACCAAGGGATGGACCTGATGGGTTGAGCTTGGCCGGGCGTCGAGGACGTGAGAGGCATCACGATGGTGGTGCATCTCCCTCCGTCGCGCGCCGCTGTAGGGTTGGACAATGAGCAGATTCTTGCTCGCCGGTGTGGTGTTCAGCTTGATCTGGCACCGTGACATGGATATACCCTTCGGGTACCCCGGCGTGAAGGTACCTGGTACAGGCGAAGCCCAGTAGAGGCCCAGAATTAAAGAAGCCCGTGAAGAAAGAAGCCAGACGAAGAGAAGTTTCCTAAATTAGATAAATCATAGTCGGTTAGAACTTTCCATATGTAAACCTAGTCGGTTACGTATCCAGGACCTGGCCTCCTTTATAAAGGCCAGGAGGGTAACCGATTAGGTCAAGCAATTCATAGCCACCACAATCCCGACGAGACAAACAGCTCGTCGGACCCCTGTAACCGCATATTCACAAGATCAAATCCAGACAAGCAGGAGTAAGGGTTTTACCTCAATCGAGGGCCCCGAACCTGGGTAAACTCTCGCTTGTCAGCCGTCGAGTCTACCAGTACTACGCGTTCTCTACCACATAATCAACCCTAGGTAC
Source organism: Poa pratensis (assembly GCA_947311845.1). Lineage (NCBI taxonomy): Eukaryota > Viridiplantae > Streptophyta > Magnoliopsida > Poales > Poaceae > Poa > Poa pratensis. The sequence continues at coordinate 11,386,005 of CAMZMU010000110.1, forward strand.
CTAACCATGGGATTTGCCGAGGACACCCCTCGTCACACCGTCGGGTCGATGGCCAGATCTGGGCATGGTGCTTACAGGCCGCGCTTGGTGTTGACCTTTCTGGTAGGAGCTGATCCTCGTCGGATCTGTCGTGCTTGTCGATGATGTGACATCTAGGGGTCGCACCACCACGCTTTCTTGGGTTGGTTGGTCGGGAGGTTTCTACACCTGTGTTGTCTTCGCGTGGTGGTGGCCGGCAATCGGGGGTAGATGTGACACCAGCGAAAGCTACGCAGAGTTGACCTCTACTTGTGACGCCGACGCCAGTTAGCGTCGTTTTACCTCTTGCGGGCGTCGCGATGATAACCATCTCTTCTGATGTGCTGAATCATGCCTCTCGTGTCTCCATAGACATTTGTTTGTTTATCTGTCGTGGCTTTGGAGTCCCCTAGTCAGCGCCTGCGTGGCACTTGGGCCCGCATGGCAGCGACTCGGGCTGGCTTCTGCCTCGGTACACAACGCAAGATCCAGTTCCGCGCAGTTTTACACAGAAGCCCCTAGCTTTTTATAACTATCACCTTTAGGTCCCTGCTTTTAAATTAAATATAACTTTTAAATGGTAAATCCAAATTAAATAATTCAAATATGTTTTCTTATCAGAAAAATGTCATCTTTCCAAATTTGAACTTTGTTTCTGGTTTTGAATAATTCAAATTCTGACCAATAATTAAATATTTATTTTAATTATACAAACTTGTAAAATGCATAACTTTTGTTGCACTACTCCAAATTTTGCAAATAAAATATCAAACTGAAGCTAAAATCATAAACTTCCTGTTTGTGTCATTTGCATGCATATTTAAGCAACTTTAATTTTCAGATTATTTGAAATCACCATGTAATTAATGAAGCACATATGGGGTTCTTTTCCTAATTGCTTTTAAATAGCAATGACTCCATTTAAATTGATCTTGCATGCAAATTTGTGATTAATATGAACATTTAACTTGACATGCATCATCACATGCTTGCGCATTTTTATTTCTTGTATTGATTTTGGTCTATCTTCCATGTTTGGTGCTTGTTCTCGGTAGACGACGCGGTGACCGTTGAGTACTCTTTTTCTGCTGAGGACCCTGCCCAGTGCCAGGCCACTGAGTTGCTGGGCAAGCTTTGCTCACTTGCTACCATTACATTGTCTTTCCATTCCCGCCGTTGATCTATTGCTATCCTTATGTTACGATGCTTGTGTCACGATCCTTTACATGATTACCTTGCGGACATATATAGTCTTACCCCGCATCCTATCACCCTGTTGCTTGTTTACTATTGGCCTTGCGAGTCGTAGATGCATGCTTAGGTCTGTTCTCGCAAGTCTTTCTATTCTTATGTATCACCTGCTTAGTATGATAGTTTGTTTCACTTACTTAATATAATGTTAATGTTTCTGGGAGATAAACTAAATGATAAGGCACCCGGTGGAAGGCCAATTTGTTGGTGTTTTGTTCTGCTGAGTGTCGCACAAGGAACTAAGTTCTTGTCCTCTTATCCAAGTACGAGCGCACTTCCCACACGTGGGTGGTCCTATGGAACCCTCCTCGACTCTGACCGGAACTTCAGCTTGTCCAGGCGCCACAACCTAGTTCGGGCTTTCCATTCGATCATACGCATATGCATGATACTTGACAGTTATGAGAGGTTCTATGATATGGGGGGTCATATAGGTGCGATGCGCTGTCGAGTGGCTATACCCATGGCCTCTGCCCATCTCGGCCGTAGACGCAAACGATTGAGTCTGCTACGGAGGTATCGACCGGACTCTGGACACGGGTAACAACTCAGATGGGTGGCACCTGGACTTGCTGTAGTGAAGGAACAGAGTTGTGTTGTGAAGCCCTACCTTTTATCTGGGCTGATCGAACGTGTATGGGTTAACCATGGTGCATCCCTGCAGGGTCAAATCTTTTCGAGAAGCCGAGTCCGCGGTTATGGACAACTTGGATCGGATGCTGGCTAACAAGATCATAGACAACTTACACCTAATGATTCTAATTAACTTGACTAGTAAGTTAGACTTACTTTCACAATAAGATGTAACTAAAATTTGACAACTGTGTGAGTTTCCCTCGATTGCTTCCTCATACTTGGTTGAGGGGTGAATCTGGGAAGTGTTGTGTTTGGTGTTAGAAGCTAGTTGGTTCTGATGCGCTCTCTTATCCCTTTCCAGTAGACGGACTTTGTAGAGTGTCTCTATAGGTTGTTTAGTGCTGCTGCTGCCGCTACAGTCCACCTCCCCTTATTTTTGGTAGCCTTTGTGTTGGTATCTTTTGAGCATTGCTTGCCAGGCGGTTGTGCCTGACTCATCTTTGGGCTATACTCTTTCGTGCAGTTGACGACTTTCAGGAGGATCCCCAGGGAGGTTACTTTGTTGAGTACGACGACGACGCCTTTGACGAGTAGATAGCGTTCCAGGGTGGACCCTGTGGACTTCGTGGTTTGGGTTTCCTTTATGTCTGGCCTCTTAGGCCCATTTGAGATTTGTATGTACTCAGACCATGTTTGCTTCCACTTGTAATGACATTGATGTAATGTTGGGACATGTGTCCTCTGGATGACTGTATTCGATATATATTTTGCTCTATGAGCTTTTGGCTATATTTTATTTCCTTTCTTTGTGTACTATTCTGTTGTGATAACGATTGTTTCAACCAACTCGTGTACGATGCGTGTATGCGTGAAGTACATGAGTTGGCCAGACCTTGGTATCTTTCTTATGCATCGTGGATTGCATACGTGACAGTGGGATCGGGTGTACGTGTCGGCCGATGATCAATTCCGAGCTGGCCTGCCGAGAGGTTCTCAGCCTGGCTTGGTAAACCAGCATCGTACACTTTGTGTGGCCCACTCGGTATGACTCCTTTTGATAAGTTTGAGGCCTGGGGTCAATCTTTCAGGACTACACAGGGCAAAGCTGTACTCTAGAATTTAGTGTCAGTTATCCACTTTTGTCTGGTAGCCCCTTTAGTTACATTGTACTTCCATTACCTCCGATCTCATGCAGTTTTATCCAATTATTCTTCTATCAACACAATTATCTTTCCTCTGCATATTATTAGTGAACTCGGTTCACTCTGTAAGATTTCAAGGATCAAAAGGTACTTCTCTAATGGGAGAATGCTAAGTAGCTTATTACACACCATCTGTAACAATGCTTGTGAGCATGAAATTTTGTATCGACAACTTTTTTACAAGCAAGGTTGAAATTCATTGCAATGAACCGGTGGTCATTTTAGTGCTAGCATAGAGTCTAATGCAATTTCACCTCCTTATATATCCATTTCTTGTTCCAAGTTTACCTGCCTCCAAAATTTTAAAGGAAAATTTATTGAAAGGAACATTGTATAGGAAAAGTTTGTATAGTGTAATATAGTTATTGGACTTTATATTTGTTGAGACGTGCATTGCACGTACATCGTTACTAGTTAGACTAAAAATACATGTCCTTTTTTGACATAGATTTGTCTTTTTGTGTATCCCAAAGTAAAATGTATTTTTAAATGAAACTTCTGGCATACATTCGGGATGTGTATATCTAGGCTATATCTAGCTATAAAATTATTTTCGAAATTTTTGGAGACCCAAAAGTATAAATTTCATTTTTTTTAAACCAGGAGCACTTGTGCCCATGTGCCAAAGACACTTTCCGAAAAATATAGAGTATAACTTTCAAATTTCTGGCTTGTTATAGATTATCTTCAAACAATAGAATTGTGTGATCTGCATATTGCAGAGTAGAAACACCCTTATCAATTTAACTGGAAGACAAACCAGTAAGTAAGTCATGATTTTTAGCCCTGTCAACCAGAATGGTCAGAACATCACAACGATGTGTAAGGATGAAAGATGGTTCCCTTGTCTTAAACTTTGATGATAGAGAAATAGGGCCCAATCTCCCCATTTGCATTGACTCCAGCTTTACCACCAGGCACCACCTTCACTACACCATGTCAATAATTTTTTTGCGAAAACCTTCCATCTTTAGGTTTTGAACCAAGAAAGGCCATTTGATCTTAGCAAATGTTTTTCGAAGTCAATGTGAAAAATAGCCCCAGATTTTTTGTCCTATGTAAATCATTCATCATTTGATGCAAAGCACAAACCTTTCATAAAACTATTGTGTGCCTATTTAAAAAGTCAGCGTAAAAGGACTTTACGTTAAATAGCCCCACCGTAGTAAGCTTCCAATTAAAGTAATCAGACTCATATGTCAGAGAAAGTCGCATCAATATCTCGTTGCTAGGAGTCGTGGCGGTACTTCTTCGAAAGAGAGCGCATCGGTTGCGGGTTTGTTTAGTCGAGCCACCTATGTCTTCATTTTTTTCCCGAAAGATCCAGCAATTACTGGCTTTTCAATATATTAGCAGAGGGAAAACCGTACACAGGTGTCACCCCGGGAGAAATTACGTCCGGAGGCGAGCAGAAAAAAGAAAAGAAATGAAAAAATAGGGCGACGAACCAGCCACCCACGTGACTCTTTCGACACCCGGCGATGCAGAACCACGGCCCTGCCACGTAGAGACCTGGTCGCAAAGCCTCCCGAGGCCGCCGCCTCGGCGCACGTCCACCGTCCGGGGCCGCTGCCCCGGCATCCACCGCCCAGACCTCAGAACCACCCCGCACGATCGCCGCGCACCTGACGCACGACGAGAGATAAGACGCTCCAAGGCGGCGCCTCCAAGAAGGTAGCGACATGTGCGTCGTCGCCGCCCACTCCAGAGGAGCTTGGGTTTTCACCCGGAGAGACTTATGACACTCGCGTCGGTAGAGGATCGAAGCTTCCGAACAACGCAATCAAGAAGGAGAACGACGCCCTAGGGCGCCGCCGCCGTCGTCACCGTAGTGCGAGGCTTTCACCTGAAGCTCGATCTCGAACACCAAGCCCTAGGGCTTGGGCTAGGGAGCAGGAAGGCAGGCGGCGTGGCTCTGTCGCCGACCACCGAAACCATCTACATGCCGTGGGGGTCGCAGCACCTCACGCAGCGACGACCACGCCATGCGGGCGGGAGGCATGAGCTGCCCGTCCCGCACCACGGCCACATATTCGGGGCCGGCGCCCCGGCTTCCTTGCTGCCCGAAGAAGAGAGCAGGAGCACGAAGGTCCAAAGCACCCGCGCACCCCCGACCTACGCTGCACCACCGTGGCCGACCCGGAGCACGCCGGCGTGATGTCTACGCACGCTTCTATTCTTGTAGACAGTGTTGGGCCTCCAAGTGCAGAGGTTTGTAGAACAGCAGCAAGTTTCCCTTAAGTGAATCACCCAATGTTTATCGAACTCAGGGAGGTAGAGGTCAAAGATATCCCTCTCAAGCAACCCTGCAATTAAGATACAAGAAGTCTCTTGTGTCCCCAATACACCTAATACACTTGTCAGATGTGTAGGTGCACTAGTTCGGCGAAGAGATATTAAAATACAAGTGATATGGATGATTATAAGTGGTAATTGCAATCTGAAATAAAAATGGCAGCAAGCAAACATGTAGCAGAACTGGTTGTAAACGGTGTTTCAATGCTTGGAAATAAGGTCTAGGGATCATACTTTCACTAGTGGACACTCTCAACAATAATAATATAATTGAATACATAGATATTTCCTCTTCACTATGCTACTCTGAATTATTCTCTCGTTGGATAACGAACACCAATCCACTGCGTAGGGCTATAAAAGCACACCTTAAAGTCGCATTCCACATCTAGGGAACCCCACACTGTCAACTTGAGCGCCCTAAAATAGTACTAGACAAACACCACAATTTCATAGAGACATCCAACACAAATAATAACTCATGATAAGTATTCCTGTAATCTTTAGGATAAGAGCCACACACGGTGCGCACACTGTCAACTTCGCACGGTGGGACAAAGGTGACTCCAGAGTTTACATTAATAAAACCACTCAAGTAGCATATAAGATAATGAAGAGTAACATCTATGGATTCAACTAGATTACAAAGCTCATGATCACATAAAGATCACACCATGGGAGAGAGAGATAAACCACATAGCTACCGGTAGAGCCCTCAGCCCGATGAAGAACTACTCCCTCCTCATCATGGGAGGCAGCAACGGTGATGAAGATGGCGGTGGCATCGATGGATATGGCTCCGGGGGCAATTCCCCGTCCTGGCAGGGTGCCGAAACAGAGACTTCTGTCCCCCGAATTAGGGTTTTTGGTGGCGGCGGAGCTACGGAACTCTTCTGGAGAAATCGTCGATCCCTTTTAGGGTTTTCGGGGTAGGAGCAATATATAGGCCAAAGGGCAACGCGAGGGGGTGCACGAGCCGTCCACACCACCCCTGGCGCCGCCCCCCCCCCCCTCCAGGCCGCACGGAGGCATGGTGTGGAGGCTCTGGGCCTCCGCTGGACTTGCCCTTCTGGCTCTGTGGGTCTTCTGGCGAAATAGAATTTTTTGTAATTTTTCTGGATTTTTCTGAGCAATTTGGTTTTTGGACCTTTTCTGCAATGCACAGACATAATAAACAGAAACTGGCACTGTGCCATCTTGTTAATAGGTTAGTCCAATAAATTTCATAATATGATATAAAGTGCATATAAAACATGTGATATTAATATAGAACAAGCATGGAACATCAAAAATTATAGATACGTTTGAGACGTATCAAGCATCCCCAAGCTTAGTTCCTACTCGTCCTCGAGTAGGTAAACGATAAAACAAAATAATTTTTGAAGTGACATGCTACCATCATAATCTTGATCAAATAGTATTGTAAAGCACATGTTATGAATGAAGTGATCCAGGTCAATGGCCTATAGTTTGCTAGCAAGTAGATAATGAGCAAACAACTGAATCATATAAGCAAAAACTTTTCATGAATAGTACTTTCGAGACAAGCATCAAAGAGTTTTGCATAAGAGTTAACTCATAAAGCAATAAATTCTAAGTAAAAGGTATATAACCAACACAAAGGAAGATTTAAGTTTCAGCAATTGCTTTCAACTTTCAACATATATATCTCATGGATATTTGTCAACACAAAGCAATATAATGAGTGCAATATACAAGCATATAAAAATTGTTGCACCAAAGTTGACACTAGTGTTTGCTTCTGAGATAGAAAGAAGTAGGAAAACTGACTCAACATAAAAGTAAAAGAAAGGCCCTTCGCAGAGGGAAGCAGGGATTAAATCATGTGCTAGGGCTTTTTAAGTTTTTGAAATCATATAGAGAGTAAAAATAAGTTTTGAGAGGTGTTTGTTAATTGTCAATGAATCAGAAAATGGAAAGTACAATATGACCCGTGCCAACCAGACTTTTAAGAGTGGCTCCCATGAAGGACGTTATTTCTACCTGCAAGGCAGATCATCCCTCTTCTCTTTTGTTTACACATGCAGATATTTCACTGTTTGTCATTGCTTGACTAATAAATCAGGGCAAAAATGTGAAGAGAATTAAGCGGTTAAAGTTGTAATTAATTGGGACTGCGCACCCCATTTGCCAGCTCTTTTTGCAAAATTAATGGATAAGCGGATGTATATGCCGCTAGTACGGTTGTAAAGTCTGTTTGACAGTTGACGTAAAGACATCCACCCGTCCTCATGAGCTTGGTAAACATTGACACAAAAAGGAGTAATAATTTTTTTGAATAGTTTAAAGGTAGCACATGAAAAATTTACTTGGAGTGGCAACGAAATACCACATATAGGTAGTTATGGTGGACACAAATGGCATGGATTTTGGCTCAAGGTTTTGGATGCACGAGAAGCATTCCCTCTCAGTACAGAGTTTATGCTAGCAAGGTTATTTGAAGCAAACACAGGATATCAACCGACACAGCAAGACTTATATGAAAACATATTGCAAGCATTATAAGACTCTACACTGTCTTCCTTGTTAACCAAACCCTTTTACTAGAAAATATCTAGACCTTAGAGATACCAATCATGTAAACCAAATTTCAACAAGCTTTATGGTAGTTCTTCATTAATAGGTTTTAACTACATGATACAAAAGCTTAAACATGAACTACTTGATAACTCAAAACAATTGGCAAGTATCAAATTATCCAAGACAGTGATCTACAAGAATATGTAAGCTTTTTCCATTATACCATCTACCACATGCAGCATTTTCTGTTCCAACCAAACACCAATCAACTTATTTCAACATAAACTCTCCAAACAATTATAAGTGAAGCAAGAGAGTACTTTCTTTAAAAGAACTAACAACTCTGAATAAGAGATGCATGAAAAACAGGAGCTAAAAGCATAGCAATAGCTAGATAAGAATACTCAATAAGTATAAGTGAAGAATAGGAGTATTCATATGAAAAAGCGGAGCGTGTATCTCTCCCAATCAAGAATGCTAGGGTCCAATCAAGTTGACCATAAGAAAAATAAAATACCGAAAATAAAAGCACACAGACGCTCCAAGTAAAGCACATATGATGTGAAAGAATTAAAATATAGTTTCACTAGAGATGACCTGATAAGTTGCTGATGAGGCATCCCCAAGCTTAGATGCTTGAGTCTTCTTGAAATATGCTGGGTGATCCATGGGAGCATCCCCAAGCTTAAGCTCTTCACTCTTCTTGATCACATTATATCATCCTTCTCTCTTGACCCTTGAAAACTTCCGCCACACCAAACTCAGAGTAATTCTCATTAGAGGGTTAGTGCACAATCAAAAACTCACATGTTCTATAAGGACACAAACCTGACCGTTACTTTTAACATTAACTACTGCCACTGATGTTATGTGAAGCTCTTCACCGATGCTCAGATTGAAAAACTTTGAACTAATGAAAGATGCGTACATATCTGAGGATCACGCACAAAAATTTGCAGATTTAAATAAGTTTTCTGTGATTTTACAGAAGCAAAACGGTGAACAGCAGAAATCTATTCCTGCGCAGAAATCCAAATCTAGCATCATCTTCCTATTAGAGGCATTACTTGGCACAACAATGTAAGAAAATAAAGATACAAAGGCATTGCTACAGAAGTAAACAACACCTTGACTCAAATAAAATAAAAATAGCAGAAAATAAAAACAATGGGTTGTCTCCCACAAGCGTTTTTCTTTAAAGCCTTTTAGCTAGGCATGATAATTTTGATGATGCTCTCATATGTATAAGAGTTGAACATATAAGAATGCATCAAGAAGCAAATATAAAGAACATTTAAGACTAACCCACTTCCTATGCAAAGGAATCATGTAAGAAAATAAATCAATAAAGCACAAAGTGACTAGCATAGGAAGGCAAAACAAGTGCAACTTCAAAAATTACAACATAAAGAGAGAAGAATTAATATTATTGAGATATATGAAACCGTGTCTCCCTCTCTCATAAGGACCAGTAGGTCTTAAAGTACCCAGCAAATAAAAGCAAATCAACATGAAGATCATCATAAAGAGAAGAAATTTTGTAACATGAAGATTTCTATAACCATACTTTCCTCTCTCAAAATAATTTTCAGTTGCATCATGAATAAACTCAACAATATAGCTATCACATAAAGCATTCTTATCATGATCCACATGCATATAAGTATCATTACTCTCCACATAAGCATAAACAGTTTCATTTGTAATAGTGGGAGTAAAAGAATCACATCCATCATTGTAATCATCATAAATTGGAGGCATAGAATAATCATAATGAATTTTATCCTCAATAGTAGATGGACTGAAAATATCATATTCATCATTGTAAACATCATATATAGGAGGCATATCATAATCAACATAAACTATATCCTCAATAGTAGGTGGAGTGAAAATATCACAATCATTATAAACATCATATATTGGAGGCAAAGTATCATCAAAGCAAAATTTCTCCTCCAAAACCGGGGAACTAAAAAGATCATTTTCATCAAAACCGACCTCCCCAAGCTTAGACTTTTTCATAGCATTAGCAATAATGGTGTTCAAAGAATTCATGCTAATAACATTGCTATCACTATTATGCAAACAAACTTCCATAGGTTTTTTAATTTTCTCTTCAAAAGCATCATGTCCTAATTCAATATAAAGTTCATAAAGATCTCTAATTTTTTTTTGGTGTTTTCCATTAAGCCTAACTAGTAAAATAAAAACAAGAAACAAAAAGATATAACCGCAGGATCTAAAGGAGATACCTTCCAACACTTACCTCCCCGGCAACGGCGCCAGAAAAGAGCTTGATGTCTACGCACACTTTTATTCTTGTAGACAGTGTTGGGCCTCCAAGTGTAGAGGTTTGTAGAACAGCAGCAAGTTTCCCTTAAGTGAATCACCCAATGTTTATCGAACTCAGGGAGGTAGAGGTCAAAGATATCCCTCTCAAGCAACCCTGCAATTAAGATACAAGAAGTCTCTTGTGTCCCCAACACACCTAATACACTTGTTAGATGTATAGGTGTACTAGTTCGGCGAAGAGATATTAAAATACAAATGATATGGATGATTATAAGTGGTAATTGCAATCTGAAATAAAAATGGCAGCAAGCAAACATGTAGCAGAACTGGTTGTAAACGGTGTTTCAATGCTTGGAAATAAGGCCTAGGGATCATACTTTCACTAGTAGACACTCTCAACAATAATAATATAATTGAATACATAGATATTTCCTCTTCACTATGCTACTCTAAATTATTCTCTCGTTGGATAACGAACACCAATCCACTGCGTAAGGCTATAAAAGCACACCTTAAAATCGCATTCCACATCTAGGGAACCCCATGGTGGCTCTAGGTTAATAGTGCCAGAAACAATTGTTTGTACGTCACACGTCAGTTGGGAACCCCAAGAGGAAGGTATGATGAGTGCAGCAGTAAGTTTTCCCTCAGTATGAAACCAAGGTTTAATCGGACCAGTAGGAAAACGAGGTTTGCTTCGAAGGTGTTGGTGGAGGAGTGTAGTGCGGCGCAACACCATGGATTCCGGTGCCAACGTGGAACCTGCACAACACAATCAAACTACTTTGCCCCAACTTAACAGTGAGGTTGTCAATCTCACCGGCTTGCTGAAAACAAAGGGTTAAACGTATCGAGTGGAAAATGATGTTTGTTTGCATAAAACAGTAGAGAACAATGATTGCAGTAGATTGTATTTCAGATGTAAAAGAATGGACTGGGGTCCACAGTTCACTAGTGGTGTCTCTCCAATAAGATAACTAACATGCTGGGTAAACAAATTAAAGTTGGGCAATTGACAATTGATAAGTGCATATAACATGCATGTGTGAGCTGTGGTGTCTACTATGAGATTCATTTGGGCATTACGACAAAGTACATAGATCGCTATCCAGCATGCATCTATGCCTAAATAGTCCACTTTCCGGTTAACATCCGTACCCCTTCCAGTATTAAGTTGCAAGCAACAGACAATTGCATTAAGTAATGTGCGTAATGTAAACAATACATTCATCCTTGAATAAAGCATTGCTGTTTTACCCCTAGTGGCAACAACACATCTACAACCTTAGAACTTGTTGTCACTATCCCAGGTTAAATAGAGGTTGAACCCAACTATCATGCATAAATACCCCCTCTTGGAGTTACAAGTATTCACTTGGCCAAGGCTTCAACAAGTAACGGAGAGCATGCAAGATCACAAATGACATAGACATGATAATATAATATTCAGCTCCACATAGGTATCAATATAAGTCGGATCCCAGCAAACACAACATGTAGCATTACAATAAGATGATCTTGATCATGATAGGCAGCTCACAAGATATAAACATGATGGCACAAGTGGAGAAGACAACCATCTAGCTACTACTATGGACCCATAGTCCAAGGATGAACTACTCACGCATCACTCCGGAGGCGGGCATGGCGATGTAGAGCCCTTCGGTGATGATTCCCCTCTCCGGCAGGGTGCCGGGAAGAGCTTCAGGAACCCCCCGAGTTAGGGTTGACGACGGCGGCGGCAGCGAATATGTTCTGGATGAAAGGCTCGGTGTTTTAGGGTTTTCGCGTCTCGGGGAATAAGTAGGCGAAGGGGCGATGTCGACGGACCCCCGAGGGGCCCAAACCACACCCAGGCGCGGCAGGGGGTGGGCCCGCGCCTACAGGTGGTTTGGCCACCTTGTGGCTCTTCTTCGTCTCTCCTTCGGACTCCGTGTACATGCTGGAAAAATAGGGACCTGGCCTTTTGTTTTGTGCAATTCCGAGAATATTTCCAGAAGTAACTTTCTGAAACCAAAAACAGCAGAAAACAGGGAACTGGCACTGTGGCATCTTGTTAATAGGTTAGTCCCAGAAAATGCATAAAAGTGATACGAAGTGTATATAAAACATGTAGCAAATGGTATAATATAAGTATGGAACAAAAGAAATTATGGATACGTTGGAGACGTATCACCCCACACTGTCAACTTGAGCGCCCTAAAATAGTACTAGACAAACACCACAATTTCATAGAGACATCCAACACAAATAATAACTCATGATAAGTATTCCTGTAATCTTTAGCCTAAGAGCCACACACGGTGCGCACACTGTCAACTTCGCACCGTGGGACAAAGGTGACTCCGGAGTTTAAATTAATAAAACCACTCAAGTAGCATATAAGATAATGAAGAGTAACATCCATTGATTCAACTAGATTACAAAGCTCATGATCACATAAAGATCACACCATGAGAGAGAGAGATAAACCACATAGCTACCGGTAGAGCCCTCAGCCCCGATGAAGAACTACTCCCTCCTCATCATGGGAGGCAGCAACGGTGATGAAGATGGCGGTGGCGTCGATGGAGATGGCTCCGGGGGCAATTCCCCGTCCCGGCAGGGTGCCAAAACAGAGACTTCTGTCCCCCCGAATTAGGGTTTTTGGTGGCGGCGGAGCTACGAAACTCTTCTGGAGAAATCGTCGATCCCTTTTAGGGTTTTCTGGGTAGGAGCAATATATAGGCCAAAGGGCAACGCGAGGGGGTGCACGAGCCGTCCACACCACCCCCCCGGCGCCGCCCCCTCCAGGCCACGCGGAGGCATGGTCTGGAGGCTCTGGGCCTCCGCTGGACTTGCCCTTCTGGCTCCGTGGGTCTTCTGGCGAAATAGAATTTCTGTAATTTTTCTGGATTTTTCCGAGCAATTTGGTTTTTGGACCTTTTCTGCAATGCACAGCCATAATAAACAGAAACTGACACTGTGGCATCTTGTTAATAGGTTAGTCCAATAAATGTCATAATATGATATAAAGTGCATATAAAACATGTGATATTGATATAGAACAAGCATGGAACATCAAATATTATAGATACGTTTAAGACGTATCACGGCGCCGGAGCAGCCTCCTACTACGCCACCAAACCGCAGCCACCAGCAGAACTTGACGCGAGACACCTCGACGACGACGACCTTCCACAGAAGCACGGCGGCAACTTGGGCCCGTCAGGCCCAGATCTGGCCCGCACGGCCGAGCACGCAGTATGTCGCTGCGACCATGACGCCGCCCGCGCAGCCACCACGGCCGCCAACTCCACCGGTTCCAGGGCCGCCGCCCTGGCCTCCAGGCGCCGGCAACACGGCCTCCGCTCCCCAGCAGAGGCGGCCGGCCTACGGCGCGACGAAGAGACGAGGACCTCCCCCGCAACGGCCTTTTTGGCAGCGGGGGGCCGCCGCCACCGCGGCAGGGCCGGCAGCAGCGGCGGCGAGGGGGCAGGTGAGGGAGGACCGGCGGCGGCGTGCTGGTTTGGCCCCCGGTGTCGTCTGTGGAGCGACACACGCGGGGGGTGGGGGGGGGGGTGGGGGCTATGTCTCCATTTTGTTTCTTCTTTTCTTTAGGTTTGTGTTTACTACTGTCCCAGCATGTGTAGTGTGGCGTTTGTATCTGTTGGTTGTATGGTGGTTGTTGATTTGTTTATAAAGCGGGACGAAAGCTTATTTCGAGGATTAAAGTCGCATCAATCTCTCCACTCAACATAACCAGGCAGTCTTTTTTATCCCCGGTTACAGCCCGCCTAAAAGTAATCAGGATCATATTGCTCTGACGACCAGAAAAGAACTCTGTTTATATATATACATATGTAATATTTATTTGGTGGAGGTAACTTTACATGAGAATTGCAACTCACGTTGTATCTGTACGTCCAATCGTCCATCCACGTACGACGGCATAAGATGGTACAACAGTATACAGTACAGCCATCAGCCATGGAAGGTACTACATCTTCAAGCAAGCAAGCAAGCCACGCGCGCCGCTCAAGGAGACCAAGGCTTAGCAACAAGATGCAGCGGCGCCTTGAGTCGCACAGACAGCCCAAACAGCTCGCTCATGTCCAGCTTCGACGCCCCGTTCGGCAGCTCCCAGTCGAAATGGTACAGCAGGCTCGCTAGCGCAAGCTCCATGGACGGCGCCGCGAAGCCGACCCCCGGGCACCCCCTCCTCCCGGCGCCGAACGGCACGAAGCTGAAGTCCTGACCCAGTTGGCCGTACTCTGCCGGGCCGTCGACGAACCGTTCCGGCACGAACTCCTCGGCGCGCTCCCACGTCGCCGGGTCGCGGCCAACAGCCCACGCGTTGATCACCACGCGCGTCCGCGCCGGCACGCGGTAGCCGAGCAGCTCCGTGTCCTCGAGCGTCTCCCGGGGCAAGAGGAGCGGCAGAGGCGCGTGCAGCCGGAGACTCTCCTTGATCACGGCCCTGAGGTAGCGAAGTTGCTCGAGGTGGTCCTCGTTGACGTGGCTGGCGCCATTGACGACTGCGCGGATCTCGACCTGGACCTTGTGCATTTCGGACGGGTGGTTGATGAGCTCCGCCATGGCCCATTCCAAAGTCGTGTAGGTTGTGTCGGTGGCAGCTGCGAACATATCCTGTGTGATCATGGGCAGCAGGTCAGGTTACACTTCTTCAGATTTACATCTCAGTTTTTAACTTTTCATATCCTCGTACTTGCTTGACTTTTAGAGATTTGCTAATTCTCATTCGACTGTTTTTTAAGTCTCAGTGACTTTCAGAATAGTGAGGCCATAATTTAAATCTAGTTCAGAAAAAAGTGTAACTCCACAGTTGCACTTTTTTTCTTTCTCTACACTAAATTTCACTACAGTTATATTTTCTGAGATGACACTTGAGAAGAAAAAAAACAGTCGACACTCCCTAACTTATAAGGTTGGCGATTTTCATTTTAGATACTCCCTCCATCACAGTTCATAAGACATAATTTGCAATTCTCTTGGATCTAGGTGAATGGCTATAGAGCAAAGGAAACATCATATGACGCATTAATATTCTCGTTTTGTGCCTTATTTTGGTAGAGATCGATGTCAAATATAAATGCAGTGAGTACTTTATTGCTAATAGGCCAATAGGGGTATTTTCTGGGTGGGGCTGGCGCGGTTTCCTCTCCTTTAATTGAGCATTAATTAACTAAATTGTGCCTAACTCTTGAGATTTTCTGTTTTTGGTATTATGCCTTATAAACTGTGATGGAGGCAGTACTTAGAAGTGCCTACGCATTATAATAAATAAGCCAATAGTGATTGGGAAGAAAAAATGAAAAGAAAATTGCTTGCTTGAAAGGAGGTCAGAACTCTTGATATGCCACCAAAACATGCTTTGAATACGAACTTTAATAAATGGGTATACTTAATGTTGTTTCCTTATTTGTTAATTTAGCGATTTCCCATTGGGATTCAATTCTAGTATATAGGTAACATAATGAATCTTTTAGAATGCAGAAATTTGAAATATTAAATCATTTATTCACTTTTCAATGTTGGGGGATATTCTCTCAAAATATATTGGCGGAATATTTTTTTAAACATTACAAAAACTTTCGAATATCTAAATACACAAAAATTGTTCCATGTTAAAAAAAAAAATTTAATTACTAATCGTGAGAGAAGAATGATGAATGTTTTTATGTCCCTTTTATTATGTTCAATATTCGAAGACATTAATTTTTATACAACTGCTGCACTAGCCATCTAAACCAAAAGTCCGAACTGATGGAAAGAGACTAGGCATTATATTTATATTCAACAATTTTTACTCCATCGAGTATTAAAAATATAAGCAAAATTCTGAATAAAATACGGGGTAAATTTGAAAAACATGAAAAATATATTTTGTGTATTTTTTAATATTATATTTAAACTTTGTTCTTATAGAATGTTGTCACTAATTAAATAACCATTTGAATATCAGAGCTAAGTTTTAAATCACCTAAGAGGGAAATTGTATGGCTAAGTGTACGTGTTAGCACCGGGAGGTATATTGGCAATAACTGACAGACTATGGATCAACTATGAGGGTCTGCTTGCACTTATTGAGTTTTGCAAAAACTGTCTGAAATTAAAAACTGTGGTCAGTAGTCAATATGTTAGGACTACCTATCTAAATGTAGAATTCAAATACACGATCAACTATGCATCAAGATACGTAAATATGCCAGATAAGATATGTTGTATCTGAATCTCCAGTGGGTCGATGGTCATGATGTGGGGGCGCGTGGGACGTGGGAGCAGTGTTTCCTGCGTACTCAGCAAGCGGCCAACTAAACAACACTCTTTGATTCGTAGGATAGGAAAGATATAGGAATAGAAAAGTATAGGATTGTAATGTCATGCACACTCGAATCTTATAGGATTTTCTATGTACCAAAGTTTGTTTGATTTCTTCAAAGAAATTTAAAAAGAACTTGGAGTGGATGTTAGAATTCCTATGGGAAGTAGTACAAATGATTTTTAGGAAAATTTCCTATAGGATCCAATCCTACAAATCAAACAAGCAAGATAGGAAAATTTCATATAGGATTGAATCCTCCAAAAATCTTACGATATTCCTTTGAATCAAATGAGCCCCGTTTGAAACGCAGGAAATCAAACGTATACAAGAGTTGAGATATCGTAATGTATCCTGAAACGCGTGGTTTGGATACCACATAGGAAAAACACATAAATTGTAGATACAAGGAGATGAAAACATGAGGTGAGACTCCATGTTGGTTTTCCACCAAAATTCCTTATAAAATGGCCTATTTCATAAGAATTTTATAGGAATCTTAGATTACTATTCCTTTGTTCCAAGCAGCACCACATGAGTTTTTCCTATACGAATCATATCCTTTAAAATTTCCATGCTTTTCCTTTGTTCCAAACGGAGCCTAAGGCCCGTTTGGTAGCCAGCATCTATCATCTATTTTTTGGCTCCCTCTGGGCAGGCTCCAAAGAGCCCTGATGAGCTAATACGAGACTTGAGCCGTGTTGTGTGGTTAGTTTGGTAGGGTGCAGCAAAAAAACGTGGCATGGACTGAGATAACAACCCATCTTTGTTTGGTTGAATACAAAACTTGGTTAGTCTCACCTATTTGCGCATGGGTGAAGTTACCACCTAGCACCACACTTAGACTGCTCTACTGACAACCAATGACGCGCGGCGAATAGGACGACGACGCGGCATGGCGGAGTCGGAGTTTGACGGCGAAAACGCGGCATGGCGGCGAAGCTCGACGACGACGACACTTGTGACCTATCCATGACGAGCGACGAGCACCGCACCGGCACGGGCTGGGGCGACACAGGTGGCCGGCGAAAGACGTCGGCGATTGCGGAGGTCAGCGGCGGCGGAGGTGACAGGGCACTACTCGTCGAGCGCTTGCTATTGCAGCGCGACATCCTTGACCCGGGTACTGAGGTACCCGCCGTACTCGCGCGCCGGCTGCGGGCGCGGTCCACCCGGTCGACGCCCACGCCCCACGGGGTGCCTCCCCATGAGGTACCGGTACGCCCAGGTCCCCGCGGCGAGCGCGGCCATGGCGAAGCCGACCGGGCCGCGAAGCCGACGACGAAGAGCGCGGGCGCAAAGGGCACCCAGATGGGGCTGGTGAGGAGGGCCAGCGGGCCGAGGAAGACAAGTGCCACCACAGCGCCCATGATGGTGATGCCGGCCAGCAAGAGGACCGCACCGGCGACCAACAGGGCCAGGGGGCCGCACGCGCACGTGGCGGCGGAGCACGGCACGCGCGGACGCGGCGGCCGACGGCGTGGTCACGCATGGGCAGGCGTGGGGCGGGGCCGGCGAGCGCGGGTGTCGCGCGGCGTGCGGCAGGCGCGGACGGCCATTAGGCCTCCGGCGGCATGGGCGCGGCGATGGCCTCGGCGGGAGGCCAGCAGGGCCAGGCGGCGGTCGGCGGCACCCCTCGGGTGGCACGGTTAGCAAAGAGAGAGTGGGAGAAAGCGAATCTCACATACGAGCTTGCACGCCGAGTGCTTGCTTTTGCAGCTGCATAGCCTGGCTCTAGGGAAACTGCCAATTCGGCAGTTCCTACTGGGCCTGGCTCTAGGGAAACTGCCAATTTGAGCACTGATTTAAGCAGCGTGCGGGTCAAAATTTTATCTGCACCTAAACAAATCGCGTGGCCTGGTTTTGCAGCTGGCGGGGCCTGGCCCGACCTCATGCTGGATACCAAACAGCCCTAAAGCATTGGTTGGGACCAGAAGCAGCAAAGCTTTCTCTATCACCGCATGGGAACGGAAGTGATGATGACACACAGTCAGCGCTTCATGTATATCTGACCTGTTTGCACTTCGACTAGCTTCTACGGTTAATTTGTGCAGGGGTGAATTACCAAAGCAGTTAACTGCCTACATGCATGATCGATCGAGCTGATTGTTGTATATTTGTAATGTGTGTGTGTTAAGAAAAAATACACGCAGGAACAAACGCACTTACCAGCATAATGGCCTTGATGCGAATCTCGTCGAACCGGACTCCACCGGCCTCCTCTCTCGTCTCGTTCACGTCCAACAGCACGTCCACGAAGTCCCGCTGATCGTCCTCGCCGTCGCCGACCAGCCGCCCGCCCGCGAGACGCCGCTGGCGGTGGCCCGCGATGACCCGCTCGAGCAACCCGTCCAGCGCCTCGAACGTGCGCGTCGCCTTGGCATTCAGCCCTGTCAACGTGTCCAGCCATGCCAGCCACGGCACGAACTCCCCCACCGTGGGCGTTCCCAGCAGCTCCTCGAAGTCGTCGAGCACTTTCCTCAGCTTCTCTCCGCTATCGTTGCCGTCGATCTCGTAGTCCCTGTCACCAAACGCAGCACGCTTGATGACGGCGTTGGAGTAGGAGGTGAGCATGTCGCTCAGGTTCACGACGCCGCCCGGCGCTCGCCGGACGAGGTCGAGCAGCGCGGCGACCTCCTCCTCCCGGACGCGGCGGAAGGCGAGGATGCGGCGCGGGCTGAGGAGGTGGACCACGCACACGCGGCGTGCCTGGCGCCAATACTCGCCATAGGGCGCCAACACCATGTCCCGGCCGTAGAGGAGCTTCTCGGCCATGCGCATCTTGGCACGGCTCGCGAAGGCCAGGTCGCGAGTCTTCATGATTTCCTGCGCCGCGGCGGCAGAGGACGCCACTACTGTGGGCACCCGGCCGAGGCGCAGGAGCATGACCGGACCGTGCGCCTCAGCCAGCGAGCGGAGCTTCCGGTGCGGCTGGGATCCAAGAAGAAGGAGGTGGCCGAGTATGGGAAGACCCGGCGGCGACGGAGGCAGCAGCTGACCACCATTGCTGTAGTATGGAGGAACCTTCTTCTTCTTGGTGTAGAAGAGGATAAGGAAGGAGAAGATTGGCACGAGCAGGGCAATGAGGAGGATGGTCGAGTGCCAGAGAGCAAAGAGTGACGAGACGTCCATGCCTGTGTAGCTAGCAAGCATGAAGCACTCTCTTTCTGTTTATGTAGTTGATGCGAGTCTACTATTTTGCTTCTGAAGAATTACGCGCTGTTTGACTCCAAAATTTATAATCGCACATGACAGGCTACGCTATATACAGTATCACGACTTCAGGAGTCCATGAGTACCGCACGCAAAATGCAGCTAGATTAGATATACAGGTGAGATGTCGCTGCTCGGCTACTATATCTGGATATGGTTCCATGAGGTATGGTTGGTTTGGCATCTGGACACGTGCACGGGCGCTGACGTTAACAGAGACGGCAAATGTGTCGCAACGATTCAAATAATGCGAAAAGTCATGTTTAAAAAAAATGAAAACTATATTTGCAAGTTTTAAAAAGAATCGGAGAAAAAATTCAGGATGTAATCAATGATGCATCATATATATAAGCATACAATTGCACTGTGAAATTGTTTATATTACGGGCTACACGAAAATGACAAAATTCTTGCATATTTTGGAGATTTGAAAGGGCATACTCAGATCTACGCATTTGTTATTTTGTGTAGCTTTGAATATAAACTATTTCAAATTGACATTTGCACGTTTGTGGGATAAATCATTGATAGCATGCAGTTCATTTCAAAAAAGTTGAAACTTGTATATATGATTCTTGTAATATTGTAAAAAATAATGGATCACTGGATCCTGGAGTTAGAAATATCTGGTCTCTTGCGTACATGTCTTAATTTCTCGTCCGAAATGTCAACAGATCAGCAGGATTCAAGCTAGACATTGTTCAAACTTGAAAATGAACACGGTCACCTCCAGAGAATTGGCAAATTGTCAAATTAACACCAGTAAATTGGGCCCACACAACGCACATGTTGTGCCAAGGAATTGCATGCATAGCGACTGATAGTGGGTGAACTGTACATGATATTATACCCTAGAACTGATAACGGGTTTGAGAAGTTTATGACTACCACACGCAAAATGATGATCAGATCATAAGATATGCTGCAGTGCTGCAATTATAAATGCATATTGACCCACATTTTACGTATTGATCAATACTATATACAGTACTACTTTTTTTTTTTTCTTGACCAACTGACCGTGGTGCTGCCTAAGATGGACAGAATTTATTCACGGACAATCAAAGGAAGGAGTGTTTGTGAGAGGAACATTGCCCATAAATTTCAAATGGACGAGTGCGGACTGGGTAATGTCCTCGACACCGAGTTGTGCGAACTCCACGTAGGTCATTCCTTTGGCCTTGAAGATTAATTTAGCAGTAGCTCCCACCTTGTCAGGTAGTCTCATGAGTCCCCCGCAAAAAAAAGGGATTTTTTTAAAAAATAATTTTTTTAAAAAAGAAATTCGAAAAATAGTGCGTATTTTCAATTTTTTTGGAAAATAGCGCGGTGTCGTCATGGGCCGTGCCAAAACCAGCCCATGCCGAAACCAGTTTGGTCATGATCGTGCTGTGTTAGGGTGATGTTTAATTCTTGAATTTGCTAAATCGTATCACGATTCAAAATAGAATGTACAAGAAATATATGTGCATCGACGAGTAGGTTCCATTCTCGTGATCGGTTTCGAGTTTGGTCAACTCTAACTCCTTAATTTTGGATCAAAATTCGTAAAACAAATTGATGAATTTTGTCAAATTCATCGCACTGAGTCGACTGTTTAAAATTTCCTTTCACGAGTAGATGGTTCTCACCATTTCCCACAACTTTTATATTGTAATTTTTTTCTTTTGACAGATATATACCTATTTTCTGTAGCATGTATAGAAAAACACATGTATTAGAGAGAAAATATATATGTCCGTCAAAACAAAAATGTTACAACATAAAAGTTATAGGGAAGGGTAAGATCCATCTATCTGTGAAAGGAAATTTGAAACGGTCGACTGAGAGTCACGAATTTGACAAAATTCGTCAAAACAATTTGCAAATTTCGGTCAAAAATTAAGAATTTAGACTCGATCAAACTCGAAACCGATCACGGGAATGAAATCTACTCGTCGATACGCATATATTTCATGTACATTCTATTTCGAATCATCACCATAAGCAGCAGGATCACGACCAAACTGGTTTCGGCGTGGTCTGTGCCGAAACCAGGCCCATGCCGAAACAGCAGGTTTGGCCCATGACGACATCGCGCTATTTTTCAATTTTTTTGAAAATACACACTATTTTTCAAATTTCTTTTAAAAAAATATTATTTAAAAAAAAGTAGTTTCAAGAGTCAGGACGCCTACCAACCAGGAATTAACCGAGACAGTGCCCAGCAGCCCAGGGCATGTGACATATGGTCCCCAATCCAGTCTAGCAGTGCCTGCCGGACCATGGCGCTGAAGGGATATGGTGAGGAATTCTAGAAATATTATTCAATATAGACCAATTTTCACTTTGTAATGTCATTTACAAGCTTTGTTCTAATGTTCTATTTAACCGGTTAAGAGAGATTTTTTATGATATTTTTTAAAGTGCAAAGCATGGTTTTACCGGGGAGGCTTATCATTATAATGTGATTACATCATATGTGTGGGTTCATTCGATGCGTCAAAATAAAGGCAAGCGAGGCTGGTGTGCGATAAAACTAGATATAAGGAAGGCTTATGACTACATGAGTGGTACCTACTTAGTATTATTTAGGAGCTAGGGTATGCGGAAGAGTGGGGTCGGTTGTGATGAAATGTGTTTGCCTCCATCACCTTCAATGTGAAGGTGAATGGCGTGTTGTTTCCATCGGTATGCCAACAAGACAATATATGAAATATCTCACGAACAATTGGCTACAAAACACAAAGCTCTCCCCATACGCTGAAAAGACGCCCAACACCTGAGAAAATCACAACGGAAGAAGGGGCCAAACAACCAACACCCGAACTATCCCGACACACCTACCCATCATCACCACCCACTATATAGACATAAACGCTAGATTGTTCATCTCGCCTAGTTGCATGTATAACTCGTCGAGATCCTCCCATTGTAACCGTGTATTCGTGATCTCCATATCAATAAAATTTAAAGGAAGGAGTTAGCTTGATCTCGTCTTGAGAGAGCCAAACCTTGGTAAAATTCGTGAATATCCATTACCTGTTGTTCGAACCCTAGATTTTAAGAGAAAATTGCAAAAAACCACCACAATTGGTGGTCAAGCTACAAAAGACCACCGGTTTCCAACGAATTCGCAAATCGCCACCACTATTCGTTGACACCGTTACAAAAAACCACCACTCGATCTGATTATGTTTGTTAACTCGTTTTACGTTGATTCTGACAGATGGGGCCCACTTGCAGGGCGATTTTTAACGGTCAATGCACGCACAGCTCGGCCGCACCCCGACCTCGCCGACGGAGCCGCGCCCGACCTCGCGGAGCCGCACCCCGACCTCGCGGAGCCGCGCCCGAACTCCCGGAGCCGCACCCCGACCTCGCCGCCGGAGCCGCGCCCGTGGCCGCCGCCGGCCGCCCGACCGCCTGCCGCATCCCTCGCCGGCCGCCCCGACCCAGCCTCGTGCTTGGCCGGCCGCGTCCCTGTGCCGCGTTCTCTCTCCTCGCATGCATCTCACGCCACCACCGCCGCCGCTCTGGCCGCCCCCAGCCACCGTCGCCACTCCGGCCTACTCCAGCCACCGCCGGTATGACCGCTGGCCGCTCACCTGCCCGCCGGCGCCGCCCCGGCCACCCTCGCTCGCCCACCTGCCCGCCGGCCCGCCCCCTCCCCATCCTCGTCGAATCCGGCAGCCACTTTTGCGCCTCCTCCTTGCGGTTGTCAAAGTACTAAGAAAAACAAATATATATTCTTCGACACATTTATCATGTGGATTTGAGGAAGGCAAGTTTTTTCCATTTCTGAAAGGACTTGAAGAAGGCAAATTAGAGTAACACATTTCTAACTTTGGCATGAGTAAGATACAGGAATCTGGTACCATAGCGGATTGCTACTGTACGGTCGCCGAGACAGGCACGTAAGCGCGATGTTGATGTTGGGCCTCAGTCTCAGTGGAGGCAGCGTAATGATTAGTCATAATATATCTTCGCCTTATTCCATCCAGAACATCAATCAGTACGGATCTAGTTTTTCGTCTAGTTCCTTTGAGACCATCTGAAGAATCAACATCGAAGCAAATCTACCAACAACAAAAAACAAACCATGCAAAACTGCAAAATGTCATGTGTGCCATGTTACGTACCAAGACAATGGCCTTGATGCCGATCGTGTCGAACTCGACTCCTCCGGCGTCCTCTCCCGTCTCGCTCACGTCCAACAGCACGTCCACGAAGTCCCGGTGATCGTCTTCGCCATCGCCAACAAGCCGTCCTCCACAGAGACGCCGCTTGCGGTGGTCGGCGATGACCCGCTCGATCAGCCCGTCCATCACCTTGCACATGCGCGCCGCCTTGGCATCCAGCCCCATCAGCGTATCCACCCACGCCAGCCACGGCACGAACTCTCCCACCGTGGCCGTCCCCAGCAGCTCTTCAAAGTCCGCGAACACCTCCGTCAGGCCGTTGTCGATTCCATACCCTCCGTCGTCGCCGAACGCGGCTCGAGAGATCACGGCGTTGGTGTAGGAGATGAGCTCGTCGGCCAGATTCACCTCGACGCTTCCATCAAGCCGCGAGCCAGCCGAGGCACATGCGACACGTCGGACGCGGTCGACCAGCGCGGCCGCCTCCTGCTCACGGACGCGGCGGAATGAGCCGACTCGGCGAGCGCTGAGGAGGTGGAGCACACACACGCGGCGCGCCAGGCGCCAGTACTCCCCGTAGGGGGCGAAGGCCATATCACGGCCGTACAAAAGCCGCTCCGCCATGCGCACCGGGGGACGGCTCGCGAAGGCCATGTCGCGGGTCTTCATGACCTCCTGCGCTGCGGCCGCCGAGGAGGCCACCACGGTAGGCACGCCGCCGAGGCGCAGGAGCATGACCGAACCGTGCACCTGCGCCAGTGACCGGAGCTTCCTATGCGGTAGGGATCCAAGAAGTGGGAGGTGGCCGAGGATGGGAAGGCCCCACGGTGACGGTGGCAACGGTCTGCCGCCATTGGTGCTAGAGGGATGAGGCTTCTTTGTGAAGAAGGCGAGGAAGGAGAAGATGAGCACAAACAGGGTAAGGAGGACGACGGGTGAATGCAAGGACGCAAAAGGCTACAGCACGTCCATTGTCTGCGTAGCAATGTAATAAGCGCAGGTGCACCGTGCACTCTGCTCCTGTTTAGGTATGCTTGAAGATGTGCGGTGTGCGTATGAGCGTATCTTGATTTCTCTACCACGTGGTATGTGTGTTTTTCAGCTTCGTTTGAACTTACATGATGTGGCTGTGTTCTAATGGGATGCATGAGTTAATCGACAACCGCTGGCCGCGCATTTCATTTGTCCTTGTCCACTCGAGCCTTATTTGTCCTTGTCCACCCTAGCCTTATCGCTTCCAAGTTCCATTCCCTCCATCCCTTTCCTTCATAATATCCGTCCCAAATACTCCCTCGATGCATTTGTTGTTTTTTCTATCGAAAAGGGATAGGCCTCTATGTCAAAAAAATTGAGACTCTAGTCTTCTTAAGAACATATTTATTTGGTAATTGCCAGAAAGCGCAGCTGCGCTATCTGGTAGTCTCGAGCGCCCACTCGCTCCACCGTCAATCGCGCGCGTGCATGTTGACTTTGTGACCCATCTCGCTAACTTCCCTCCCTGGCATGCCCGGTTCCGGCCGCCGTCCTTCTCCCAGACGCAGTTCCTGCCGATGTGCTTGTGTTCTAATGGGATGCATGAGTTAATCGACAACCGCTGGCCGCGCATTTCATTTGTCCTTGTCCACTCGAGCCTTATTTGTCCGTGTCCACCCAAGCCTTATCGCTTCCAAGTTCCATTCCCTCCATCCCTTTCATAAGAGTAAATGGTACTGGCGGTCACTAAAGTCGTCGTGTGGGTGCATTTAAGTCACCATTTTCAAAAATCTTCTGAACCCGTCACTTAAGTCAACATTCGTGTGTAATCCGGTCACTCGGCCGTTTGTTGACCGGTTTTTTCGGTTTTTGACCCAAAAACATCACGTGCGGCTCACGTGTGTCTCGTTCTGGTCCAGTTTCTTGCAAATAAACCCTTGAATTCTAGCAACGTTTCTATGCTGGCCTCTACTGACAGGTGAGTCCCACCTGTCATTGATTATATGCGTGTTGTGGGATTTGAACTCGCGATCTCTCGCTACAACAACACAGAGAATAGCCACTGAGTACCGAGCATGTTTGTGTCAGTACTATAAACTTCGTTCTTTTAAACTTCGTTATATTACAACACTGGCGTTGACCAAGATCTGGAAAACGCGATTTGGCGGCGGACCAGGTTGTGAATGGTGCAGGTCCGGCGGCCCCAGCGGAGGACGGGCTGGTGCGGGTCCAGCGGCCCCTGGGTTTGGACCGCGTCGGCGAAGAGCGCCCGGTGGAACCAGTCGCCGTCGCCGCGGCAGCAAGCAGGGTCGGGGACACTGCCGACCGACGGCCACAGGGAGAGGTCGGTGGCGAGATCATGGAACTCTGGAGCTGGCGCAGCCGAGCGCGGCCAGGGACGCCACAAGCGAGACAGAAAGATGACGGCGGCGGACGGCGCGGTGAGTCCTGGGAGGTTGTACGGTGTCGGGATCGAACGGGACGGCGGCGGCCGGAGGTGAAGACGACGGTGTCGATCTGGCGATTGAGGCAGTCGGGCCCACCGGTCGAGTTTGACCCGGGAGCGTATTTGTCTATAAGAGAAACGTGTGCTTAGATGGGATAGGAACGCGCAGTCCGCAGTGGTTAGCTGCCGACAGCAATAGCGAGAGCTCCCTGGTTCGAATCCCCTTCCGCGCGCGTTTATTATTTATTTCTTCTCACTGACAGGCAAGACCCACTTGGCAGGTGTATTAATATAAGTTCATTATTTATTCCTTTCACTGATATGTGGGTCCCACTTGACAGAAGAGGGCATACTGGGTAAATCATTTAAACTGAAGGGTTTATATGTAAGAATAACGACCTGGACCGAGCACACGTGACGGTTCTGGGTCAAAAACCGGTCAACAAACGACCGAGTGACCAGATTGCACACGAATGTTGACTTGAGTGACGGGTTCAGAAGATTTTTGAAAATGGTGACTTAAGTGCACGCACACGACGACTTTAGTGACCGCCGGTGCCATTTACTCCTTGCATAATATCCGCCCCAAATACTCCCTCGATGCATTTGTTGTTTTTTCTATCGAAAAGGGATAGGCCTCTATGTCAAAAAAATTGAGACTCTAGTCTTGTTAAGAACATATTTATTTTTTACAATTCCACAATGACCAACATAAATCAGGCACCCCTATATGGATTCTAACTTTAGTTTTCTTCTAACCCATTTAATCAGTTTCTGAACATATTCGTAATATTAGTTGGTAGCGGAAGATTAAAATTAAACTGGTGAATACGCCAAATTAGTTGAGCATACGGACATGAGATAAAAAAGATGCTCGATTGTTTCCTCCAAATTACAAAAATAACATTCTTTACATCCATTTCATTGCCGCTTGGCCAAATTATTTTTAATAAGAAGCACTTATCTATGAATGAAGCACATAAAAAATTAAGAGAGGTTCTAAGATTCCACAAATATATACGTACAAAACTCATATGACCATTCTTGAGGTCTGTATACATGGACTGCACCATAAAGATATCAGAGGTAGTAAGCTTGCCTACGAAAGCTATCTGGATCATCCGATAACTGAACCATCCAAGGAACCGAGACCCTAAGAATGCGGCATTGGGGATGGTAGATCCGATCGCGGCGTACCCGGATTTGGTGACGGAAGGACAAGGCGGTGGCCGAAGTGGGAGGGGAAGGCATCAGCGCGCGGTCGGCCAATGGGGGATGGGACAGAGAGGAAAATGGGATATATGACTGTGTTTTGTTCATTTTTCGGGGTTTTAGCTTTTCCTGTAGAGAATTACCATTTGGGCCGTTTTATATCAGGACAACTTTTTGGCCAAAAACCATAAAATGACCGGTTTTTTAACCGTTTCTTTTTTTAAGAAAAAGAGGGCCACGCCCCGGTTCCATTAAAAATGAAACTACCAGCGTTCAGAGTTTACAGCATCAACGGGGCACTATAGAATGGAGGCCCAGGGAACAAAAGCAGCAGAATAGAGCAAACGCAACTACAGACACGTTAACTACCCTATTACACCGCAAGTTCGAATTATTTTCCACCGCTAACAGCGAAGTACAGCAGACCCACACAAGAGACAGACAAGACACGAACACAACTAAGAGAACCCCCCAGGAGCGCACTGATCTTTTCCTCTTCTACTTCATTTTTGACCTTTTCTGTATTTTTAGTGGATCTGCTAGAGATGCTCTTACAATCTAACTTCAGTTGACAGTTGCAAGTTGCAACACATTGCCTCTGCACATACTGTACATGCATGTACTGACAGGGTACAAGTACAACAACTCTCAAGTTTCAAATTATATATCACAACGGTAGAGCCATGGAAGGTAGCAGTCGTCTGCAAGCAATCCTAACTTGCCAAATCCCCGACCACGAGCGCCACGTACGATGGCTCGATCAAGGAGACCATGGCTTAGCAACCAGACACAGTGTGGCCTTGAGACGCACAGACAGCCCATACACCTCGCTCATGTCCAGCTTAGCCTCCGCCGGCAGCTCCCAGTCGAAATCGTACAGCAGGCTCGCAAGCGCCAGCTCGATTGACGGCGAGGCGAACCCAACTCCAGGGCACCCCCTCCTTCCGGCGCCGAACGGCACCGACCTGAAGTCGTCATGCCGCACCCCGAACTCTGCGGGGCCATCCATGAACCGCCCCGGCACGAACTCCTCGGCGCGCACCCACGTCTCCGTGTCGCGGCCAATGGCCCAGGCGTTGATCACGACGCGCGTCCGCGCCGGGACGCGGTAGCCGAGCAGCTCCGTGTCCTCGAGCGTCTCCCGCGGCAAGAGGAGCGGCAGCGGCGCGTGCAGTCGGAATGTCTCCTTGATCACGGCCTTGAGGTAGTGCAGCTTGTCGATGTGGTCCTCGTTGATGTGGCTGGCGCCACTGTCGACGACGGTAGCTCGGATCTCGTCCTGTACCTTGCACATTTCGTCTGGGTGGTTGATGAGCTCCGCCATGGCCCATACCAGAGTCGTGTATGTCGCGTTGGTCGCAGCGGCAAACATGTCCTGTATAAAAACATGAAGTTACAGGGTTGGAAAAGAAGTCATAAAGTAACAGTTCACTGGAGTAGATTGGTCAGTAGTGAAGTGGAGTATCCAGTGGCGGAGTTAGAGCAAAACTAATCAGGGTGCACTACTCCTGGCTAATCTAGAATTTCAGCTACACGGGTGCACAAATCAGTGTCTAGAGGGGTGCACGGACTGGTTTTTAGGCTAATTGCAGTGTTAAAAAAAATCTACCCGGGTGCATGTGCACCCGGCTGGCTTCAAGTAGCTCCGCCAGTGGGAGTATCCATTGGAAAATCTCAGTGTATGCCATGGCATCTGGTTACATTGACCGCTCGACTAGCACCAAGCAAAACAGGAAAAGGTCATGTGTGCCAACGTTACGTACCAGGAGAATGGCCTTGATGGCGATCGTGTCGAACTTGATACCTCCGGCGTCCTCTCCCGCCTCGCTCACGTCCAACAGCACTTCCACGAAGTCCCGGTGATCTTCCTCGCCGTCGCCAACAAGTTGTCCTCCGCCGAGACGCCGCTGGCGGTGGTCCGCGATGACCCGCTCCAGCAACTCGTCCATTACCTTGCACGTCCGCGCCGCCATGGCGTCTCGTCCCATCAGCGTGTCCACCCACGCCAGCCACGGCACGAACTCCCCCACCGTGACCGTCCCCAGTAGCTCCTCGAAGTCGTGGAACACCTCCGTCAGGCCGTCGCCGATGCCGTACCCGCCATTGTCGCCGAACGTGGCCCGCGAGATAATGGCGTTGGTGTAGGAGATGAGCTCGTGGGTCAGGTTCACCACGACGCTATCATCAGGCCGTGAGCCAGCAGAGGCGCATGCGACACGTCGGACACGGTCGAGCAGCGCGGCGGCCTCCTGCTCGCGGACGCAGCGGAACGAGGCGACGCGGCGAGCGCTGAGGAGGTGCAGCACGCACACGCGGCGCGCCTGGCGCCAGTACTCCCCGGAGGGGGCGAAGGCCATGTCGCGGCCGTAGAAAAGGAGCTCCGCCATGCGCACAGGGGCACGGCTGGCGAAGGCCAAGTCGCGGGTCTTCATGGCCTCGTGCGCTGCGGCCGCCGAGGAGGCCACCACGGTGGGCACGCCGCCGAGGCGCAAGAGCATGACCGGACCGTGCGCCTGCGCCAGAGACCGGAGCTTCCTATGCGGCAGGGGTCCAAGAAGTGGGAGGTGGCCGAGGATCGGAAAACCCCACGGCGACGGAGGCAACCGTCTCCCGGCATTGCTGCTAAATGGACGCGACTTCTTGGTGAAGAAGAGGAGGAAGGAGAAGATGGACACAGACAGAGTGAGCACGAGGAGGGGTGACTGCACGAATGCAAAAGGCGACGATACATCCATTGTCGGCATAGCAAATTAGCAATAATGCAAGTGCACTCCGCTCGTGTTTATGTACTTGATGATGCGCGCATGAGCGTAGCTTTGCTTGTGTCATGTTGATGTCGATTGTGAGGGAATAACCGTAGGCTTGTTAGTATATTATTTCTGTCAAAACGCCAAGGCCTAACTTTGTGATGATGCGCGCATTGCTCATGATTAGCATAAGGCTAATTAAAGCTAACGGTTGCTAGTAGTGCAACTTGCAGAAGCGCCAAGATGACGAAGCTGCATCTAACAAATGTAAAATATGACGAATGGCTTATATGGAAGTCCTGATTTAGATTACACGTCCGTCCTACGTGCACTCAAGTCTATATATATTATGAACCGTCCATTTGGTAGCTGTCCAGCAGGGGTTTTGGTGGCTTGCTGCACCATCGTCACCAGACTGACGTAGGACTATATCGGTCATCAGTGACATAGATGCCACGGTTGGTACGTGTACTCAAAACAGATCCATAATTAATTAGGTAATTAAGCCAGGCCCGCCCTTTCAATTCATCTTGGAATAACTAAAGAAGTAATTGCGCCAGAGGTACAAGAACTTGTCCACCATGTGCAGATTAATACAAAAACTGTCGAAGTGTGATTAATTGGTACAAGAACTTGCCCACTACGTGCAAATTTACAAAACTGCCAGCATCGGGCCCGTGCCATTTTCCAGCATGGCGTAGACACATGTCGGCTCCACATTCATTTTCTATGAATTTGCACGTAGTGTACAAGTCTTGTACCAATTAATCGCACTTTGACAGTTTTTGTATTATTAATCTGCACATGGTGGATAAGTTTTTGTACCTTCGGTGCAATTACCTCCTAACTAAACTGAAAAAGAGCGCGCGCATGCGGTTTTAGTTTCACGCCTTGAAACTAATTTTTAATCTGACTTGCTTTTTTGTTTTGCAACTATTAACCTGACTTTCTAGTCCCCCTTCCAGACACCTGGAACTTAATTTCATCCTCGTCTTCTTTGCCACCGAAACAAATTCGATCTCTGTCATCTCTAGAGCTCACTATTGATTTTCGATCTTAACACATGATTACCCGTCTATGGATTCTGTTAAAGTTGCAAATTCGTGTGGGGTTTGGATTGCTGCACATTCTTAAATGACGGCCATGTATTCAAAGCTCTTTGGTCCATCGTCATATCAAATTACTAGCAACACCACCCCCAAATTTTCTAAAGAAAGGGGCTGGCCGGTAGCTAGTGATGCCAGAATGATTGTGACCTGCGCCTCTGTAGAATGAATGCATCTACCAGCAAATACTTCCCATTTAGAACTTGCAAGTGGATGGCCAACTTGAAATATGTTTTTTTTTTGGAACTTGAAATATGTTACTACATGTACAATGTGTGAACTTTCAGTTAACAGCTATTAGCAAATGGAAAAGACTGAAAGGATGCGACAACAGACACGGTTCCCCAGCCCTATGAAGTATCATTTCAATTCAAAAAAAAACCTACGAAGTATTACAAACAACTTAGTTGTGATGCTTGCCTGGATTTGATCCTCGTTTGGAGGGGGACATACGATCGAATGATTTTTATGTCAATCAATCAAAGGGGATTACAGGGCCAGCCTTTTCCAACGCATCAACAGCACATGAATTTCAAAGTATCACGCGTCGTCTCTTGCACTGATTTTGATATCGCAGGTGGCATCGAAGATGGATGATGCGGCCGCTTGAAAAGCAAGAGTAGAAATTATTAACATTTGGGCGTCTACAATACCAAATTCATAACAATATATTCATCATGAAATACATTTTCACGGTGTGTTTAGTTAAGCTTAATTCACAAACCAGTAGAACCAAAAGTCCGATGAAAACAAAGAGCAATCCAAATATACTATAACACCCCCTCCCACGTATGACTCGATAAGAACCATACATTCGCAGAAAGAGGGCAAGAACATATTTTATTAAATTGCGAATGATACCATATTAAGTTTCATGCACGAACCAATATAACCAAAAGTCCGAACTGATGAAAAAAGTGCCAAAAATCCATATATTCCATATAGATGTTGATATTTTTTACTCTGTATTTGATCGGTCCTTATACTTTGAAAAAGGGAGATGTCGACAAAAAAATAACGCAGACACAACGGACAATGTCAAAAGTGAGCACGATCAACGCAGGAAATTGTCAATTTAACACAAGTGGTTCGGGGCCTACACAGTGAAGTGTGGGGTCAACAGTACATATCATTGTAGCAAGGAACTGGGCTGACCAAAGTATAGCGCAATCAAAATGTCAATTGCAATATAATTTGTTAATATTTGAAAGAAAATTCAAATTCTACAAATTGTACCAGGAATGCCCCAGTCAATTGATTTGCCCCCGCTCATAATTCCTTCTGGGTTCAATTGCAGGTATACGGACATAAAACGTATTGGCTTAACTTTGTCCATCAGTACAAGACATGAATGGAAATGCAACGAATAGGCAATACTGCAATAGGCAAACCATATAGATGCAGATCTTTAGTGACTACCATCAAAATGGGTAGAATAGGATTGAGTTCTTTTTCTGTTCATTTACAATCTTCATAAAAATACTGATCTTCCGAGATATATATGCACCACAACAATCAAAAGCTCACAAAGACTGAAAAGAATGCCAACTATATACCATCTAGCGCTCATACAAAGAATCATAAGTTATCAACGAATTCTCCAAATTCGTTGGAGAGACTAAACAACCATATGCAGCGATCGATACAAATAGCAGCTTTTAAACTAGATAAATCAAACTCAGAAAGGAAGAGCAAGCATCCCTGGGCCAATAGATCCAACGGAGGAAATCATTTTGACCTATATCTTCTAGCATTCACAGCCTGACGAGCGTTGTTGCCTTCCAGCATTACCCATGTCAATTGTATCGGGAAGATATCTACAAAATTTAGCAGTGCATCAGTCTAGCTGCTTAAAGTATTATTAGTGCCTTTCTTCTCCAAATGCCCTACCCTCAAGGAAATGATTGAGCAAGATTTCTTTTCTAAACAATGCATCAAGTGCAAGAAGTAAACTTACATATCTTCTTCAGGTTCATTCTTGATAGCATTCCTTGCTATACACTCGAAAGCAGCTTCAACATTGAAGCCTTCTTTAGCAGACGTCTCGAAATAAGAGATGTTTCCCTTGGAAGCACACCAGGCCTTAGCCTTCTTCTCAGAGACCTGAGAAAACAAATTGTCTCAAAATCAGTATACAATATTAAGTAAACCAAGAGTAAATACTAGTGAATTGCAAAATGTCGTGGCAAATACTTACAGTCCTGCTATTACCACCATCAACGTCAATCTTATTTCCAAGTAAAATAAAAGGGAAATTCTCTGGATCTGATGGGCTGGCCTGTAATAAGAACGGTCAAATTTTCAATATAACATGATGCAGTACATTTGAATCACCAATAACTAACCAACTTACTTACTTGGATTAGGAATTCTTCACGCCAGTTGTTGAGTTTTTCAAATGACTTGGTTACATTGACATCGTATACAAGAACACAACAGTCAGCTCCACGATAAAATGCCACACCAAGACTCTGGAAACGTTCCTGTCCTGCTGTGTCCCATATCTGAGTTTCATGGAAATGCAAGTGTGTGTGAGTGGAACTACTTTTTCACAAGGAACCAAGTTGATAGCTGTATATTCCACATTTCTTCTTGCAAGTTACGGAAATTAAACATGCTACATACATAAGTAAGTAATGATTAATTAGCTAGAGCAGTAAATATTTGGAGTTGCTTCACTGAATCATGTGAAAAACGGAATTTGGGTTATAACCTCATTGCACAAATATTAACGAGAACCTAACAACATGATATGGATTATTTTCCCCATCTTTCCCTGAAGAGGAGAAAGAGTACAAATGTTTTCACTCGTACTCATACTAAAGATTATCTTGTGTACTTCACTTAGCTCATGTCAGAAAAGCATAGCATTATCATGACTGAACCAGTATCCACAATCATAAACTAAGTGGTACATCAATTCAACCAGCTGCAATGAAATCAGGCAGCATACAGTGGATCACAAAAGCAATTTGCACTTGTTTTTTATTTAAATGAACTGCCAGGCAGAGCTCAAAAAATAGATGTATGCCTAAGGTAAACTCCCTCCGTCCACGAAAAAGTGTACTTCTAACTTTTATTTTAAGTCAAACTTTTAATAAATTGACCAATTTTATAGAAAACAGTAGCAACATATATGACATCAAATTGGTATATTTTGAAACTTCATTTCAAGACGAATTTAGTGATACTAATTTATTGCCATAAATGTTGGTACTTTTCCCTATAAAGTTGGTCAAATTTTAATAAGTTTGACTTAGGACAAAAGATAGAAGTTTACTTATTCGCAGACGGAGGGAGTACAACAGAAGTTTAACTATCTCATATGGCCATATCATTCAATTAAATATGATGAATAAGTGATGAACGCCATTGACAATGCACATGGACAGGCTCCTTCATTCCCTGTTTTTTCAATAAAAAAGATGCCATGTTCTGAATTTCAATATCACTCTAGTCCAGATTTAAAGGAAGGTAGATTGCCAGCAGATAATTCTACATAATCATTCATACCCAGTCATAAAAATCTCAAATTCCTTAGTCTCAACTGAAGAGTAAGTGCATGGTCCATGAACTTAGGTTAATAGTACATATGTGTTTTCGTTGGTCATGCAAAGAATCACCTTAGTCATGTTTCATGTGGGCTTGCAAAGGTTTTAATTTCCTTTCACTAGGCGTACTTGTTTTGACCCATTTTCGGCCTTTCTTTCTGTTTAAATGCATTGACTTGCAATTCCCCTGCAAGGTCTCTAATTTATTTCCTCTGGGCTATCAGGTCTCAGTCCTCATCCTTAAGAAATTGTACCATACTAGGTAGTGCGGGTTAGAGGTGAATTGATGTGATTTCTTATACATTGTGCCAATTGCTCCATGTAGCGTATCAACAAGACTTGTCACGTCATGTGCCTTTCAAATTGGCTAGGCAAAGTTCTATGGAATCCTCTATAAGCTTCTATCTTAAACGAAGAAACCCAATTATTAAATTGTGATGATAAGTGAGATTTATATTGGATCAGGGAGAGTTACGATTGGCACCCAGTTGATGCGTAACATACCCAACCTGAAGAAGCAAAAAACCTGGCAACGTGCTCCAGAGCCAACAGAAAATAATAAGCATTTAAACAGAAAATCCCCTCTTTTGATATTTTTTCTTCTTCTAATCATTGGTGATTGCATTAATGATTGACCTCAACAATAAGCAAGCCAACAGGGTGTTTGCAGAAGCAGTAATCTTCAGAATAAAAACAAACAAAAAATGTCACCAATATGATCAAATTAACTCATGTGGCAGCCTTCTTAAGCTATCCTACACAAACTACAGGGATCCTAGTTTAGTAGTATCACTACATCGATCATCATCGCAGAACCTATCTAAAAACCAGAGCACTAGACTAGATCATCAGTACCTCCCGGTTCGGATATGCAATTCCATCGACAGGAGTTCAAGTGCGTGACATCTCAAACAGCATACAATCCATTATCGCCTTCAAGATCTAAGACACCCAGCAACTACACGACAGGAAACAAGAAAAACTAGCAGCAACGATTGAGCTACGAAGTGTATGCCAAACCTGCAAGGTGAAGAGCCGGTCGTCGATCTGCACCTCCTTGGTCAGGAAATCCGCGCCGATCGTCGCCTTGTACTGGTTACTGAACTTGTTGTTCACGTACCTGCACACGAACCGCACAATCGTTCAGAACCGCGAACCCCCCAATAGAAACAACACAGATTGGACGAATTAGACGAGGCGCGGTTTCGGTTTGGCCTTACTGGTTCATCAGCGACGTCTTCCCGACCCTAACAAGGAATGAAAGTGCAGGAGCGATCAGAAAAACAGTGACAAAATCACCCAGAAAAGAAAAGGTGGGGAAAAGGTGTGATTGGGGCGCACCCGCTGTCGCCGAGGATGATGACCTTGAGGAGCATTCGCCTGCGCGACGCCATGGACGCGGATCTGGGGCGGAGGATGGGGGATGGGAGCGCCGAGATCGGAAGAGATCGAAAGAGTTCGGGATTGGTGTGTGCCGTTGTCACGGAAAAGAGAGAAAGCGTTTTGTTGGAAGGTTCACCTTGGTGTTCCACCTGTATGTTTGGGTGGATGCGTTGCCACACGAATTATTTCGTCAGTTTTGTAGTCGAAACTCTAACGGCCATCCTCTTAGCAATCAGGTGATACTATCTGTTTTGTTATTTGTCATGAGTAAACTACATTGACAGGGACTTGTAGAATTAGTCCAATGATGGATCTATTCTACCTATAACTATTTAACGCGGATCACACACGTCTAAGTAAGATGTAATGAGCGATGTAGTGCCGACTCTCCTCTTTCTTCTAGAAGGTGTTGGTGAGAAAGTAAAATAGAATAGAAGTAAACTCGGATTGCATGGACGTGATCGACGTGATGAACAACGGTGGGAATTCTCTCCCTTGCTGAGAAATGCATTGCTATGTCGCAATTTTTTGGAAATCTTGTTTCTCTTTGCTCTAGGGAATGCAATTTGGATGCACATGTTTTAGCTAGCCATTCAGAGTGTCCTTCGTCCATTGTTTGGCTGGAGAAGCCCTCTGATTTTACGGCAAGGCCGATCTAGGCCATGGCCTGTCCAGGAATTCACGGGAGAAGAAAATTATACATATCGATTGACAGCCTAGCCACACTTAGCACACCAGCAACACTATGTTCCCTTCTAATTGCCACACTTAGCGGATGATGTATCTATGATTACTACATAATAGCTTTGCCTTAAAAAGATGTTCCTCCACAATGGCGGAGGACCTATTACAGCAAGCTATGGAATTTGTCATACCTAAACGTTGTCGGCAGCGAATTTTACTCCTAAGTTTCTAGCTCCATAAGACATATGGTGCAAACTAAGAAATAGAATTTGGCAAATTTTTAGCAGATTCAACAACAAAAAAGTGTTATGCAATGGAGCACTTTCCACTTAGCAAGATAATCTAGCAATTGGAACCCAAGAACTCCATTTGCGCCACACCAAATTTTTAGTTTGTCCTCCGCCACTGTGTTCCTCCAAATAGCATGAACAAAGTTAAGCTAGGATGTAGGCGTATTTTGTTTTGAGGCCAAGTTTGCCACACCTAATGTTAGTTCAATAAAAAAAGGGGATGTGATTTAGCACCGTCGAGACTCAACGGTCATACAAACCAACCAGAACCTTTTGTCAAACAAATGCTGAATATTACTCGGTGTTGTCTTGGGAGTTGGGAGGAGTATATCATATCCTAACTAACTGGAACGCAACTGCAGCTGCATGATTGCAGCGATACCGAGCAGAAGCAGTGGGATACTTCAGCCGCGGCAGAAAACAAAATGAGAGAGGACAGGGAAGCATACAGGCTGGTCCAACGAATCCATGCATCATGCATGTATGTCTCTGAGTCTTTCCCTGAATCCAACAGAATCGTGTTAGGGATTAGCTTTCTTCCAACCGTAACACTATTTCAGACGACAGCCAAGTTTTTTTTCGCCCGCTCAGCTTACTTGGCCTTTTTTTGAAGCTCGTACAGTTTTTTTTTTTTTTTAGCTCGTACAGTTTGGGCTCTTCATGTTGCGATCTGGGAGTGTAAAGCCCCCCTAAAATAATTTCGCGTGAAAGGCCGCTTGGAATCGTTGTTGGACCGGGGAGCGGCGTCTAAGGCACGGCCTGATACTAGTGCTACTAGCAAAAATGCCCGTGCGTTGCCACGGGCGAAAAAAGCCTTCTTTTGTGCACTCTGCAATGCAGTGGAGATATAACTATTAGCTGGCATAATCTTTTGCCAAGGTGAAGAAGATTTAACTGAACTTATGTCCACTGTGCAGTAAAAGTTGAACAATGTTTACCTTCCGACGATCCCTCTGGTCAGAGTACTTGTGAAGGATAGCCACTCATGTGAAGAGCTTGGTCAGGCATATGAGAGGAGCTTTGAGCCGATTGCATTGCCTGGGCCTCTTCATCAAATACTTTAAAGACATGCGAGGAGAGGACTCGCCATTCTGGAACAAAAAATTCAATTCCTTAGCGGCGCTATGAAATTATCTTGCAGGAGAAAGAACTGTTCTTGCTTTGCTTCAAGGACTACTTACAGCTCTCTCATAAAATTATGCCCTTTTCTTGGCTTCCGAAATCCGCTTCCGTTGCCTCGAAGAATGCTTATGAAGGATTATCTTCAATAAACTAACTTCTTCAGACAGCTGCTCCACTTTTCTGCCAGAATAACTTCAATAATGTCAACTATGAACACTGAACCTACAGAGCTTCTATTCAGCTCTTGCTTTCAACTATACAAACTTTCAAAATTCCATGTGCAACATGAAAAAACTTACAAACCGAATGCATACTCTAGAGCATTTG
Source organism: Poa pratensis (assembly GCA_947311845.1). NCBI lineage: Eukaryota > Viridiplantae > Streptophyta > Magnoliopsida > Poales > Poaceae > Poa > Poa pratensis. The sequence goes on from CAMZMU010000110.1 coordinate 11,424,680, forward strand.
TCTGTAATCCAATGCATCAAATGTCACGCCATATTATATAGTAGAGATATTGTCCGAGACTTTGCTTCCAATTCTCTGATATACATGTACTTTTCTTCTAACGAGCTTTTACGGCCATGATATTGCAAGTGTACCAAATTCATGCATGTAGTGTACTTCCTTGTAAAATCAAAAATAAAAACAACCGTCAGGCGATAGAATAGAAGCAGAGAACGCCAAGTGAGTGAGAGAGAGAGGAGCAGCACCTGAGAGAGGAAAATTCGCAGCAGGTGGTGGTGAGAGGCACACGCAAGAACACCAAAACACAAAAAAGACAGGGAGAGAGCTGCGTGAGTGAGAGAGAAGCAGTAGCAGCAGCTACGCAGGGAGAGAGAGAGCTGCGGCAGTAACAGCATCGACCTGCTTCCTCCTCAGCTGCAGGCAGGTCTGCAATGATCAAGGTCATACAAACATATAAAAACTGCACACTGAAGCTTAGACATGTACTTATCGAAATTAAACAGTAAACTTCCTAATTGATCCATGTGTACTGCTCAATCAATTTTGGGGCAAAATCCAGCAGAACAGCACAAGATCAAATAATCACATTGGGAAATTTCAACCGGGAGCCTGCACTTCCGAGTTGCCCTTTGTATTTGTACTGCAAACTGAAGTTTTGTACTTCCTTTCCTCGACGCCATGGGCACTGCCCAGTGCACCGTGGACGCCGGGATCGTGAATGCTTTGCCCATGCAGAGGTGAGATACGGCCATGGAGGCCGACCGAACCAAGCTTTACCTGACCGAATTTGCCATGCCGAAGTGCACCGCTGGAGGGGAGGGGGCGCCGGTTGACTGAGGGCTCGCCGGCGGAGGGCAGCCGCGATGGTGGAGGGGAGGTGCGCCGGTTGAAGGAGCCACGACGGGGATGGGGGATATGGGGACCAGCGGGCAACCTGTCGGCACGGCGGCGGGAGGCCCTTGTGGAGGTCGGAGAGATGGGGATCCCGGCTGAGCGCCGTTGGCGCAACGCTCACAAAAACTGACGGCCTCAAGTCCTGTTGAGGTGGCCGTCGACGCGGAGTAGGCGCAAGCGCCGACCAGGGGGGCCGGGGCAGGCGCAAGCGCTCACCGAGGCTTCGTTGACTGCAACCTGTGGCAGGAGAAGAAACGCCGCAGCACGAGATTGAGGACGGAGGCGCGCGTCGGCGCTGGAGGTTGAGGGAGGCTCAGCGCGCAGCGATGCAGAAGGTTGGGGAGGGGCGCCACGGTGCGACGCTGAACTTCGGGGCAGGGGCGGCGCGCGACGGCGCTGGAGGCCGGGGAGGGGCACCCGGGAGGCCTGCATCGGAGAGGAGCGAGGCGAGAGCATGGAACGCGGGGAAGCAGTGTCGGAAGCCCTTCTGGCGGCCGGCCCAGTGGAAGAAGGGAAGGGCGAGCGGGGGAGGTGGGGGCGGGTGCGCGCTGAGGACCTCGGCCACGAGCGTAGGTGGCACGCGGCGGAGCTTGGAAAGGTCGGCGACGACGGGAGGGTAGGCGACGGTGTTGTAGCGATGGTGAGCGGCCGTGGGTAATCTCGGCAGGCTATGGCGAGCGGACGCGAGGGACTCGAGCTCGCGAGGGCGCAGACGTTACGATCCTAACGGTGGGGCTTTTATGTCAAACAGTTTTTTAACTTACGGGTATCATGGTGGGTAATTATGTGATTTGTGCGAGGACAAAATCGGCAAAAAAAATGACGTACCAACACCTTCTCAAGCCATATTATATAATAGAGATTTGCCTGCAGGATTCTGAATCCATCCAGCATCTCCTGATCAACTGCCCCTTTGCTCGCATCATTTGGTTTGAAACCTTCACGGGCGCCATCATGACCGAGGCTGAGAGGTGGAAAATTGCGGGGGTTTTGTGAGAATGTTAGCTTTCTTGTTGGGTCTTCGGACCTATTTGTGTTTGTTGTGAATTTTGTAAAATTTCTCTCTTATATATATAAAAAGGTGTGCTCCATCGCGCATTCCTGAAAAATAAACCTAGAGCAAAATGCATTGGAAATGAAGGCAAAATGCATTGAAAAATAAACCTAGAGCAAAATGCATTGGAAATGAATGCATTGGGACCTGACCCCAGACCTCTCCCAACCCTAGCCGCCCCGTGCCCGCGCCGCCGGCTGGCCGGCCGCGCCGCCACCTCTCCTCCTCCTTTCCCCTCCCCGCCTCTCTCGCGGCTGGTCGCCCGGCGTGCGGCGCCGGGCTTGCCCCGGGCGGCGCCGGCGACCCCCCTGCTTCTCCCCCTCGGCGTCCTCCCCGCGCAGGGCGGCGCGGCGTCGGCCGGTGCTTTTCCGCGGCGGCGGTCCAGCTTTTCGGCGACGGCGGTCCGGCTCCTGGTGGCGGGATCTCCAGCGCATGCGGGTGGTGAGCGCGTCGACCCTGCAGGGCGGGCCGGACCATGCTACCCGGTTTGACTGACGTACAGGCCTATGACGGGAGTGGTGGTGACGACGCCGCGCCTGCTGCAGCGTGGTGGTAGGAGCTTCGCGGACCCATTTGGGTCCGGCTGGGCCTTTGGTGCCGATCTTGGGTAGCGGCGGCGGCGGCCTAGGTGCAGCAGCGTGGCGGCGGAGACTTCACGAGCCTGTCCAGGGCTCGGCCGGGCCTGCCCGACCTGGTGTGCCTCTGCTGCCGCGTCCGGTCGGCACCCGTTGATGACGGTAGAGGACGTCCTCCAGGTGGTTGTGCTACTGCCGCCCTCCGGCTCCATGGTGGCCTGGTGTGCTCTTGTCTGCTGCGTCCGGTCGGCTACCGTCTAGGACGGTGGAGGATGTTCCCTCCCGCGTGGATGTGGTACTACCGCTCCTTGTTTTATGGCGTGTGCTTCTCAGTTTGGCCAGTCGCGCAGTGCTTGCCATGGTGATACGACGAGGGTGGCTTCAATTCCGTGGTGGCGTCTGTTGGTGGGTGGCAAGATGGGTGTAGCGTTACGGATTGCCCGGGATGTGGTTTTTTGGGGGTCGGGAGAAATTCTTGTCATCTTGACAACGACGCGGTGACTCTTGTGGGCGTCGCTTCTGAAAGGGCATGGCGCCCCCATGTGTGGTTTTGGTAATTAATGACAATCCCTATGGACTAATGGTTGCATTGAGTTATACTTGTAGTGTTTGTCCATAGACCATGCTTGAACTCCATATGTTGGATTCAAGGTTGATGCCATGAATATATTGATATAATGAAGTTTTTGGCATCAAGATCATCGAGGTGTATGGATATATACTTGATATGATCAAGAAGAAGAGTATGTGATGACCAAGTTGGTATTCGAGAAGTTATCCGATGATTGGTCATATGTGAGTTGAGCATATCGCAAGTATGTCTTGAAGAAAAGGATTATGTGATCATTAATGATTATCTTCAAGACATCATCTATTGAAAAGAGAAGAAAAGATACAAGTTTGATCAAGATTTTGATCAACTCACAAAGCTAAAAGATGTACCAAGTGAGATCACGTATCTCTTGGTATGGTAAGCAATTGTCCATATAGTTTCGTGAACTAACCCACGATATGTGTGTGTCATTTCTATGTGTGGTTAGGTATCTTTCTATGGGCTTGCATCAAATGAAGATTTCATATAGCCCATGAAGGATGACGTCAAGTGGTGATCGTCATCAAGCTTGAGATGTACAAGTTCAAGAGAAGTATCTCGAAGATATCATATGCTTGATGCTTGCCACCCTCTTGGAGATAATGGTCAAGTGAATATGTGCCTATGAGTGTCTCTCCCATAGTGGAGCATGGGGGAGCAATATTTGAGTCTTCACCAAGCGAAGCGCAATCAAGAAAGGTGGTCCACTTGAAAAGATCAAGATCATCAACATCTAGCTCAAGTGGAATGCGCAAGGCAAAGGTATGATAGGGTTTCTATTTTACCGGTCTCGTGGTGCTAGTTGGGAGACCGGGTTATAGAATAGATACCGTACTATCAAGAGGGGCTCTCGACTAAAGCTTAAGCGTATCAGTTGGAGAGAGCTCAAACATTTGCATACTTGGCATCATCATCTTTCTTGGTTCTTATTTGTTTTTTCTCCTAGTTGGGTTTTGGTGCTTGTCGTGATCTTCATGACAAGCCCAAGTTCTTCGAAAATGAATTTTGGTTTGAAAACTTGTTGCGTTTTTGTGTTGGAAATATTATCGGTTTACCCGTGAGGAAAGTTCCACACCTTCCCATGTAGGCCTTCTCCTTGTCGTTACCTTTCCAACAAAATTGGTTTCACCTAATTTGTAGTTCAAACGAGAAAGTTATTGAGTTTGCAGTTTTGTTGTTTCTATCAAGATTTGCTCAAGCAAGGGAATCGGATTATCCGGTCCTAGCCGACTCGGATTATCCGATTCTCAAGATTGCCCCAATTCGGCTAAGGACTTTAAAAACAATGCATACTGGAGTTTTTCGGAATTTTCGATCAAGGCTGATTCGGAATATCCGATTCTCAAGTTTTCTCTCGAAATCGGCTAAGGACTTCTTGCAGCCTGTTTTGTGGCATACTGGAGTTTTTCAGAATATCCGATATAGGTCTACCCGGATTATCCGGCTGTGCCGGATTATCCAATACTTTGTGTTTCAGACTATCCGATCAAGTCGGATTATCCGATCATGACTTATGTCGGAATATCCGATGTTTCTGTCTGCAACGACTCTTTTTCTGGGATTTATACCCCTCCACCTACCTCTAGCCAGCCAGCTCTGCCCAGCACGAATTTGGCCTCCATTGTTGACCTTCTTGAGCTTGGCTATCTCTCTATCCCTCCATGATTCTTGCCTCCAATTAGAGGGAAAAGAGAGAGGAGATCTAGATCTATCATTCCACCAATCAATCTCTCCTCTAAGTGAGGGGAAGCCTTTGGATCTAGATCTTGGAGGGATTTGGTGTTCCTCTTTGTTCTTTCTTTCTTCTCACCCCAATAGTATTAGTTGCTTTGGTAGGATTTGAGACTGAAGAATTTTGAGCACTTCTTGTGTTCTTGCCCATTGCATCGGTTTGAGTTCTCCACGGAGATACGTGGAAATCGAAGTTGAGAAGCTTGTTACTCTTGAATACTTGGGGTGCCCTAGAGCTTGTCCTCTTGGGTACTTGGAGTGTCCTAGACGATCCTTGTTGATCTCAGAGTTTTGGTGGCTCGCGGGATAGTTGGGAATCTCCAATTAAGTTGTGGAGTCGCGCCCCAACCTTATGATTCTTGTGGCTTTGGGAGCCGCGGGAATTGTGGAGTGTGCCTCATCCTTGTACGGGTTCGGTGACCACCCTCAAGTGTCCCATAGTGGTTCGTGGCACTCCGCATTGGTGGAGGCACGAAGGAGATTACGGTGTGCCATTTGATGGCTATTCGGGGATCACTTTGTGACTCCGCACCGCTCCAACGGAGACTAGCTTCCATTGGGAAGTGAACTTCGGGATAAATCATCGTCTCCAAGTGGCTCGGTATTTCTATACTCGAGCTTCTTACTTATGCAATTTACTTTGTGATAGCCATCGAGCTTGAAGTAATATATCTTGCTATCACATAGCTGTATATCTTGTTTAGCATAAGTTGTTGTTGCACATAGGTAAACCTAGCTTGTTTAGGTTTTGCGCTTGATAAATTAACCGCTAGTTTTATTCCGCATTTATTCAAGCCTAAACCGTAAAGAATTTTAAATCGCCTATTCACCCCCCTCTAGGCGACATCCGTGTCCTTTCAGCTTCTCCTTCCTGAAGGGCATCGGGTGTACCTCTTCCCCACTACCTGTAGCGTACCGGGGAAATCCCTAGGACCAGTCTGGGCAGCAGCATCGTCATCGTCGCTTTCCTTCTTGGAGGTGTTGCTTGGTACGCGGTGATTCGGAGTGTTAGGACCGTGGTGGGAATTCTCCAGAGAGGACGCAGCGGTTGCGAGTCATTTTCATTTTCGTTGATCCGCCGGTGTCGGCATTGTTTTCTTTTTCTTTTCTTTTGGGCTTGACTGTGCTGTTTGCCCCAGCAATGATCTCTTTGTTGTACGGTGTGGTTGCTATATTAATATAGCGGGGCGAAAGCCTATTTCTTCAATGAAGGCAGAATTACAGAGAATGGGTGAAAAGAATGAAGCCTATAGATGGGGCTACGTGGAATGGAAACTAGGATTTTTGACTCACGCACGCATCGCTCCTAGGGGATGGCCTGGGCGAAACCCTAATCACTGCCGTATCTCCCTTATCCTCTGTCCACCCTGTCGCCACCAGAGGAAACCAACGGGTAAAACCCGCTCGACGGACGGTGTTGGTGGTGGGCTCTTGTCCCTCCCCCTGCAGGGACATCCGCCTTAGCACGGTGTGCGGCCTCAGACGGCGACACTGCTCGGCGAAGCTCAAAATGGGGACAAGGCACATGAACTTTTTTATGCTGGCATGGTTACGACGGCTATGAGGGTACCGCGCTGGCCACCTATCGATCTGGGCAATGGTGGTTGTGGCAACAAGTGCGGTGGTGACAAGATGATCGAAGGCGGAGACGCCAACCATGGTGGCGGAGGTGACTCGCATCACGGTTGTGCCCCGATCTGAAATAGGATATTGCGGCTTCATGTCATCCTGGCCTACAGATTGGGGTTGATTCGCAGTCACGGTTGCAGCTAGACAATGGAAGATATTCTTTAAAGAGAATTCCACTATTCCCAAGTTCGTATCTGCCGATGGCGAGGAATGCATGGTCTGCCGAAGCGGACTTTAACTTTGGGTTATAGTGGTGTCTGTCACTCTGTTATAGCTGAAAGGATCGTATGGCCACCTAGAGGGGGTGAATAGGTGCTACCCAATTTTTAATTCTTTTTCAGTTTAGGCTTGACACAAAGGTAAATTCTCTAGATATACAACTAAGGTGAATTTATCTAAATGACAAGTTTAACACTAAGCAATAAACATGATACAAGTAAAGGCTAAGGTAAAGGAGTAACCGAACGGAAGCACGCGGAGACAAAAATGTATTCCCGAGTTCCTCCTTTTTAGGGGAGTACGTCTCGTTGGAGTGGTGTGAGCCACCGCAACAGGTTGGCTCAACAGCCACAACAGGCTTCACCTTCTTCTCCGATGAACCGCACCACACAAAGGATTGGTTCAACTTCAACTATCGGAATCCTTCAAGGCGGAGTCCGGAGTCTTTACAACAACAATCCGGGGCACAACCCACAACGGGATTGGGGGCTCCCGGACGGCTACAATCTGTCACAAAAGACAGCAAGTGAGTACAACAAGGGGGCTAGGTTTTCCCAATGGAAACCCTAGCAAATGGTCCCTCAAGTGAATGAGGGGGGAATGTAAATCGGCTTGGTGAAGATGTAGATCCTTGCCTTCTTCTTCAATCCTCCAAAGATCAACGAGTTTTGGTGGAGGGATTGGGAGATCTATGAGATTTGAGCTTGCAACAATGGAGGTCAAAGATGTTTTGGGCGAGCTACTTGAGGTTGAAGAAGGTGAGGGTATTTATACCCCTGCAGGAAATATGGCCGTTGGCGAGTCGGGGGACCGGATATTCCGGTCCAAATTAGGACCGGATAATCCGGTCCATCGGATAATCCGGTGTCTTCAGGAATATCCGGTATCAAATATCCGGTGACCTCCAGAAGGCAGTGCGTTCTGGTCCTTAGCAGTTTTCCACCACTTCAACTTCTGGACCAGATATTCCGGTGCTTATGAAATATGCGGTTGGAAATATCCGGTGACCTTCAGTAGCATACAAATCGTGCGCGCTCTGGTCCTTAGTCGAATTTCCATGAGTTCAACTTCTGGACCGGATATTCCGGTGCCTTTGAAATATCCGGCTCAAAATATCCGGTGACCTACAGAAGAATACCAATCGTGCGCGCTCTTTTCTTCTCTCTTTTTGGTTTCGATGCAATGATGTTTTAAACACCTAACACCTGCATCACTTAACAATTTAACATCATATCAAATGGTCACTAGTGTTATTGCTTAACACACAAAACACAAGGGATTAAGAAATGTTCTTTCAATAGCCCATCAAGAAGCTCCTAGGTGCACGTTTTTTTTCGCGTGCACGGTAATGGCCCAACATCTGTTGATCACATCACAAATGTGTGTGAGCATTTGTTGGAATGCCCAACATACAGGTTGAAGATATTCTGAGATGCCATGATTCTCGTACGAGGTTGAAGCATATTTGTTCCTAAGTGATATGGGACACAGCGAACACATGAGTATGAATGTTTGTCTTTGTTCGGCAATGTCAAGGCTAGAAAAAATGAAAGTGGTGATACAAGCGGAAGCGCCAGCACATTGTGGATGGTGCTACTGTCGAGACTGGAGCACCGAGGTTGTTGATGATGTTGTTGGTTATTGTGTTATTTAGATCTTGTTTTTTTAATAATTTGGCTACTCGAATTGCTGATATTGAGTTATTACGGACACATGTACTTACTATTAATATATTAACCTTTATCAAAAAGTTGCTCCTAAAATATATATATATCTCAACAAAACATGTTTTGTTTGTTCGTTGCAAGCAAGTAAGCTAGCAGGTTATGTCAACTCAGCTAGGATGGGAATTTACAAATTTCCTGTCAATGAAACTGTACAACAAAAGGAAAAAATGGTCATGTTATGGAAGCTTCAGTGTCGCTACCGTCTCTCTTGGTAGTCCCCAATCCCCATCTCCATCTCCTGCGTCTGATGATGGCTATCACTGCCTGCGGTGGACGGGTTCTGATGGCCGTGCTCGCTGCTGGACGGCGTTTGTTCGCTGATCTGGATGCTGCTGGTCCCAAGTGCCATCTTCCTGAACTTCTTCAGGTCCTCGTTGTACTGGTTGGTGTCGTACTCGGAGATGGCGTGTGATCCCATGAATCGGCTGTGGCCACGACGGACGCCTTCGTTCAGATCATCCAGTGATACATCGCCTTCCAAGGCCCGAACAACCTGTTCGTTACGTCGAGGTCAGCTTCCCTCCTCTAGGATACAATGGCGACGGATCTGTGTTGACGAAATTAGGATACAAGAGAAGAGAAACAAGCAGTACCTGGCTCATGCGAGGACGTCGCCTTCCAGAATGGCGAACGCATGCAGCTGCACAGGCTATCATCCTTGCCATCTCATTATCATTGAACTCAGTTCCCAGCTGGGGATCCACTAAAGCGTCGTGATTACCGTCCTCGAGCGCTCGTGTCATTAAAGGCCTTGCCTGCCCGGAGAAAGGAACATAACTCAACTCAAATAGATGTATTAAGGATAAACAAGAATGCAACAGATACCCATATGGAAGAGGCGTGGAATACTCTGTATTGAAAAGTTCAAGACGGTAAACATTCTGACAAGAATAGATACAAAAATTATATCAAGTATAACGGCAAAGGCACCTAATCTTGTAGAGAGAAAATTGAGTCCATTTTATCGACAAATAGCAAGTGATTTGTAGTTACAGGGTAGAGGACATGGCTGTTACTTAAAAATTCAAGGATGATCCTCAAGGATGATTGGATTTTAATCACAAGATTAATTACAATCAATACTGCCAGGTAAAAACCCTGAGGGCGTGTTCAGAAGAATGTCACTTCTTAGCAAAGTTTAGGTGATTTCAGTCAAATTTGAACCAAATAACAGAACTTTACCAAGACATACTCCTCTAAACAGACCCTTAAATGTAAATGAGTAAAAATACGACAAGAAATAACTTGACCCTGCCAGTAACAGCATGGTGGACAACATATTTAACTTACCCAGTCAACCAAGCTGTCATCCATATGCGCTTGTTTTGAACTTACAGGACGGCGACCAGTTATTAGCTCAAGAAGCATTACTCCAAAAGAAAAAACATCTGATTTCTCAGTGAGCTTGCCAGAAGAAGCATATTCTGGTGCAAGGTACCTAAGGGTAAGGCCATGATTATCAGGGCAGTAATTTTCATATAGCAGATATTGCATGTTAGTTGATACAACATATCAATTGCTTACAACATATATCATACATATTGAGCCTAATTTCAAGACCACAAAAGAAACAGATAATGTTTCACTGCAAGATCGAACTTACCCAAATGTGCCCATTACTCTGGTGGAAACATGGGTGTCATTATCAGGAGTCAACTTTGCAAGTCCAAAATCTGCCACCTGTAAAATGAAGGTTTACGTGGTGAATTACACATCCAACAGTTTGCATTAGTGGGTTGATATTAACTCTGTGTATGATGATTGGATAGGCATCAGTCTATCGCAACTGCAATTACTTTCTGAGTTTACTCATATCAACCAGTTTGACATTCAGGGAACAACTTAGTTGGTACCGGGGGAAAAGAAGCCTCGGAATTTTACATAGAAATGGAACAAAATAAAATGAATCTAGTACCTTAGCTTCAAATCTGTAATCCAGAAGAATATTTGATGCCTTTATGTCACGATGAATGATCTTAGGATGGCCTGTCAAATAAAAAAAAATCATAAGACAAACAGCTACATAGCTTTTTGGTGAAAAGAAAACTAAAAGCATAACAAGTAGGTATGGCTGTGAGCTCACAGTCTTCATGAAGATACGCCAATCCCTTCGCAGAACCCAAAGCAATACGTAGTCTTGCAGGCCAATCCATGGTTGGTCCACGCCTACCTGAAAAGAAGGTGAAAATAATCCTTAAGGCCTCAACAAATGCTCAACAGAATACATGAATCAATTTACAATACAAAATGCTGTGCACAGAGCACCTATCATGCAAAATATCTGCTAGACTCATTTGGTGTATTGCAGGTTGTTTGAGCTTCAGAACATTGCTTTTCGATCTACATGAAAAGATAATCAATAAACCTAGAAACAATGTCCTTTTTGAAAAGTTGTATTTCCCAGTTTGACAAAATCTGAAATTTTTGAAAGACTGAAGAAAATGTGGCGCTAAAGCTGATATCTTCTTTGGTTCTGCTTATTGTACCATTAATGAAACTCTCTAACAGTTAAGAAAGTGGCGGGATGCCTTCTATTCAATTGCACTGTAGCAAGTATGATATTTTATCCTCTGAAATCTGAACACTACAATTGTTGATATTGTAAATTTACTAAAAAGGTTTCTTTTTCATAGCCAAAAACATAGTTAAAAACATTTAGTATCATGGGTGTGTGTTTTTAAATCACCTGGATATTTACTACCCCACAACTCATACAGCAGCTGATATGATAAAAAGGCAATAACTAGGATATTTATGGGAACAAAATATAGAGCCAAAAATACATACATGTCATAATTTACATTTACCAATAATATTAAAGAGAATTTTGAAACAGAATACAAGATAGTGATTGAAAGACAGAAATCATTACCATGTAAATGGAATTCTAGTGTGTTGTTCGGAACAAACTCATAGACAAGCAACCTCTTGTCTTCAGAAATGCAATAACCAACCAATGTCACGAGATGTTTATGATGTACTCGGCTGATAATCTCAACCTCTGCCTGGAATTCACGCTCTCCTTGGCCACTTCCATCTCTTAATGCCTTCACGGCAACTTCTGTTCCATCCGGAAGTACTCCTTTGTGAACAAATCCAAAACCACCTTGTCCGAGAAGATTAGCATCAGAGAATTCGTTGGTCGCCACCGCCAAGTCTTCATAAGTAAAAGTGGATCTTGAGAAGCTGAGGGCGTTTCCAAACGGCGATTGCGGGGGTCGGTTCTCACCACCAGCAGAGTAATTTGAACCCGAACCGCTACTGTTGTTTACATTAACCGGAGGAGGAGGCTGTTTAGGGGAAGGATGTGAATGCATCTTCACAACATGATCAGGTGGTGGTTGAGGGGCATTATGCTGCCAATTTTGGTACGTCCCACCATATTGATCCCCTGCAGCAGAACAAGGATTGTACTTAAAGATGTGAGTGACTCGTGTTTGACAATAGCTGTTAGTACAAAGGAATTCCCCTGTTCCAAAATCTAATAAAGAAGACATGATTGCACAAAGTTTAAAATTGAAGTAAACACATTTACACTGCTGATACTATTGGACATATTTTCCCTCATAGATTTGGCTTAAATAAAGCATATTCCATGCACCCAGAAAACAATGGAACAACATGCAGATCAAGTGTTTATTTTGTTCTTTATTTTCAAAATTCCCCATTTGCATTATGTCAAACACGGAGGAAGATCCAGAGTATCAATACCCTATACTAAAATTGGCGAATAAAAAGACATATTTTACATATCTCTGGCGAACTTTTTAATATTTGTATTTCTGTAAAGTCATAAAAAATGAAGAAATCATTCTCGAAAAGAAAACCTGATCAAAGAAGAGAATTTATCTTCTAGGCACCAAAAAACTCGAACGTAAGTCATACTTTTACGTCAGAAGTCGCGGCACATTTGTCAAGAACAGCAAATAATTGCAAGCGACAGCGATGTGACTTGGTAGTGAGACAAAGAGCGGAAAAAAGATCTGTATCAGCTCCACGAGTAAGTCAAGGGGCAGGTTTGCATGTGCCATCTCACCTTTGAAGGGCGGCGGGGGTGGCGGCGGCGGCGGATGGCCGTAGTAGTGCATGTGGTGGGGCGGTGGCGGCGGCGGGTGGTGCGGGTGGTGCCTCCTCTTCTTCTTCAGCAAGCAGAAGCAGAGTAGGCTGGCGAGCAGCAGCGCGATCAGGCCGCCCACCGCGATCCCCGCCACTATGGGCGTCGTGAGCCCAGAGCTCGACGAGGGCGGCGACGGCGAGGCTGCCTGCGACGAGGGCGGAGACGGCGTGGTCGACGGGGGAGAGGGCGCGGCGGGCGTCGCGGGAGGCGGGACGGAGGGGGTCACGGGAGTAGTGCCCGACGACGGCGCCGGCGCGGAGGGCGTGGGCGTCGCCGGCGGCGGCAGGGAAGAAGGGGGCGGCGAGGAGGCCGATGGCGCCGGCGGGGAAGGGGAGGAGGAGTTGGACGGGGGTGGCGCCGCCGATGCCGCTGGCGGAGGCGCCGTGCGATTGCTCGGCGGCGAGGCCGGCCCCGGCGCGGCGGGCGGCGACGACGAGGACATCGCCGATTTCTTCGCTCCGCGCACTCGCTTTGCTTCCTTGCTACTGCACTGCTCCTACTGCACCAACTTGGGCGAGAAGAGAAACCACGGAAAGATGAGCGGAAAAAGGAAAGGCAGCGCTTTTCACTCGCGGTGATGGGGAATTCCGGAGATTGCGACTCGAACTAGCAGTAGCACGTAGCAGCACTAGCTAGCTAGGCCGCCGGTTGGGGAAGTGGAGTCTAATGGTGCGGGGAGGCTGACGCGACGGCGGAATAAAAGCGGGAGGAGAGGATTGGAGACATGGCGAGCGACAGCGCGGCCGCGTCCGGTAAACGTGCCGCGCTACCTTCACGCGGCCCGGCCTACCCGCGCTTTCCGGTTCCTCCTCCCTCCACCATGGACGCACCGCACCATGCGTGAGCCCCCGTGTCAGTGAAAGGGTAATGGTTGATGTGGAGGCGAGCTCAGACGGTGGACTCCACCATTTTGCTTTCCCCTAACGACACTAACCGCTATTGTGCGGCGGGTTCATGGGCGGCGACGGCGATGCGTCGACTGGTGAAGGCTGTTTGCTTTGCTTCGACATGGACCTACCTTGTCATAGACCGGCGCCATCTGTAGGGCAATTTTCTCTTGGAAGCGGCAGGTGTCGGGCGACATTGTATGTCACGGGAGTCGAGAGATACATGTGAGGAGAATGACTTGTGGGCCGTACGGGTTCGTAATTCCCTCCGATCCGAATGGCAATGGGTATCCGACGGGTACCCGCGTCAAATGGAAAGGGTTTGGTGAAAAAAAAACATGGTTTGCTTATCGAGGAAAATCCAAACCTGTCGGGTCTAGCGGGGGCGAGTATGGGGGTACCAAAACCGTACCATTTAACCCGCAGACCCTGAGACCCCACCTGTCATTGAATACAGAGGAGCCCTAACTACCTATTCCCACGCGACCCCACCTGTCATTTATACTACACAAAAACCCTAACTTCCCTAGCCTAGCGTGGCTTGCCCTTGATTCTTTTCTTGCCCTCATTTCTTTCCCTAGCTGCCGCCGCTCCTGGCGACCTGGCCTCCGCTCCTCCGTGGCCCTTCCTGTGCCACCCTGCTCCTCCTATGATGCCGCTCCTCCGCGGCCCTTCTTACGCCGCACTAGTAGGAAAATGGCTATAGGTGGATCCACTTTCTGTGGCGCACCAAAATAGCCATGCGCCACAGCGCCACCGAAATATTTCTGTGGCGCATAAAAAAATATACGTCACAGAAATTTTGGAATTCTGCGCTATATGCGTCACAGAAATACACATTTCTGTGACGCATATTGCTATATGCGCCACAAAAGTTTCAAAAGGACATTCAAAATTTTCAAAAAATCCATAAAAATTCAAAAAATCCAAAAAAAAAATCTAAAAATCCAGAAAACTTCAAAAAATTTCCAAAAATCCACAAAATCCACAAAAATGTAATTTTTTAAATGACAAAAAAATACAAATCTCGAGGAATTCTAAATTTTTAGAAATTTCAAAAAAAACTAAATTTTTATTTTTTTTGTCATTTTTTAAAAATTCATTTTTCTTAAAATTTCAAAAAATTGGATTTGTTGAATTTTTTTGTATTTTTTGAAGTTTTTTGGATTTTTGAATTTTTTGAAAATTTTGAATTTACTTTTAAAACTTTTGAAGTTTTTATTTTTTTTTGAAATTTAAAAACACACATATACACATACCACACATAAACTAGCTATTTTTTTAAAATAATACACGAAAATGATTTAATTCTGAATTTATTACGCAATTTTTTTTTCAAAAATATTATCCAATCGGTCTCTTCGAAGCCGACAGGGCCTAGTCGTCGTTGTCGAAACCGACTGTAGGCCTATCGTCTTTGTCGAAGACGAGAAGCCTGTCGTTCCCAATCGGCTTCCCGAAGACGACGACGCAGGGGAGCTCCAGGACGGAGGCGCGGCGGCGCGCGTGGCCGGCCGGGGGCTGGCGCGCGGCCGTGGGGAGGTGCTCGCGCGGTGAGCAGCGTGCCGGCACCGCGAGGCCGGTCGCCGCCTTGAGGTGGCCCGCGAGCCGGGAACCGTTCCGCCGCCAGCCTCAAGCTCGCGCACTGATGTCTACGTGTGCTTCTATTCTTGTAAACAGTGTTGGGCCTCCAAGAGCAGAGGTTTGTAGAACAGCAGCAAGTTTCCCTTAAGTGAATCACCCAAGGTTTATCGAACTCAGGGAGGTAGAGGTCAAAGATATCCCTCTCAAGCAACCCTGCAATTAAGATACAAGAAGTCTCTTGTGTCCCCAACACACCCAATACACTTGTCAGATGTATAGGTGCACTAGTTCGGCGAAGAGATAGTGAAATACAAGTAATATGGATGATTATAAGTAGTAATTGCAATCTGAAAAAAATGGCAGCAAGCAAACATGTAGCAGAACTTGTTGTAAACGGTGTTTCAATGCTTAGAAACAAGGCCTAGGGATCATACTTTCACTAGTGGACACTCTCAACAATGATCTCATAACTGAATAAGTAAAAGCTACTCTTAAACACTCTCTTGTTGGATAACAAACACCATTCATTGTGTAGGGCTACAAAAGCACACCTCAAGCCGGAGTAAACAAGCGCCACAACGTCATAAAGGAATCACACACGGTGCACACACTGTCACCTTTACACCGTGGAGAGTACCGGAGTTCATATTAAAGTAACCTATAGAGTGCATAATAGATAAAGAGTAACATCTACATATTCAACTAGATTAGCACAACTGAACACAAGTAAATACTGCTCGGGATTATTCTCCTTCTTGATGAAGCAAGAGTACTACGTGTAGGGCTGCAAAAGCACACCTCAAAGTCTGAGTAAACAAACACCACAATTCCCAAGAATAAGCCATGATATCTAAATTATTCATAGAGTCACACAAGTACCCACACTGTCACCTTGATACCGTGTTGTCACAATGACTCCAGAAACTAGACAAAATCACTTGAGTAGCATAAACATTATTAATGTATTCAGCGATACTAGCAATACACACGATCACATAAAGATCACACCATGGGAGAGAGAGATGAACCACATAGCTACCGGTAGAGCCCTCAGCCTCGGGGGAGAACTACTCCCTCCTCATCATGGGAGTCAGCAGCGGCGATGAAGATGGCGGTGGAGTCGATGGAGATGACTCCGGGGGCAATTCCCCGTCCCGGCGGCGTGCCGGAACAGAGATTCTGTCCCCCGAAACTTGTCGTCGATGGCGGCGGCGCTGCGGAACTCTTTGGAAATTGACTTGGTGTTTTAGGGTTTTCGCGTCGGGGAATAAATAGGCGAAGGGGCGATGTCGGCGGACCCCGAGGGGCCCAAACCACAGGCGGCGGCGGAGGGGGGCCGCGCCGCCAGGTGGTTTGGCCACCTCGTGGCTCTCCTTCGGACTCCGTGTACGTGCTGGAAAAATAGGGACTGGCCTTTTGTTTCGTGCAATTCCGAGAATATTCCAGAAGTACTTTCTGAAACCAAAAACAGCAGAAAACAGGGAACTGGCACTGTGGCATCTTGTTAATAGGTTAGTCCCAGAAAATGCATAAAAGTGATATGAAGTGTATATAAAACATGTAGCAAATGGTATAATATAAGCATGGAACATCAGAAATTATGGATACGTTGGAGACGTATCAAGCATCCCCAAGCTTAGTTCTACTCGTCCTCGAGTAGGTAAAACGATAACAACAAATAATTTCTGAGGAGACATGCTTTCACACAATCTTGATCAATATATTGCAAGGCTCATGTCATGAATGAAGTGACTCAAAGCAATGGTCTATAGTTTGCTAACAATAGATAAAGAGTAAACAATGAATCATATAAGCAAAAACTTTTCATGAATAGTACTTTCAAGACAAGCATCAAAAAGTTTTGCATAAGAGGTAACTCATAAAGCAATAGATTCAAAGTAAAAGGCATTGAAGCAACACAAAGGATGATTAAGTTTCAGCAATTGCTTTCAACTTGTAACATGTATATCTCATGGATAGTTGTCAACATAAAGCAATATAACAAGTGCAATAAGTAAACATGTAAGAATCAATGCACACAAAGTTGACACAAGTGTTTGCTTCTAAGATAGAAAGGAGTAGGTAAACTGACTCAACATAAAGTAAAAGATAGGCCCTTCGCAGAGGGAAGCAGGGATTAAATCATGTGCTAGAGCTTTTTAAGTTTTCGAAAGCATATAGAGAGCACAAAATAAGTATTTGAGAGGTGTTTGTTGTTGTCAACGAATGGTAGTGGGCACTCTAACCCCCTTGTCAACCAGACTTTCAAGAGCGGCTCCCATGAAGGACGTTATCTCTACCAGCAAGGTAGATCATCCCTCTTCTCTTTTGTTTACACATGTATTTTAGTTTCTTTATAGATGACACTCCTCCCAACCTTTTGCTTACACAAGCCATGGCTAACCGAATCCTCGGGTGCCTTCCAACATTCACATACCATGGAGGAGTGTCTATTTGCAAATTAAGTTGCTTACTGATAAATCAGGGCAAAACATGTGAAGAGAATTATTAATGAAAGTTGTAATTAATTGGGGCTGGGCACCCCGTTGCCAGCTCTTTTTGCAAATTATTGGATAAGCGGATGTATATGCCACTAGTCCATTGGTGAAAGTCTGTCAGAAGTAAATGACAAGATTGAAAGATAAAACACCACATACTTCCTCATGAGCTATAAAACATTGACACAAATAAGGAGTAATAAAGTTTTGAATAGTTTAAAGGTAGCACATGAAATATTTACTTGGAATGGCAGGAAATACCACATAGTAGGTAGGTATGGTGGACACAAATGGCATGGGTTTTGGCTCAAGTTTGGATGCACGAGAAGCATTCCCTCTCAGTACAGAGTTTAGGCTAGCAAGGTTGTTTGAAGCAAACACAAGTATAAACCGGTACAGCAAGAATCACATAAAAACATATTGCAAGTATTATAAGACTCTACACTGTCTTCCTTGTTGCTCAAACATTTTACCAGAAAATATCTAGACCTTAGAGAGAACAAATATGCATCCCAAGTCTCAACAAGCTCTACGGTAGTTCTCCACTACTAGGCTTTAACTACATGATGCAAGAGCTTAAACATGATCTACTTGAGAGCTCAAAACAATTGCAAAGTATCAAATCGAAACAAGACAATGATCTACAAGAATGCATATGTCTTTTCCAATACCAACTACTACATGTAGCATTTTCTTTCTTCCAAACAAACACCAATCAAATTTAAACATAAACTCTCCAAATGATAATATAATGCAGCAAGAGAGTATTTATAAACAAGTGCTAACAGCTCGAAGAGATGCATGAAAAACAGGAGCTAAAAGCACTGCAGTAGCTAGTTAAGAATACTCAACAAATATAAGTGAAGAACATGAGTATTCACATGAAAAAGCGGAGCGTGTCTCTCTCCCACACAAGGATTGCTAGGATCCGAATTTATTCAAACAAAAACAAAAATAAAAGCACACAGACGCTCCAAGTAAAGCGCATAAGATGTGAAAGAATTAAAATATAGTTTCACTAGAGATGACCTGATAAGTTGTTGATGAAGAAGGGGATGCCTTGGGCATCCCCAAGCTTAGACGCTTGAGTCTCTTGAATATGGTTGGGATGAACCACGGGGGCATCCCCAAGCTTAGGCTTTTCACTCTTCTTGATCACATAATATCACCCTTCTCGCTTGATCCTTGAAAACTTCCTTCACACCAAACTCAAGACAGTTCTCATTAGAGGGTTAGTGCATAATCAAAAATTCTCATATTCTGTAATGATACAATCATTCCCAAAGCTTCTGGACATTAGCTACAGCCACCAATGCTTTGTGGAGCAAAGAAATCCACACAAACATCGTAAAAGAGCGAATGCAAAACAAAAGGCAGAATCTGTCAAAAACAGAACAGTCTGTGAAGACGAATTTTTTCGAGGCACTTAAGTTGCTCAGATGGAACTGGTCCAATTTAATGAAAGTTGCGTACATATCTGAGGAAGATGCGTGATTTTTTACAGAATTTTTCGAATTTTCTACAGGAGAAGCTCAAATCGTGACAGCTAAAAATCTGTTCTGCGCAGAAATCCAAATCTTGCATCAACTTTCAATAAAACTTTACTTGGCACAACAATGCAATAAAATAAAGATACAAAGGAGTTGCTACAGAAGTAACAACACCTTGACTCAAAAGAAAAAAAAAATAACAGAAAATAAAAACAATGGGTTGTCTCCCATAAGCGCTTTTCTTTAAAGCCTTTTAGCTAGGCATAGTGATTTTTATGATGCCACATAAAGATGAGAGTTGAAACATAAAAGAGAGCATCAAGAAGCATATATAAAACATGTTTAAATCTAACACTCTTCTATGCATAGGAGTCTTGTAAGAAAACAATCAATGAAGCAAAGTGACTAGCATAGAAAGCAAAACAAGTGTAACTTCAAAAATTTCAACATAAAGAGAGAAGACTTAATATTATTGTGATATATGAAATCGTGTCTCCCTCTCTCATAAGGACCAGTAGGTCTTAAAGTACCCAGCAAATAAAAGCAAATCAAGAGAAAGCTCAAAACATTCATCATAAAGAGAAGAAATTTAGTAACATGAAGATTTCTATAACCATACTTTCCTCTCTCAAAATAATTTTCAGCGGCATCATGAATAAACTCAACAATATAGCTATCACAAAAGCATTCTTATCATGATCCATGCATAAAAGTATCATTACTCTCCACATAAGCATGAACATTATCATTAGTAATAGTGAGAGTAAAAGTATCACATCCATCATTGTAATCATCATAAATAGGAGGCATAGAATAATCAAATGATTTTATCCTCAATAGTAGATGGACTGAGAATATCATATTCATCATTGTAAACATCATATATAGGAGGCATATCATAATCAACATAAACTATATCCTCAATAGTAGGTGGACTGAAAATATCACAATGATTATAATCATCATATATTGGAGGCAAAGTATCATCAAAGCAAATTTCCTCCTTAAAGCTTGGGGGACTAAAAATATCATATTCATCACAACTAGCTTCCCCAAGCTTAGACTTTTCCATAGCATTGGCAATAATGGTGTTCAAAGAATTTATAGTAATACCATTGCTACCATCATGCAAACAAGCCTCCATAGGTTTTTTAATTTTCTCTTCAAAAGCATCATGTCCTAATTCAATATAAAGTTCATAAAGATCTCTAATTTTTTTGTTGTTTTCCATTAAGCCTAACTAGTGAAAATAAAAACAAGAAACAAAAAGATATAATTGCAGAATCTAAAGGAAATAACTTCGAGCACTCACACACTAGCAACAATACTAGAAAATAGCTTTGTAGCCAGAGGATGTGAATACCTTTTACCTTACCTCCCCGGCAACGGCGCCAGAAAATAGCTTGATGTCTACGTGTGCTTCTATTCTTGTAGACAGTGTTGGGCCTCCAAGAGCAGAGGTTTGTAGAACAGCAGCAAGTTTCCCTTAAGTGAATCACCCAAGGTTTATCGAACTCAGGGAGGTAGAGGTCAAAGATATCCCTCTCAAGCAACCCTGCAATTAAGATACAAGAAGTCTCTTGTGTCCCCAACACACCCAATACACTTGTCAGATGTATAGGTGCACTAGTTCGGCGAAGAGATAGTGAAATACAAGTAATATGGATGATTATAAGTAGTAATTGCAATCTGAAATAAAATGGCAGCAAGCAAACATGTAGCAGAACTTGTTGTAAACGGTGTTTCAATGCTTAGAAACAAGGCCTAGGGATCATACTTTCACTAGTGGACACTCTCAACAATGATCTCATAACTGAATAAGTAAAAGCTACTCTTAAACACTCTCTTGTTGGATAACAAACACCATTCATTGTGTAGGGCTACAAAAGCACACCTCAAGCCGGAGTAAACAAGCGCCACAACGTCATAAAGGAGTCACACACGGTGCACACACTGTCACCTTTACACCGTGGAGAGTACCGGAGTTCATATTAAAGTAACCTATAGAGTGCATAATAGATAAAGAGTAACATCTACATATTCAACTAGATTAGCACAACTGAACACAAGTAAATACTGCTCGGGATTATTCTCCTTCTTGATGAAGCAAGAGTACTATGTAGGGCTGCAAAAGCACACCTCAAAGTCTGAGTAAACAAACACCACAATTCCCAAGAATAAGCCATGATAAATATCTAAATTATTCATAGAGTCACACAAGTACCCACACTGTCACCTTGATACCGTGTTGTCACAATGACTCCAGAAACTAGACAAAATCACTTGAGTAGCATAAACATTATTAATGTATTCAGCGATACTAGCAATACACATGATCACATAAAGATCACACCATGGGAGAGAGAGATGAACCACATAGCTACCGGTAGAGCCCTCAGCCTCGGGGGAGAACTACTCCCTCCTCATCATGGGAGTCAGCAGCGGCGATGAAGATGGCGGTGGAGTCGATGGAGATGACTCCGGGGGCAATTCCCCGTCCCGGCGGCGTGCCGGAACAGAGATTCTGTCCCCCGAAACTTGTCGTCGATGGCGGCGGCGCTGCGGAACTCTTCGTGGAAATTGGCTTGGTTTTAGGGTTTTCGCGTCTCGGGGAATAAATAGGCGAAGGGGCGATGTCGGCGGACCCCGAGGGGCCCAAACCACAGGCAGGCGTGGCTGGAGGTGGGGCCGCGCCACCAGGTGGTTTGGCCACCTCGTGGCTCTCCTTCGTCTCTCCTTCGGACTCCGTGTACGTGCTGGAAAAATAGGGACTGGCCTTTTGTTTCGTGCAATTCCGAGAATATTTCCAGAAGTAACTTTCTGAAACCAAAAACAGCAGAAAACAGGGAACTGGCACTGTGGCATCTTGTTAATAGGTTAGTCCCAGAAAATGCATAAAAGTGATACGAAGTGTATATAAAACATGTAGCAAATGGTATAATATAGCATGGAACAGCAGAAATTATGGATACGTTGGAGATGTATCACGCACCGCGCGCCTCTGCCTCCTCGTCCGCCCCCTCACGGGCGCGACAGCAGCTGGGTGACCTCGAGCGTGCTTCGGAGGCAGTGGTGGCGCCTACGCGTCCCTCGCCGGCGAGTCCTGCGGGGAGAAGACGCTGTTGAGGGCTAATCGGTTTTGGCTAACCCGACTGGGCCTTGTCGTCGTCGCCAATGCCGATTAGGCCCTGTCGTCTTCGGCAAGGCCGAGTAGGCCCAGTCGGCTTCGGCGAAGCCGATTGGATAATATTTTTGAAAAAAAAATTACGTAATATTTCAGAATTAAAAAAATTTCGTGCATTATTTAAAAAAAATTAGCCATAAACTACACATATATACACATACAAGGCTTAAGAGGGTTGATATATATGATACTTATATCAATAAGAACTTTAGTAGCATAAGGGTAGCTGAATTGAATAGAACTTAGAAGTTAAGCGAATTTGGGTCGGAGCAATTTGAGGATGGGTGACCTAGTGAGAAGTCATCATTTGAGATATGTTTGCAGTGTTATTAGATGTTCAAAATATTTAGGTTTTTTCAAATTATTTCATTTTTTGTTTTTTCCTGATTTATTTTGAATTTTTGAACATTTTTAATTTTTTTTTGAGAATTCTGTGGCGCATATCTTGTGGATGCGACACAGAAATGTGAGAATTCTGTGGCACATGTAGGTATGCGCCATAGAAATACAATTTAGTGGCGTGAATTCTGTGGCGCACTCCAAAAAGGTGCGCCACTAATGACCTTTTCCCTAGTAGTGTGCCTTGCTCCTCCTACGCCCCCGCTCCTCCACGGCTCTTCCTGCACCGCGGCTTCCTGAGGGCCATGGCGTCCGAGCTCGTCGAGCTCGATCAGGGGAGCAACTCGGGTGAGGGTTCACTGCATCAAGAGGATGAGCCCACTTCGCCGCCGCCTGGAGATGAGACGGCCCAGATACTGCTGGCGGGAACTTGCCTCGAGACATGCAGGTATTCAAAAAAAACTTGCCTGGAGATGAGCATCGACCTTTACTTGCTAGAACTTGGCGGGTACCCGTCGGGTCCCGCAAACCTGTCGGGTCGCGGGTCTGATGGAGCTTTGGACCCGCCGGCGGGTATGGGGGCGGTAGAGGGGCCGGGACGTGTATGGGGTGCCAAACGTGGCCCCGAACCCGGCGGGTGCCATCCGGATCCCTCCCTGTTTTTCTCCTAGAAGAGCGCATGTACATGGCAAATTCTAACGGATTTCCAAAATCAATAGTAGTTTTTTATTTTTTGTCGCAAAGAAAGTGATTGATTATCCATCAAGAGAAAAAAGTCGACGTTGTTGCTATCCACCACGAAATAGGATGACGGACAGAGTTAGTACAAATGCATATACGTACGGAAGAATCAAGATTGATGGTATGTTCTCTCAAAATAAAAAAATTACATAGCAATATACCCCACCAAGAACTAGGAAGAGAGGAGTAATTACAAGTGCACATCAAGTTTCATGGCATGTTCCCTCCAAAAAAACATCCACATAACCAATAACTAGGACAGAGGGACACAGTAAATACAGATGCGTATACTTCATGTTTCTAAGCGCACCGACAGCTCCTCTTCCTCATCTCTGCATATTGTTAAGCAAACTCCAACTTCTCCTCTCCCTTGTGTTCAGTTCGATGCATTTACTTAATTGAAATGCTTGGGAGGAAGAAGTGCTCTACTCACGCCACAACAGTAGTAATGTGAGAAGATGCAGCTGTGTAAATAAGAGCTGTCGTTTGGTGTGTTTACCATCTACTATCTCTATGTGGTAGATAAAACTTGATGAAAATAGAACTAGCAATGAATACGTGCACGGAAAACTTTACCCAGCAATACTCGTCTTACAAACAGGCTCTCATCAGATCCCACCAAGAACTAGGACGAGGGGCAGATTAAATACAAGTGCATATACGTATATGAAAATCAAGAATTATGGCATGTTCTCTCAAAATAAATAAATAAACATCGACATAGCAACATACCCCACCAAAAACTAGGATGAGGGACTGATGTCTAATACGCGCTTCTATTCTCGTAGACAGTGTTGGACCTCCAAGTGCAGAAGTTTGTAGGACAGCAGCAATTTTCCCTTAAGTGAGTAACCCAAGTTTTATCGAACTCAGGGAGGTAGAGGTCAAAGATATCCCTATTAAGCAACTCTGCAATTAATATACAAGAAGTCTCTTGTGTCCCCAACACACCCTATACACTTGTTAGATGTATATGTGCACTAGTTCGGCGAAGAGATGGTAAAATTCAAGTGATATGGATGATTACAAGTGTTATTTGTAATGTGTAATAAAAATGGCAGCGAGCAAACATGCAGCAAAATTAAGAGTAAACGGTGTTTCAATGCTTGGAAACAAGGCCTAGGGATCATGCTTTCACTAGTGGTCACTCCCAACAATTATAACATAATTGAACACATGTAAAATACTTCCTCTTCAATATAACTTAGATGCTACTCGGAACTGTTCTTTTACTGGATGGAAACACCATTACTATTGCATTGGGCTACAAAAGCACACATTAAAGTCTGAGTAAACAAACACCACAATTTCATAGGACCATCCAATACAAAGAACAACTCATGGTAAGTATTCCTCTAATCTATTATCCATAGAGTCACACACGCCACCCACACTGTCACCAAGGCTTTGTGTTGTCAACAATGACTCCGGAAATTATACTAGATAGAACCAAGTGAGCAACATATCCATAACATAATGAAGGGGAAACATCTATGAATTCAACTAGATTACAATGCTCATGATCACATAAAGATCACACCATGGGAGAGAGAGATAATCACATAGCTACAGCACAAGCCCTCAGCCCCGATGAAAAACTACTCCCGCTGCATCATGGGAGGAAGCAAAGTCGATGAAGATGGCTCCGGGGGCAATTCCCCGTCCCGGTAGAGTACAGGAACAGGACCCCCGAATTAGGGTTTTTGGTGGCGGCGGAGCTCTGGAATTTTTCTGGAGAAATCCTTCGGGGGTTAGGGTTCTTTTGACGGGGCGAATATATAGTCCGAAGGGCGGCGCGAGACGATGCACGAGACGTCCAGACGCCACCCCGGCGTGGCCCCACATCTGGCCACGCCCAGGGGTCGTCTGGGCATGTGGACTCCGTTTTGGACCATGTCCTATTCCACGACGATCAGTGGAAAATTTTCAAAAACTTTTGCGACTAGACGTTTTCCATTTGACGTCGTCTTCAGGTCGGTTCGGGGACATCTTTAAAAACTGTCTGGTGGGGACAGATTTCAAGAAATCAGAGTCCACCTCCAACAAGGCTCCTTTTGCGTTCTTGTCAATTTCCAAGTAATTTCTACACATCAAAGTGTAAAAGAAGAACATTGTGCACTTTTGCAACTATTAATAGGTTAGTCCAATAAATGCATAAAATGATATAAAACTATAACAGAAACATGTAGCATTTGATATAAAACAAGCATGGAAAACCAAAAATTATATATATGTTTGAGACGTATCAGGGACAAAGTACGTGCATATACTTACCGTTTCGATGCTCACCGACATCTTCTCCTCCTCCAGCAGCAGCAGATCCTCTTCCTCGTCTATGCATATTGTACTGCAAGCTCCAACTTTTCCTCTCCCCTCCTCTCCTCTCCTCTTCACTTCAGCTAGATGCATTACGTTGATTAAAATACTTGGGAGGAAGAAGTGCCCTACTCACACCACAGCAGTAGTAATGTGAGAAGATGCAGCTGTGTAAATGGGAGCTGTCGTTTTGGTGTGTTAACCATCTACTTTAACTATGTGGTAGATAAAACTTGCTGAAAATAGAACTAGCAATGAATACGTGCAGGGAAAACTTTACCCACCAAACTCTTCATGCAAACAGGCTCTCATCGGATCCCACCAAGAACTAGATGAGGGACAGAGTAAATATAAGTGCATATACGAACAGAAAAATCAAGGTTCTTTCTATGTTCTCTCAAAAGAAAAAAAGTATTGACATAGCAACATAGCCTACCAAAAACTAGGATCAGGGACACAATAAGTGCATATACTTACTGTTTTGATGCGCGCAGGAAGCTCCTCCTCCTCCTGCAGCAGCAGCTCCTCTTCCTCGTTTCTGCATATTGTAAAGCAAGCTCCAACTTCTCCTCTCCTCTTCTTTTCAGCTAGATGCATTTCCTTTGGTTGAAATGCTTGGAAGGAAGAAGTTATCTACCCATGCCAAAACTGTAGTAACGTGAGAAGATGCAGCTGTGTAAATGAGAGATGTCGTTTTGGCGTGTTTACCATCTACTTACTCTATGTGGTAGTCAAAACTTGCTGAAAATAGAACTAGCAATGAATACGTGAAGAAAAAACTTTACCCAGCAATACTGTTTCTGGAATCAGGCTCTCATTGGATCCCACCAAGAACTAGGATGAGGGACAGAGTAAGTACAAGTGCATATATGTACAGAAAAATCAAGGTTCATGGCAAATTTTCTCAAAATAAAATTGCATCGAGATAGCAACATACCCCACCAAGAACTAGGATTAGGGACACAGTAAGTATAAATGCATATATTTACTGTTTTGATGCGCACTAGCAGCTCCTCTTTCTCGTTTCTGCATATTTCAAGCAAGTTCCAACTTCTGCTCTCCTCTCATCTGCTCTCCAGCTAGAAGTGTTTCTACTCACACCACAACAGTATTAATGTGAGAAGATGCAGTTGTGTGTTGATGCATATTTAATTAAATGGTGTGTCTTCCCTGTTGGGCACCGGTTATACTTTGATTGTTGGTTTGGATGCGAGATTTTGCTGGTAAACCTACGGAAATTTAGGGTGTGCTACGTTGACAAATTTATTTTCCTCTCTTTTTTGAAAGAAGAAATCAATAAGAAAAGGGGTACCATGTAGGGCATCTCTTATGTCATCATTAAATCATTTGTACATGAGTCAAGTTACCTTTATGGGTCGGTCTCTCTAATGTGAGGAACCAGACAAAATCAATCGACAGATTGATACAATGACAATCAGAATCAGAATTTTGTTATTATTTGATGATACGAATATGCCACATGTGGAGATATACTATCATAAATGAATCTTTGTGAGAGTCTTTTTTACAAGAGGAATAATGGTACACTCATAAGGCAGATGGTTATGGGAATTTTTGCAGGCTGATGTTTCAATCAAGTATCTCCTATGTGGAAATTTTTGTGGAGAAGCGGCTTGCGCTCCTTCCAAATAATTGATTCCATGATATTTCTGTAAGTTCACTATTATTTTATAGATGTTATAGATAGAAGTGATACGTCCAAAACGTATATATAATTTTTATGTTCCATGCCTATTATATATTGATTACCACATGTTTATCTTACACTTTATATCATTTTTATGCATTTCTGGGACTAACCTATTAACAAGATGCCACAGTGACAGTTCCTGTTTTCTGCTGTCTTTTTGTTTTAGAAAATCTATTATGAAAATATTCTCGGAATCGGACGCCAATTTAACTGATTTATTTCTGGACCGAGACAGAGCTGCAGCCAGGAGGACGGAGCCGGGGGCCACACCAGGCAGGCCGGCGGGCCCACGGCGCGACCCAGGGTGGGGCTGCGCACCTAGGCCGCCGCCCCACCTCGGCTGGCCACCGACGCCGCCCTTTCGCCTATAAATTGCATCTAATCGGGAAACCCTACATACCCGAGCAAAAATCCACGAAAAGTTTCGAGGCCACCGTCATCTTCAATCCTAGTTCGGGAGGGTTTTTGCAGTTCTTCCCGGCACCTTGCCGGAGGGGAAATCATCACCGGAGGCTCTACATCACCATGCCTGCCTCCGGAGTGATGCGTGAGTAGTTCTCCACGGACTACGGGTCCATAGCAGTAGCTAGTTGGTAGTCTCTCCACCTTGTGCTATCATGTTTAGATCTTGTGAGCTGCCTAACATGATCAAGATCATCTTTATGTAATGCTACATGTTGTGTTTGCTGGGATCTGATGAATTGTGAAGTTATGATCAAGTTTGTTCATCTATCTATATTATGTTTTATCTATGTTCCTGCATGCTCTCCGTTGTTAGTAGATGCTTTGGCCAAGTAGATCCTAATGACTTCAAGAGATGGTATTTATACTAGATAGTGGGTTCATGCCTCTAGAAGCCTGAGCATGATAGACAGAAACAACTAAAACTGTAGATGTGTTGTTGCCACTAGGGATAAAATAACCGATGCTTAGCTTAAGGGTACTGCTGTCAAGTCTAATGTGTTTGTTTACATTACACACATTGTTTAATGATATAATATGTTGCTTGCAACTTAATACTCATGGGAGACCCGGAAGCTATTTGTGAGTGGATTATGAGTCATAGATGCAGCTAGTAAGCGGTCTATGTATATTGTTGAAAAATGCGTAATAGATATAACAATGAACATGTGCTTGTCATATATTGCATTGTCACGCGTTTGCAATTTTTCAATTGCCCAGCTGTAATTCGTTCACTCAACATGTATGTTTATTTGTCTTATGGAGAGACACGACTAGTGAACTGTGGACCACGGTCCTTTATTCCACACTGATACAAACACCGTTTTCACCACGCTCTACGTTACTTCCTGCTGCTACTTTTGTGTTCATCATCATATTCTACACCATACGTTTAATCATTTATATTCAGCAAGCCGGGGAGATTGACAACCTTCCTGTTTTGTTGTGGCAAAATATTTTGATTGTGTGTGTGTGCAGGTCCACGTCAGTGATCGGGTAACGGCGCCACTGACACCTATCTGAAGCTCTTCCAATTCCTACTGGATCTGACAACCTTGGTTTTGTAATCAAGGGAAAACTTTACTGCTGAGTACATCATACCCTTCCTCTTGGGGTTTCCCAGCGAACGTGCGTTCCACGTCATCAAGCAACTTTTTCTGGCGCCATTGCCGGGGAATTAGAGGCTACAGCAAGGGGAGTTACACGTCACCATTCTCTTTACTTTGTTTTTGTCTTGCTTATTTTATTTTTATTTTATCTTGTTTGCTTTTATAATCGAAAAACACAAAAAATTAGTTCTAGTTTTATTTCCTGTTTTTACTCTAGTCAAAATGAGTTTTCTTGAAAATACCAAGTTGTGTGACTTCACTAGCACAAACAATAATGACTTTATTTGAACACCTATTGCTCCACCTGCTTCCAAAGCAGAGTCCTATGAAATTAAACCTGCTTTACTAAATCTTGTTATGAGGGAGCAATTTTCTGGTGTTAGCACGGATAATGCTGCCTCTCACCTTAATAACTTTGTCGACTTATGTGATATGCAGAAGTACAAAGAGGTAGAAGGTGACATTATTAAATTGAAACTATTCCCTTTCTCTTTAAGAGAAAAAGCTAAAGAATGGTTATTATCCTTGCCTAGGAATAACATTGATTCATGGACTAAATGTAAAGATGCTTTCATAGGAAAATACTACCCTCCTGCTAAAATTATATCATTGAGAAGTGGCATTATTAATTTTAAGCAATATGATAATGAGCATGTTTCCCAAGCTTGGGAAAGGATGAAAAGCTTGGTTAAAAACTGTCCCACACATGGACCGACTTCTTGGATGATTATTCAAACCTTCTATGCAGGATTAAACTTTTCTTCAAGGAATTTGCTGGATTCGGCCACTGGAGGGACCTTCATGTCCATCACTTTGGGTGCAGCAACAAAACTCCTATATGAGATGATGGTAAATTATTCCCAATGGCATTACTGAAAGGGCACCAACAGGTAAAAAGGTAAACTCTGTTGAAGAAATTTCTTCATTGAATGATAATGTTGATGCTATTATGTCCATGCTTTCTGGTAATCAAGTGCATGTTGATCCAAACAATGTTCCCTTGGCTTCATTGGTTGCTCAAGAAGAGCATGTTGATGTAAACTTCATTAAAAACAACAATTTCAAAACAATGCTTATAGGAACAATTTTGGTAATAACAATTATAAGCCCTATCCTTCCAATAGTGGCAATGCTTATGGTAATGCTTATGGTAATTCCTACAATAGTAATAAGAATGTGCCCTCTGATCTTGAGGTTATGCTTAAAGATTTCATTGGTTCACAAAAAGCTTTTAACAAAACTGTTGAGGAAAAATTCGAAAAGATAGATAACCTTGCTTCTAAAGTAGATAACCTTGCTCTTGATGTTGAATTTTTGAAAATAAAGGTTATGCCTCATGATGTTAAAGAAAGTAAGTCTCTTAATTCTATACAAATTAAGATTGATAATAATATTAAGATGCTAGCCGAGTTGCATGCTAGATGGGAAAGAGAGGAAAAATAGGCTGAAACTGCTGAAAAGTGTAGGATTGCTAATGTTTGCACTATCTTCACCAATGAAGACGTTAAAACTTTGAGCACTAGTGAATTACCTACAGGTCCTAATCATACTAGTAACAAGAAAATTAAAATTGGAGAAGGTCCCACTTCTGTTGAGAAGGGCTCCAAGTCACTTAATGACACTAAAGTTACTCCTGAGAAAAGTGCTGAAATTTTTCGTGTTGTTAGGAATGATACTCCTATTTCTTTAGATGATAATGAGTTTGATTTTGATAGTTGCAACCTTACTGAAGTTATTAAGTTCTTACAAAAGATTTCTCAAACTCCTAATGCTAGTGAAATAAACATGGCTTTCACTAAGCACATCACTAATGCTCTTATGAAGGCTAGGGAGGAGAAACTTAAACGTGAGGCATCTATTCCTATAAAGTTAGAAGTTGTTTATGAACCTGCTGTTAAAATGAGAGTAAATGATTTTGATTGCAATGCTTTGTGTGATCTTGGTGCTAGTGTCTCTGTTATGCCTAAGAAACTCTATGAAATTCTTGATTTCGCACCATTAGAGGATTGTCACTTGAATGTTCATTTTGCTGATTCTACTATGAAGAAACATGTGGGTAGAGTGAATAATGTTCTTATAATAGTCAACAACAATTATGTCCCTGTAGATTTCATTATTTTGGATATTGAATGTAAGGCTTCATGTCCTATTGTTTTGGGAAGACCTTTTCTTAGAACTGTAGGTGCCATTATTGACATGAAAGAAGGAACTGTCAAATATCAGTTTCCACTCCGCAAGGGGATGGAACACTTTTCTAGAAAGAATATGAAACAACCTTTTGAGTCTATTGTTAGAACAACTTATGCTTTCAATGCTACTCTTGATAATACTTGATCTTTTTGCTACTGCGCCTAGCTGAAAGGCGCTAAAGAAAAACGCTTGTTGGGAGACAACCCAATTTTATTTCCTGTTATTTTTTGCTTTCTTGAGTCAAGGAGGCTGTTTACTTCTGCAACAACTCCTTTGTATCTTTTAGTTTCGTTTTTGTTGTGCCAAGAAAAGCCTTTAATGCAAGAGGGTGGTAAAGTTTTATTTGCTGTCCAGAAACAGATTTCTGTACCTCACGGTAAAAATTCGTGAAATATCACGGATTACTATTTTAATCTGTCAATTTTTTAGTCAAAGCCTGAACTTATTACCTATCTTTCGTTAGTTAACCGTTTCTGATTTGAGCATCGAAGTGCCTCGAAAAAATTCGTCTTTACGGACTGTTCTGGTTTTGACAGATTATGTCTTTGTTTTGCATTGTCTCTTTTGCAAGTATAGATTCACATTATTCGGGGGGAGATCACGATCTTGCTTAGTAACAGTAGCTAATGTTTGAACTAAAGTATGCAATGTGTTTTTACAGAACAAATTGAGTTTATGTTTTGATGCACTAACCCCTCTAATGAAGTTTGCGAGTTATCTTTGTGTGAATGAAGTTTTCAAGTATTAGGAGAGGAGGATGATATAAGAAGATCAAGAAGAGAAAAGTTTAAGCTTGGGGAGGTTCCCTTGGATCTCCCCAGCATATATCAAGAAGACTCAAGCGTCTAAGATTGGGGATGCCCAAGGCATCCCCTTCTTCATCAACAAATTATCAGGTCACCTCTAGTGAGACTATATTTTTATTGTTTCACATATTGTGTGCCGTTCTTGGAGCGTCTGTGTGTTTTATTTTCTATTTGTTTTTGTTTTGTTTTCTGATAAAAACTTAGTTGGATCCTGTGAGGACCCCGGATTAGCTATCTGAGATGCTCGTTATGTTTCCTGCAACAATCCCATGATCAGTCTGTTGTTGCACATAACTCGAATTGGCATCACAGAACACCCATAAATACCGAATGAATTTACTTACTTGTTTGAAGCCATAACTTCAACAGGTACTTGCAGCGGAAATCACCAAACAACGTGGAGCCCAAGTCATTTGCCAACCCTACAGGCAGCTGACTGGGAAGCGCCCTAGTTCGCATTGACGTCAGTGAAAGCCCTTTTTCTCTTCGAACTGCTCCTCTTCAAACCTGGCTAAGACAATAGCCAGAGACGAAACCAATATGAGTACATTTGATTGTACTCGCAAACTACCCCCGGAATGAGCATGCACTACTCGTTTTATGGTTTAAATAAAACTTCATTTTTGCTTTGAAAACTCTATGCCCTTGTTGAAAAAGAGAAGGATAGACGTTTGCTTAATAAAACTTTGTTTTGAAGTCTCTATATCTTTATTGAAAAAGAAAAGAAGGCTTTTAGAACTTTTCCCATAAATTCGTCTTTGTAAGAAGTCGCTTTTAAAACTTTATCCCGAAAATATATCTTTGTTGAAAAAGGTAAGAAGTCTCTTTTATAAACATTTTCCCGGAAAATCACCATTTGGTTTATTTCTCCAAAACTCCTCCTTTTTCGACCATAGCCCTTCATGGTCAAATCATTTTCCAACAACCGTATACCAGCCCTTCGGTATAGTTGCAGATACAATACATCTCCATTTCAGTTTCAAGTCTCAAAACTTTTCCAAAACTTGCACATGGTCAGAGTAGGGCCTCCCAACTGTCGATATCCGAGGACTCGGCTATTCGAATAGTTTTAACCCTCTGTAGAGGTAGCACGCTTTTCCCACATCCATCCGGTAACTCATCGTGTCAGCCACGTCCCACCATACAAGGTGTATGCGAAGTTGAGTCACCGACCATAGCCTGTCCTTTGCTCATGCTAGTATAGGACCCTGCCGCTACGAAAACTTCCGTTGGCACTCAGGCCAATTCCCCAACAGGAACCCCAAGTGAGAGGACTCGTAGTTCTGCCCGGCGAGCGAACCCTTCAATCCTCCCACCAACGTGTTAGGACCCAGGTCAGGGGTAGGTCACCAAGCCATCCCCTCATGGAACGAGGTCATCCTCGTTGTTGAGGCATCCCATAATAACACGAGCAAATTATATGACTACGCCCTTTCCCATATGTGGGTAAATGTGGTCGCACAGGGTATCGGCTGGTTGACGTAAGTACAAGGACACACTGTGCATTTTTCATAAACACCTCCATCCTCCACTTCTCCATTTCAACACCGACATCTCGGCATTTCATAATCACACAAGCATTTCCAAAGGAGTTTTGAGTAAACAATATTTATTTTTCCCATCCTATAGTTTGATATAACTATCTTATATTTCTACATAGGTGGCAAAATAGTTTTCATATACCTGTAAAAAGGTTTTCGAAATCATTGGTACTTTTGAATAAATCATGTGACAAAATAGATGTATATAAATGCAAGCTCAGTGAAGTAGCTTGCCTGATTTCAGCATTATGTTCCTGGACTTCTCCTCATTGATCAAGAAATAAACTCTCATCCTTCTCCATAAATCCTCTCCAAATACCACTCTGGTAGCATTTATCTCTAGCGTCGCAAACATGAAAATAAAACAACACTCAATAAGCAAACCAAACCACAAGTGGTATGCAAACAACGAAACATACCAACAACATATCACTAATTTAATCAAGCAACAAACTAAGATCTATATTTACAAGGCTTTATACTCACAGGAGTATAACACCAAGCACAAGCTAGAAACATGAAGCCTTAAATAACTCCACTCAAGGTTAATTAACACACAACTTTCCTTGAACAGGAAATACTTCAGACAAAAGTTTAAGTCACCAAATAATCTCTGTAATTCAAAATATTTCACCAAGCTAAGGTAGAGATATTACCCAGATACTCAAGTTAGTACTCAACTTAAAGACAACCACGTTTATCAAGCAAGGCAACCATACCACTAGACATCAATCATCCCAAACTTACCAATTAACTAACAAATGACTAACCAAATATGCAAAACAACACATACCACTAGCACCAACATAACAAGTCTTAAGCATCACACAAGCTACTGTATAAACAAAGCAATGCAAATTGGTTACAATTTAATTGATTTTAACTATTATTTAATTATGTCTTAAATATGGCAGAAACTAGTTATTCATGTTTAATTGCATAACTTGAGTTCTGTTGATCACAAAAATACAAACTAAAATTCTACAGAAAGCTACTGAGGTGTAGAAGACAACACAATTGGATTTGATTCAATTGGAGTTATTAAACTCCCTACATAATTGTTTTAATCCAGTAAGTTATTAATTAAGTGTTTACTACAACTCAAGTTAATGTTATTAAAAAAGTTAAATCCTTTTAGGGGTAACTAACATGGATTAAATGTGACCTAACAAAATTGGTCCTAACTCATTTGGATTAACCATTATTTTCCTATAATTGTTTCTGTCCAGAAGGGTTTTCTAACATTTAATCTAATGCTAATTAATTAATAATGCTTAATTAATTCTACCAAAATTAGGGGAGCTAAGTGATTACAGTACTAAGCTAACAAAACTGGATTGACATCATTTGGATTAACAGAGCTCCAGAAACAATTAATATGGTGATTTAAACCTTCTATGGCATTTTAAATACTACTTTATTTTGAATAATCTAAACATGGTGAAACTAGTTTAGTTGCACAGAGAATTTCATAAGCTTTCTATAGCATTTCCATTTGATTTATTTGGATCTATATTTATTGAGATATTGAATTTTAAAGTGTAGTCCAATACTGGAGTTTTCAATGTTCTAAATTTAAACAGAAAAATCGAATGGGTATGGCACCGTTTGATCGAGATCCAACGTAAAAGTGCATGTGTTGCCCCATGCGTGGTTTTGGTAATTAATGATAATCCTTATGGACTAATGTTTGCATTGAGATATTCTTATAGATCTTGTCCATAGGAAAGATGGGAGTTCATGTGTTGGACTCTAGAAGCTTATATGATGACCAAGATCTTATTCAAAGGTTTATATGAAGAATGGTCATATGTAGAGTTGAGCATATTGCAAGTGTGTCTTGAAGAATAGAATACCGTGGATATTCATGCTCATCTTCAAGACATCATCATTGATCAAGAAAGAAGAAAAGATACAAAGTTGATCAAGGCTAAGTGGAAAGGATGGATTCAAGTGATCAACACAGAAAGCTACATGTTGTACCATGTGGGATCTTGTGATCTATTGGTATGGTAAGCAATCGTCTATATAGCTTTGTGAACTATCCCATATATATGTGTGTGGAGTATCTATGCGGGGTTAGGTATCTTCCCATGGGCGTGCATCAAAAGGAAGTTCCATATAACCCATGGCAGATGACGTCAAGCGGTGGTCGTCATCAAGATAATGGCCAAGTGAAGATGTTCCTAAAAGTGGCTCTCCCATATTGTGTATGGGGGAGCATTTCACAAGATTATAGGATAGATGCCACACTTTCACAAGATTATGGCAAATGTATAACCTTGATAGGGTTTCTATTTTACCGGTCTCATGGTGTTAGTGAGAGACTGGATTATAGGATAGATGCCACACTTTCAAGAGGGGCTCTCGAATGAGTAACTTGATCGTATCGTTCGGAGAAAACTCAAACCTTTGCATTCTTGGCATCATCTTTCTTGGTTCTTATTGGCTTTTATCTTTGTGAGGTTTTGGTGCTTGTCATGTTTGTCATGACAATACCAAGTTGTTCGAAAACGGTTTTACTTTGGAAAACTTGTTGCGTTTTCGTGTTGGAAATATTATCGGTTTATCCGTGAGGAAAGTTCCACACCTTGCCATGTGTTTCAACTTAACTCTATTTATGGTTCTTAATATTTCCACTTTTTGTAGGCCTTCTCCTTGTCGTTACCTTTCCAACAAAATTGGTTTCACCTAATTTGGAGCTTCCATGCAAAAGTTGTTGCTGTTTTGGTGTTCGCTCTATTTGCTATTTTGCCTGTCGGCGGTAGTACCGCTGGCTTAAGCGGTACTACCGCCAGTTCCCCTACGGCGAGCTGCTAAAGCGGTACCGCTGCGGGTACCGCTGTTTTGCCGTTCAGAGACTTCTTCCGGTACCACCAGCGGTACCGCCGGCGGTACCAACTGGTACCGTGGCCGTGGGATCGGTGAACCTTTGACCAGTCGTTGACTGGCCCGGCGGCTGCGTTGTAGAACCCAGCGGTAGTACTGCCTATCCCAGCGGTACTACCGCTGGGCTCGAAAACTGCAGCCAACGGTTGGATTCGTGGGGAGCCTTTTTAAGGGGTCTTCTTCCCCAATGGTTCCCCAACTCTTCTTGCAAGTTTTGCCCTCCATTGTTGACCTCCAAAAGCTTGCTTTCTCTCAATCCCTCCAATGATTCTTGCTCATTCTTGAGGGAAACAAGAGAGGAGATCTAGATCTACTTCTCCACCAATCAATCTCTCCTCTAAGTGAGGGGAGCATATTGGATCTAGATCTTGGGATTCATTTGTTGTTTTCCTTGCTCTTCCTCCATCTTCCTCCATAGCATTAGTTGCTTTGGTGGGATTTGAGAGTGAATTGCTTTGAGCACTTCTTGTGTTCTTGCCATTGCATTAGGTGCATCGGTTTGAGTTCTCCACGGTGATTCGTGGAGGTGAAGTTTGAGAAGCTCATTACTCTTTGTGGTTCTTGTTCTCTTGGGTTGTTGTAACCCTAGGAGGCCTTTGTGAGTCTCGGAGGAAGTCCGAGGCATTGTTGGGAGGCTCCAACTCATTGTGGAGTTCCCCGACCTTTGTGTATCGGTTTGGTCAACGCCTTCAAGTCGACCTCATAGTGGAACGAGCCAATCCCTCACGGGTGAAGCTCACGGAGAATAGGGTGAGCACATCCGTGCTATTGGAGCGCCTAGGTGGCTCCACACCCCTCCAACGTAGACGTACTTCCATTGGGAAGGAACTACGGGAAACATCTCCTCGTGTCCACTTTGCGGTTACTTTATACCCAAACCTTTACTTATGCATTTACCTTTGTGATAGCCATCGAGCTTGAAGTTATCTATTTGCTATCACTTAGTTGTTATCTTGCTTAGCATAAGTTGTTGGTGCACATAGGTGAACCTAGCTTGTTTAGGTTTTGTGCTTGATAAATTAAACGCTAGTTTTATTCCGCATTTATTCAAGCCTAAACCGTAATTATTTTAAAACGCCTATTCACCCCCCTCTAGGCGACATCCTCGTTCTTTCAATTGGTATCAGAGCCAGGCTCTCTTTTATTAGGCTTCACCGCCTTGAGAGTAAAGATGTCGTTTAGAGACTTAGCAAATGATCCCACTTTCATATTCGATGGCACAAATTATGATGTTTGGAAAATTCGCATGCTTAATCTTTTTCGGGTGTATGGCCCAAAAATGGAGAGAATTGTAGATATGGATTTTCCTCCTCCAAAGGATCTCCAAAAGTTATCTTTAGAGGATGAGGAAAACTCTTATCTCAATTCTCTAGTATCTCATGCTATTGTTGGTGTTTTGAGCAATGTAGTTCTTGAGTCAATCATGCCTTTTCGGAATGCTCATGATTTATGGACAAAGCTTCAAGACAAATATGATGTGTCCAATATTATTGAGGATGATTGTTCTCCCTCCACTTCCGGGCGTGATGAGTTCTCAACTTCCTCTACTTCACCAACATGTGGTAAGCCACAACCTAATGAGATGGTGAGTAGTGCTAGACTTTGCAACAATGATAGTAAACTTACTATTGATGATTCTTTGCCTCAACATTGTTGCAATGATCTACCTTTGGACTTAAACACATCTAGCACCGTTCATGCTTTACATGCTTGTGTTGATAGTCCTTGCATATCATGTGGAAATTGTTTGTCTAAATCTCATGATGATATGCTTGCTTTATCTTGTTGCCATACTACAAATGTGTGTGTTTCCTCTATTCCTTTGGTCACTAACATTGTAGAGGAAACCCAACTTCCTATGGAACAAGATGTGTACTTGAGTGGTGCCTCAAGTAATGTTTCATCTTCATCGACCATATTTTGCCTTATGGCTAAGGACTCAAAGGTATCTCCTACTTTGAATCCCATTGAATCGATGATGATGTGATGTTAATAATGAAGAGAATGATATTGTTGATTCTCTAAATAAGAAAGGTGAAATTGTCTTTCTGCTTTGAGTAAAAATAAAAATGCTCGCTCTAACTTCATGGAAATCATGGCTAATGCTATTGAGGTCAATAAACTTATTTATGAGCATGAGGACACCATTGTGGAAATGGAAGGTCGTGAGCAAGGCTACACCGATGAGATCGGGGATCTTTCTATTGCTCTTAATGAAGAGCAAGAGCGTAGAAGGATCCTTGAGGAAAAACTTTGTAGTCTTGAGGAATCTTATAGTTTAGACTTTTCTAAATTAAGAGAAGATCATGCTCTTGCTCTTTCTAATGTCCTCAAATCTAAAAATGATGATGCTTGTGCTACTAACTCTACTTATTGTGAAGCATCCATATTAAAGGAGAATGTTGAGCTAAGGGCTCAACTTGAGTTGCTAACAAGCAATTATAGGAAATTGGAAGAAAGTCATGAAAAGCTCTCGAGCTCTCATAATGATCTTCTAGTCTCCCATGATCGGCTAAAGTTAGCTCATGAGGCTACTTCAACTAAGGTAACATCTTGTGAGCCTCATGTGGACAATGGCACAACTTCTACTCGAAATGTTATATTGTCTGTGCTAGTCCTAGTAGTTCATCCACTCATGATATTTTACATCTTGTGATGAATTGCTTTCCATGCCTTGTTGCTCTAACAATGAAGCTTCTACTTCCTCTAGTACTTGTGTTGTTACTAACCATGTAGAGGAGATAAAGAGCTCAAGGCCAAGTCACTTCTTTGAAGAAAGACTTGGAAAAGCGTCATGTTGGGAAGTCGGCACTTGACAATATGTTGAGTGTGCAAAAATCTCCCAATGACAAGAGTGGACTTGGATTCAACTCCGATGTTAAGAAGAAGTCCAACATTAAGAAGAAGCACAAGACCATCAAGAAGAAGGGCCTAGAACAAGTAAAAGATTCGGCCAAGATTGTTTGCTTCAAGTGCAAGATTGAAGGGCATCATGTGAGATCTTGCCCAATGAAGAAGAAGCATTTAAGTGAGAAGCAACAAGGGAAGCGGCCTCAAGTTCATACTCAAGTATCCAACGTTGAAGAAAGGCCACTTCCCAAGGAGAATCAAGCTAAAGCTTCTCAAGTTGAGAAATCAACTAAGAAGAAAGGTGGAAGTAGATGTTGCTATCTATGCGCGAGAAGGGACATCTTGCTTCTTCATGCACTAACGGTACCTTATCCAACCCAATCATAATTGATGATGTTTACTCTCTTGAGAAGGATAAGGTTGGCAATGTGTTTGCCAAATTTGTTGGTACTCAAAGTGGTGTCAAGAAAAGAACCATTTGGGTGGCCAAGCCTATTGTGACTAACCTCTTAGGACCCAACTTGGTTGGGGACCAACAAGCTAAAACTTGATCAATAGGTGTTGATGGAGGGCGTTGGAGACTTGGCTACATTATGAAGAATTAAGGGATCTTCATCAATCATATCTCTCAAGCCAAGTCATTTGGATTTTCATATCTCTATCTTATATCCAACGTGCCTCCTTGCGGTAACGTGTATTTAAATTATATATACATTGAAAGTTGCTTGCCCCTTGCATGTGTTTGGTTTTGTACCTTGCATGTGTTTGACTATGATGTGCCTACCACTTACCTATCTTGAGTAATCTAGTGTGTGTATGTTGGTTTGCACATCATGGTTGTGTGTGTTTGTGTTGAGCCTCTATTGCTTCTTGTTTTTATCTTAATTGGCTCTTGTGATAGTTTAATGGACTTTCCCATTTTGGGGGAGTGATATGCTTTCGGCACGTCACAATCCTAAAAATGTGTATACATGAGGAATACCACTTAGTGTTGATATATCAATATTATCTAGTCTCTATGTGGTATGTCATGCTCATGAGAAATTCGAATTCTAAATGTCCATTAACTATCTCTATTTGGTTTTTTTTGCCTCTTGTTGAAAACAAATGGATTATCACATTATGGGGGAGTAATAAGCATTGTGCATATTACGAACCTAGAAAATGTGAACAAGTGAGGTTTTGCCACTTAGAATTGATATTGTAAATTATCTTGTTCCTATGTGGCATGTTTCTCAAACAAGTTCCATATTTGCCTATTCGCTCTTGTTTGAGAATATGATCTTGAATATCTTTGTCATTTACCACCGAGAATTATCTCCATACATTACTTGTCTTTACAAGTGATAATCTTATTTGTGGTAAAGTATATTGATCATATTTACTTTGGCTTTGCTCTTAATTGCCTTATTTATTGCCAAGGATTAGTTTTGATCAAACTTTCTTTTGTCTTCCTTGACCTTTGGTTCCTCTTGCTCTACTCATGTTGTTTTGTGTTTTTCTTAAAATAAGAAAAGCCGTGATCCCATTCTTGTGCATTTACATTCAAAGTCACACTTCTAAGATAATGCACTATTCTTGGGGGAGCTATCCTATTTTGAGTAGAACACCATCTTTTAAATTGGTATTGGATCTTATTGCTTTTCTTGAACATGACTAGTGTTTGAATAATATATTGGAGTGTGATGATCCCATTTGTGTGCATTTTGCATTCCAATGCAAGATCATAAATAATGCACAAATCTTGGGGGAGCTATCCTATATGCTTTAGAACATTATTTGTCTTCAATTGCTACTTGATCTATTTTAAATTGGTGTTTGAGCCCGATGACATGTCTCGTGGAAAGACAAACCTTTTTGTCTTGGTACTTTGTGCCATCATAGAAAGTGTAGAGGGTTTGGTCTATTTGTTGAAATCTTTCTCTCTTTGGGAGTTAGTTATCTCATTCCTTGATATATCTTTCATTTGGTATCTCTTCTTTTGGTATCTTTCTCAATCATGTGTTGATTTGGGTTTTGATATAATTTGGACAATTCTCTTGCATGTCACACTTTGGTGTGCCTTCTTGGTATTCTTTGTATTTTGTCCAAATTGTGTCTTCTTTTGGTTCTTGAAGGTCTTGACATGCATATTTACTTCATGTATATATTATGGCATGTTTACTTTCTTTGATCCAATATATCGGGTAAACTCCACCGAATCCTAAATCGGCTAAGATGTGCATGAAATTCAATTTCATATCCATGTGCACATATTCATGTGGAGTTTGTCCTTGTATTGTAGTTTCCTAACTACTTCGGACCCAATATGTTTGGGGACCATTTTGTACTTGAATTGTGTTTTAGGTACTTCGGAGATGCATTGGATGCCTTGTCTCATTCATAAGGAAGGTGCTCTCACCATGTGCTAATTGAAGCCAAGCTATGATGATCGTGATTGCTAAATCTTCTACATCACCAATGCCATCTCGGTAACAAGTATCTACCTCATGCATACTTTTCTTGCATTCAACCTTGTGTAGGTTGCATCTTGGCATGATTTCTTTTGTTCCTTGTGATACTTGTTTCCTCTCTCAAAGCATCCCAACTATCACTTTTCCCTTGTGGATATTTGTGATGCCTTTGATGCGTTTGTGTTGGAAGTCTATTTATATCCTTTAAGATAAATTTGAGCTATGTGCTATGCTTTTAAGCAAAGATCTTAATGGTGTATATATGACTTCCTCTTGGGTATCATGTTCTTCTCTTTAGTAACTATTTTGTGTGTACATGTTTCTTTGTGGATGTATATCATATGATTGTTATCTACTTAGAAATCTATACACATGAGAAATGTTACATCGCAAATTGATATCCTATTTCCTTGGTGTCCACCTCTTATGTTTTTGGATCTTTTGGTGGCTCCGGAAAATATTTGCCTTATGAGTGCTTGCCCTTTTTTTGGATCTTGTGCACTCATTTTTGTCGGTTGTGTGTGTTGAAATGACATGCTTTGCTCCTTGCTTATCATTCCTTTGAGACTATGGTGATGCTCAATGCTCACCTATGATGTACTCTTATAAAAGGGCTTTGCTATGTCACACACATCATTTGGTTGAGCCTAAATCTTTTAAATGTTCTCGCATTTGGATTTTTGTCGGTCTTCTATTTGATGCTCAACCATATGATTGTTGCAAGTGTTATGCCTTGTTTTATATACATTCTCTCTTGCACATGTTTTGTGTTTCAAAGGATTATGGGGGAGTGAGGATTCCATGTTGTGCACACTATATTGCAATACAAATCCTTATTGTGCACGTACCTTGGGGAGTTCCCTCTTGATTATTAGAACACTTGGTTGATCTTATCATAATATTTTCTTATGTTCAATTGGTTTTTCGGATCCTTTGATTGGATACTTCTTTTGTCGAAGTATCTTTCAATTTGATTTCCTTTGCAATCTTTGGATCCTCAATATAGTTTGATCTCCACCCAACTATTCGTCATTGGATATGTGCATTTGATTTCACTCATTTATGAGAAATGCGCACATTATGGGGGAGCTCTTACTATATTGGCCTTCTAAATTTTTCCTCCCATTTCGGCAATCGATGCCAATGGGGGAGAAGTTTAGAGGGTTTAAGGGAATTTGGTTTTATGCTTTAGTTTGTTCTTAAGCATTTGCCTTTCATGCTCTTGCATCCTTGCTCTTTGTTGTGCATGGTTGCTTAATTCATTATATAAACCCTCGTAAAAGGGATTGTCATCAATTACCAAAATGGGGGAGATTGAAAGTGCATGTGTTGCCCCATGCGTGGTTTTGGTAATTAATGACAATCCTTATGGACTAATGTTTGCATTGAGATATTCTTATAGATCTTGTCCATAGGAAAGATGGAGTTCATGTGTTGGACTCTAGAAGCTTATAAGATGACCAAGATCTTATTCAAAGGTTTATATGAAGAATGGTCATATGTAGAGTTGAGCATATTGCAAGTGTGTCTTGAAGAATAGAATACCGTGGATATTCATGCTCATCTTCAAGACATCATCATTGATCAAGAAAGAAGAAAAGATACAAAGTTGATCAAGGCTAAGTGGAAAGGATGGATTCAAGTGATCAACACACAAAGCTACATGTTGTACCATGTGGGATCTTGTGATCTATGGTATGGTAAGCAATCGTCTATATAGCTTTGTGAACTAACCCATATATATGTGTGTGGAGTATCTATGCGGGGTTAGGTATCTTCCCATGGGCGTGCATCAAAAGGAAGTTCCATATAACCCATGGCGGATGACGTCAAGCGGTGGTCGTCATCAAGATAATGGCCAAGTGAAGATGTTCCTAAAAGTGGCTCTCCCATATTGTGTATGGGGGAGCATTTCACAAGACTTCACCAAGCGGAGCGCAATCAAGAAAGGTGATCCAACTTGAGGTGATCAAGATCGTCATCATCTAGCTCAAGTGGATTGCGCAAGGCAAAGGTATGACCTTGATAGGGTTTCTATTTTACCGGTCTCATGGTGTTAGTGAGAGACCGGATTATAGGATAGATGCCACACTTTCAAGAGGGGCTCTCGAATGAGTAACTTGATCGTATCGTTCGGAGAGAGCTCAAACCTTTGCATTCTTGGCATCATCTTTCTTGGTTCTTATTGGCTTTTATCTTTGTGAGGTTTTGGTGCTTGTCATGTTTGTCATGACAATACCAAGTTGTTCGAAAACGGTTTTACTTTGGAAAACTTGTTGCGTTTTCGTGTTGGAAATATTATCGGTTTATCCGTGAGGAAAGTTCCACACCTTGCCATGTGTTCAACTTAACTCTATTTATGGTTCTTAATATTTCCACTTTTTGTAGGCCTTCTCCTTGTCGTTACCTTTCCAACAAAATTGGTTTCACCTAATTTGGAGCTTCCATGCAAAAGTTGTTGCTGTTTTGGTGTTCGCTCTATTTGTTGTTTTGCCTGTCGGCGGTAGTACCGCTGGCTTAAGCGGTACTACCGCCAGTTCCCCTACGGCGAGCTGCTGAAGCGGTACCGCTGCGGGTACCGCTGTTTTGCCGTTCGGAGCCTTCTTCCGGTACCACCAGCGGTACCGCCGGCGGTACCAACTGGTACCGTGGGCGTGGGATCGGTGAACCTTTGACCAGTCGTTGACTGGCCCGGCGGCTGCGTTGTAGAACCCAGCGGTAGTACTGCCTATCCCAGCGGTACTACCGCTGGGCTCGAAAACTGCAGCCAACGGTTGGATTCGTGGGGAGCCTTTTTAAGGGGTCTTCTTCCCCAATGGTTCCCCAACTCTTCTTGCAAGTTTGCCCTCCATTGTTGACCTCCAAAAGCTTGTTTTCTCTCAATCCCTCCAATGATTCTTGCTCATTCTTGAGGGAAACAAGAGAGGAGATCTAGATCTACTTCTCCACCAATCAATCTCTCCTCTAAGTGAGGGGAGCATATTGGATCTAGATCTTGGGATTCATTTGTTGTTTTCCTTGCTCTTCCTCCCATCTTCCTCCATAGCATTAGTTGCATTGGTGGGATTTGAGAGTGAAGGGCTTTGAGCACTTCTTGTGTTCTTGCCATTGCATTAGGTGCATCGGTTTGAGTTCTCCACGGTGATACGTGGAGGTGAAGTTTGAGAAGCTTTACTCTTTGTGGTTCTTGTTACTCCTTGGGTTGGTT
Organism: Poa pratensis; assembly: GCA_947311845.1. Lineage (NCBI taxonomy): Eukaryota > Viridiplantae > Streptophyta > Magnoliopsida > Poales > Poaceae > Poa > Poa pratensis. Next base: position 11,469,476 of record CAMZMU010000110.1, read on the forward strand.
GTAACCCTAGGAGGCTTTGTGAGTCTCGGAGGGAGTCCGAGGCATTGTTGGGAGGCTCCAACTCATTGTGGAGTTCCCCGACCTTTGTGTATTGGTTTGGTCAACACCCTCAAGTCGACCTCATAGTGGAACGAGCCAATCCCTCACGGGTGAAGCTCACGGAGAATAGGGTGAGCACGTCCGTGCTATTGGAGCGCCTAGGTGGCTCCACACTCCTCCAACGTAGACGTACTTCCATTGGGAAGGAACTACGGGAAACATCTCCTCGTGTCCACTTTGCGGTTACTTCTTTACCCAAACCATTTACTTATGCATTTACCTTTGTGATAGCCATCGTGCTTGAAGTAATCTATCTTGCTATCACTTAGTGGTTATCTTGCTTAGCATAAGTTGTTGGTGCACATAGGTGAACCTAGCTTGTTTAGGTTTTGTGCTTGATAAATTAAACGCTAGTTTTATTCTGCATTTATTCAAGCATAAACCGTAATTATTTTAAAACGCCTATTCACCCCCCCTTCTAGGCGACATCCTCGATCTTTCACAACGGCCCACGACGAATCCATCGCCGACGACCAAGCTACGGCGGCGCTGCCGTGGCCAACGACGGCGAGGTGGATGGAGGGGCTCACCTAGGGCTTCTGCGGACGGCGGAGAGGGTGGAGGTGAGTGCGGGGGAGCTTGGGGAGCGGGATGGCGGTGCAGGCGTGGCTCGAGGAAGTCCGAATCGGCGATTGCGAGCTTCACGGTCTCCCGGATGCAGTTCTTCTCCGGCGAGCTCCTGGGTGTGTCCCTGAGCGTGCTAAGAGAGAGAGGGATGTGCGCGAGTGCTCTGCGTCGACGGAGGGGGCATAGAATAGAGAGGGGCAGAGAGAAGAGCGAAGTGGAGAGGAAGTGGCCGCGGTGGGCATTTTATAGCCGGCGGAGGTGGTGCACGGTGGACTGGGTGCACGGAGGAGCTAGAGCTCAAATTGGCGTGTCTGAGGGGCTACGGCGATGTCGGGGAGCGGTCAGGTCGAGTGGCGCTCGACGGAGGGTGCGGCAATGCCGTGCTCTGGTCGCGTGGACTTAACGAGCTGGGGGGGACAGTGGGGGAGAAGGGCACGGCCACGGGGGAGCTGGGTCGAGGAGGTGCGGCGTCGAGCTCTCCTCGCAGGGCAGCAGAGAGGAGGGGCCCGGGCGGCGACGCGCCGGAGCGGGGAACACGGCGGCGTGCGCGCGGCTACAGGAGGAAGAAGGTGATTTTGCAAAAAAGACCCCTGGCAAACTTTTCCCAATCACAGCTAGGTCCTTTTCTATTTCTTTTAATTCCTTTTTAAAACCAGTGGCCTTTTGGGGATTTAATTGGGGTACTTAAACATTTTACAAAAATCTGAGAAAATTCATGGAGCCTCCCACATACATGCAGAAACTCCACAAAAATTGGTGTTGCAAAATAAAATGTTTTGTACCACATTTGTTCATAGGATTTGAATATGCTATTTTTGGTAAATAATACTTGTTAATCCTTTGATATTTTTAAAGCAGGTGAGAGACATTGTTTTGAACTCTTGGAACTTTCTTGACAAATAAATAAACTTCAATGATTTATATTTCGTAGAGAAAATATTTGTTTGAAGGAATTAGAGAGGTAAGTAGGGAAAATAATTTATTAAGATCATTCCTTTATTTCATGATCTTAATTTCCTTTTTGTTGAATGAGTGAGATGGAGTAGAGATGATTATTACTTCATCTCATTCCTAGAATAAGGAAAATATAATTGTTTTCATAAAATAGAGGAATAGATAGAGAGGGAATTTTAATAGGATCATTTCCCTAAATTTAAGATTTTCACTCAGGTGTGGATAATTTTAGAGGGGTTTGTTTTTATTCAAGTCACACTCCAACTTGGTTGCCAAGTGTGTTCTATTTTAGTATTGAGCACAACTGAGGAATTATCCTCACAAGCAACAACACAACAATATTAATATCACAACCATGACCACACAAATCGAACCACATGAATTTAATCACACCACCATTTCCATAATTAACAATACTATCTTGTAAAAATGATCACACTTAATTATGACAAGATGATGTTTAAAACTATCTCAACTCCACCTTTGTATTTTTGAAAAAGGGTTTTGAGCAAGACAAAATATGTGGGGTAATATATTTCCCACGGGTGTTCTTTTTAAAATGAAGTGATAATCAAAGTTTATAAAATGGGAGTTGCATACACATGCAAAATATCAAGGTTAAAAGATAGATAGGAGATAGCATATAGATCTCCCTATTTTTGGGGACACATAGTTTTGGAAATACTTTTACTTTCTCAAATAATGGGTATTAGTTTCGGGTGTTGCTAAACCAAGTATCATTGAAATGGACTTTGGCCAAACTCAGATTAGAAAAGTATTATGGATTGTTACATCTTGTCATGACATGATCACCAAGTTTAATATATATTTTTACTTAGGTTGGGAGCTTGGGTTAATATTTACTAGTCAAACATCTTAAACAACAAGTCACACAAGGTTCAACATAGCAACGGGAAGAGGAACACAATCATGAGTGAAATATTCCAAAAAGTTTTTGCTGGTTCTGAATTTTGGGTCTTGTTAAACTAAGTTTTTCTTAGTTCCAAAATTTGGGATGTTACAGATCCTAGCACTCTTGTTTGGGAGAGAGACACGCTCCGCTTTTGCTTAGAATACTCATGTTCTTCACTTATACTTGTTGAGTATTCTTGTTTAGCACTGCTATGCTATTAGCTCTTGTTTTTCATGTTTCTCTTGTTCAGAGCTATTAGTTCTTTTATAGAAAGTACTCTATTGCTTCACTTATATTTGTTTGGAGAGTTGTATAATTGGCGTCTGGTTGGAACAGAAAATGCTAAAGTATGTGGTAGTTATATAATGAAAAAATTGCATAGTCTTGTAGATCATTGAACTTTGATAACTTGATTCCTTGCAAATGTTTTGAGATATTAAGAAATTAGATGTTAAATGCTTGCTAGTTAATTAAAGCTAAAATCTAATTAGTGGTTGTGTTATTAAATCTTGTACCGTATACAAACTCTTAAAATTGCTGAAGGTGTAGTTGGACTTGATAGCTTCTCATGTCTGAAGGTTTTTGGAAACAACATAGTTGCATGCTAAGGTCGAGGGATCTAGCGGGGTACTTGTGCCTCCGTGAACAGCCCTCCTTGGGGTAAATTTAATTATGCTCTTAATGGTGAACCTGCTAGTTGTTTGCAATAAACTTGTGAGTTCTTTTTTACTAATGTTGAGCTACAGTTTTTGGCACTTCCACCATCCATATTTTGCTAGCCTCTTCGGTGTTGTGCATTGCCTTCTGCTCATATTGAGAGTTGTGCATACTTCGCCAGTACATCCAACCCCGTCGGAGAACTTCATCTTGTTCTCCTACACATAAGCCAAACATCTTCCTCAAAACAGCCGCCATAACTACCTATCACAGCATTTCCATAGCTGTTCCGAGATATATTGCCGTGCAACTTCCACCTTACATTACATGACTTGTTGTCATTCATTATTGTTATATATTGCTTTGCATGATTCTATACAGCTGATGTGTGGTTTTACCCATGTTACGCTAGATCATTGCACATCCTGCTACACTGGTAGAGGCATACAGTTTTATACATCATGTTTTGTTCATTATGAGTTATTTGTACCAAAAAGTGTGTTGTCATATTAGAGTGTTGCCCCTACAGTGAGGGAGAGAAAAATGAAAAAGCCATGGAGGCCATTGAAAAGAGAAACAATAAAAGAGAAAAAAGAGAAAAAAGGAAAGAAAAGAAATAAAGAGAGAGGGGGCAACATTACTATCTTTTATCCACACTTGTGCTCATGTTTAGCACTAGTTTTATAGTCATCATTTGTGCTAGTAGCACCTATGCTTCATATGAGAGAGTTCTCATGTTTCGTTAGTATAACTATGTGGGGAATTTACGTTATAGAACTTGGGTTATATATTCCAATGATGAGCTTCCTCAAAAGTGGTATAGGTCTTCATGAGCAACCAAGTTGGATACACCCCCCACTAGTTTCATTGGAGAGCTTTCATACACTTATAGCTCTATGTGCATCTGTTGCATGGCAATCATTACTCCTTGCATAGCTTCGATTATAAGATTTCCTCGTGTCTAATGACCATTTATAGCTTTGTGAGCCTTTCTTCCATTGGCCTTCCAAACCCCCATTATTATTCTCTTTGCCATAACATCCTGGTGCCAATACCAAATGCTTACGCTCACCGGTTGAGTAAAACTTCTAACCAGTGAATTCATTACGTTTGTGATAATTTTGCTTGACTGGATCCTTTCTATGTTTGTGAAAGATTGCTGGATGCTTGAGTAGAAGGATAACTTCTATACTGAATGCTTAAAACATCTATAATGAACTTTGTACGGTTTCATGTCTTTATAGCATCTTCCATGAAAGGTTTTTACTTGTTTAATTATCTTGCTTTATTCATCTATGTGTTTAATATCAAATATAGACTTTTGCTTTGAATGATTTGATCTCAGCCCACATGTTGGTTTGGATGCGAGATTTTGCTGGTAAACCTACGGAAATTTAGGGTGTGCTACATTGACAAATTTATTTTCCTCTCTTTTTTCGAAAGAAGAAATCAATAAGAAAAGGGGTACCATGTAGGGCATCTCTCGTTTCATCATTAAATCATTTGTACATGAATCAAGTTACCTTTATGGGTCGGTCTCTCTAATGTGAGGAACCGGACAAAATCAATCGACAGATTGATACAATGACAATCAGAATCAGAATGTTGTTATTATTTGATGATACGAATATGCCACATGTGGAGATATACTATAATAAATGAATCTTTGTGAGAGTCTTTTTTACAAGAGGAATAATGCTACACTCATAGGGCAGATGGTTATGGGATTTCTTACAGGCTGATGTTTCAATCAAGTATCTCCTATGTGGAATTTTTTTGTGGAGAAGCGGCTCGCGCTCCTTCCAAATAATTGATTCCATGATATTTCTGTAAGTTCACTATTATTTTATAGATGTTATAGATAGAAGTGATACGTCCAAAACGTATCTATAATTTTTGATGTTCCATGCCTATTATATATTGATTACCACATGTTTATCGTACACTTTATATCATTTTTATGCATTTTCTGGGACTAACCTATTAACAAGATGCCACCGTGTCAGTTCCTGTTTTCTGCTGTCTTTTTGTTTCAGAAAATCTATTCTGGAAATATTCTCAGAATCGGACGCCAATTTAACTGATTTATTTCTTGACCGAGACGGAGCAGTAGCCAGGAGGACGGAGCCGGGGGGCACACCAGGCAGGCCGGCGGGCCCACGGCGCAGCCCAGGGTGGGGCCGCGCTCCTAGGCCACTGCCCCACCTCGGCTGGCCACCGACGCCACCCTTTCGCCTATAAATTGCATCTAATCGGGAAACCCTAGATACCCGAGCAAAAATCCATGAAATGTTCCGAGGCCGCCATCATCTTCAACCCTAGTTCGAGAGTGTTTCTACAGTTCTTCCCGACACCTTGCCGAGAGGAAATCATCGCCGGAGGGCTCTACATCACCATGCCTGCCTCCGGAGTGATGCGTGAGTAGTTCTCCATGGGACTACGGGTCCATAGCAGTAGCTAGTTGGTAGTCTCTCCACCTTATGCTATCATGTTTAGATCGTGTGAGCTGCCTAACATGATCAAGATCATCTTTATGTAATGCTACATGTTGTGTTTGCTAGGATCCGATGAATTGTGAAGTTATGATCAAGTTTGTTCATCTATCTATATTATGTTTTATCTATGTTCTTGCATGCTCTCATTTGTTAGTAGATGATTTGGCCAAGTAGATGCTAATGACTTCAAGAGATGGTATTTATGCTAGATAGTGGGTTCATGCCTCTAGAAGCCTGAGCTTGATAGACAAAAACAACTAAAACTGTAGATGTGTTGTTGCCACTAGGGATAAAATAACCGATGCTTAGCTTAACGGTACTGCTGTTAAGTCTAATGTGTTTGTTTACATTACACACTTTGTTTAATGCTATAATATGTTGCTTGCAACTTAATACTCATGGGAGACCCGGAAGCTATCTTGTGAGTGGATTATGAGTCATAGATGCAGCTAGTAAGCGGTCTATGTATATTGTTGAAAAATGCGTAATAGATATAACAATGAACATGTGCTTGTCATATATTGCATTGTCACGCGTTTGCAATTTTTCAATTGCCCAGCTGTAATTCGTTCACTCAACATGTATGTTTATTTGTCTTATGGAGAGACACGACTAGTGAACTGTGGACCACGGTCCTTTATTCCACACTGATACAAACACCGTTTTCACCACGCTCTACGTTACTTCCTGCTGCTACTTTTGTGTTCATCATCATATTCTACACCATACGTTTAATCCTTTATATTCAGCAAGCCGGGGAGATTGACAACCTTCCTGTTTTGTTGTGGCAAAATATTTTGATTGTGTGTGTGTGCAGGTCCACGTCAGTGATCGGGTAACGGCGCCACTGACACCTATCTGAAGCTCTTCCAATTCCTACTGGATCTGACAACCTTGGTTTTGTAATCTAGGGAAAACTTTGCTGCTGAGTACATCATACCCTTCCTCTTGGGGTTTCCCAGCGAACGTGCGTTCCACGTCATCAAGCAACTTTTTCTGGCGCCATTGCCGGGGAATTAGAGGCTACAGCAAGGGGAGTTACACGTCACCATTCTCTTTACTTTGTTTTTGTCTTGCTTATTTTATTTTATTTTATCTTGTTTGCTTTTATAATCGAAAAACACAAAAAATTAGTTCTAGTTTTATTTCCTGTTTTTACTCTAGTCAAAATGAGTTTTCTTGAAAATACCAAGTTGTGTGACTTCACTAGCACAAACAATAATGACTTTATTTGAACACCTATTGCTCCACCTGCTTCCAAAGCAGAGTCCTATGAAATTAAACCTGCTTTACTAAATCTTGTTATGAGGGAGCAATTTTCTGGTGTTAGCACGGATAATGCTGCCTCTCACCTTAATAACTTTGTCGACTTATGTGATATGCAGAAGTACAAAGAGGTAGAAGGTGACATTATTAAATTGAAACTATTCCCTTTCTCTTTAAGAGAAAAAGCTAAAGAATGGTTATTATCCTTGCCTAGGAATAACATTGATTCATGGACTAAATGTAAAGATGCTTTCATAGGAAAATACTACCCTCCTGCTAAAATTATATCATTGAGAAGTGGCATTATTAATTTTAAGCAATATGATAATGAGTATGTTTATTTGTCTTATGGAGAGACACGACTAGTGAATTGTGGACCACGGTCATTTATTCCACACTGATACAAACACCGTTTTCACCACGCTCTACCTTACTTACTGCTGCTACTTTTGTGTTCATCATCATATTCTACACCATACGTTAATCATTTGTATTCAGCAAGCCGGGGAGATTGACAACCTTTCTGTTTCGTTGTGGCAAAGTACTTTGATTGTGTGTGTGTGCAGGTCCACGTCAGTGATCGGGTAACGGCGCCGCTGACACCTTTCTGAAGCTCTTCCAATTCCTACTGGATCTGACAACCTTGGTTTTGTAATCAAGGGAAAACTTTGCTGCTAACTACATCATACCCTTCCTCTTGGGGTTTCCCAGCGAACGTGCGTTCCACGTCATCAAGAAGCAATAACAAAATATCTCCTTGCGACATCACTTGAAGAGTTGAGTTTGAGTTCATTGATGAACAATATGTACTTTGATCCATTTCACCCCTGGTCTTGGATGAAACAAGAGAGTTTAGTGTTTTTCCATCTCCGCGGTAATCGGTCGTTGAATCTATTGAATACGAACCTTCTGGGAAGCATAACTTATAGAAATACCAAGATAGGACCATCTAAACCAACATCATTTTTGTAGTGGTCGTGTTAAACCATTCCGGTTCTTGTACTGCCATCCTCTCAAGATAGGATCATCAACGTTGCGCTTTGTCCACGAGATGGAGGCTTCCCGCAATTCGTGCCGCATGTCTCTGTTGTTGCACTAGAGGTTGTTGCTCAATATTGATCGCCAAATTCCCTTTTGATATGTATCCATGAGAATGTTCCTCGATGCATATGAGCGAATCCAGTGAACTACATAGGAAGTATTTGAAGGCTTGAGCCAGCCGAGAAGTTTTGCCATGTGTAATCTCGTTCAGTGGATTTGATTTGTACTTCTCCAACATGGTTCCAGTGAGTCAGATTGTGGTTTGTGAGCCTAATTCAACGAGGTTGGTATCTCCATTGTCAGAGGTGACAGGTTAATGAATATGGAATTTTCTAGTATATTTTTATGCGATTTGTGGCATACACATTATTTCCCTATTGCAATGATTATGTGTATATGCTGCAAGGGATGTATTCATGTTGCAAATCTATTTTTTTAGTTTGCTTATTATTTCTTGATGATACTTGCATTGGCTTTTTATGTAACATGTGTTGTGAAATATTTTTTTGCAATGTATGGGGATTTGTTGCACTTATGGAAAAAAATTGGGTGTCAGTTTTTTGAAATGTTACGACATTTTTGAACAAGTTTTGACTGACCACGGGAAAACGGTCGCAAAAATGTTGCATAAGCACTTTTTTTGCTTGTGAGAACTTGAGGTAGCAACGGTTAGATTTTTCATATTTACAATTAGCGAACTAGCGAGAGTTTTCGAGCTGGGGAAGCAACCAATCAAGAAGTAATATCATCCAGTTGATTTATAATATGCCCCCTTTAAGAGGGAAATTCAACTTTGTACTCTCAAGATATCATTAAATATCAAATAAAACATACAAATTTGAAAAAATAAATATTATTGTACTTAGTATCCCATGACAGGGTTCCTAAATATCCATTGATTGATACTCTAAATATATTGTGTTGATACTTTTTAAAAATGATTGTAAACTTTAGTTGTATGCTTGAGTTCTAAAATAAGATGGCATGTAGCATGTTTTGTCATCTCCCATTTTTCTAGATATCTATTGGCCTAAACTGAGGCCAAGTCGAGCTATTTTTTTTAGAACGGAGGCAAAAAGTTTGCTTGATGTATAGAAAATTTATGAAGACATGACAGGAACATAAGATCAATCAATGATGTTGATGGAGCTAGACTTTTAACGTTTCGAGTTTATAGCATGATTACTTGATGTTTCCTTCATTGATATCTTGATCTTTACTCGCTATGTCGATCAAGCTGAAGCCAATGGGTACGCAAGCATGGCCATCCACGCACTGGCTTTTCATCATCGATCAGGATATGTTGCATGACGTGCAAGATTTACTAAACTACAGAAAAATGCACATATAGAAGGGACGGTCAATCAAGAACAAGTTCAGGTTCGTTTTGTTGCCTAAGATTCAGAATGCCGAAAGGATACAACAGTATCGACCAATTTGCCTTCTGAATGTTAGCTTCAAAATCTTTACAAAAGTAGCGACCATCAGGTTAAATTCGGTGGCAGATCATGTGGTAAAACCTACCCAAACCGCTTTTATGCAAGGGAGGAATATCCTTGACGGTGTTGTGGTTTTACACGAGACCGTACATGAGATGCACACGAAAAAACTTGATGGGGTGATATTTAAAATTGACTTTGAAAAAGCATATGACAAAGTCAAATGGCCGTTCTTACTACAGACTCTGAGAATGAAAGGGTTCTCAGAGGAGTGGTGTGCTTGGATCCACAATTTTGTTACCGGAGGTAGTGTGGCATTAAAAGTCAATGATGACGTTGGCCGTTACTTCCAGACAAAAAAAGGACTAAGGCAAGGTGATCCTCTATCGCCTATACTATTTAATATAGTGGCTGATATGTTGACGATCATGATTGAACGAGCTAAGGCGGATGGCCAAATTGAAGGAGTAGTTCCACATCTTGTTGATGGTGGTTTATCTATTCCTCAATATGCAGACGATACAATTCTCTTTATGGAACATGATCTAGATAAGGCTGCGAATCTGAAGTTGATACTTTCAGCATTCGAGCAATTGTCGGGATTGAAAATTAACTTCCATAAGAGTGAATTGTTTTGCTTTGGCGCGGCTCAAGAAGCAGCTGCTCAATATGCCGATATTTTTTGCTGCGAGCAGGGTCAATTTCCGATCATGTACCTTGGGATACCAATACATTATCGAAAACTGACTAATGCGGAATGGAGACACGTCGAAGAACGTCTGCAAGCTAGGCTATCTAGTTAGAAAGGAAAATTGCTATCTCTTGGTGGAAGATTGGTTCTCATTAATTCAGTACTAACAAACATGGTACTGTATATGATTTCCTTCTTCCAAATACCAAAAGGTATCTTGCATAAATTGGATTATTTCCGATCAAGATTCTTTTGGCAAGGAGATGGTGAGAAGAAGAAGTACAGACTGACTAAATGGAATGTTGTTTGTCGCCCTAAAGATCAGGGAGGGCTTGGTATTCATGACCTTGATGTCAAGAACTCAGCCCTCCTAGGTAAATGGCTTTTTAAGCTGCTTACTGAAGAGGGGATATGGCAAACACTCCTTAAGAGAAAATACATCGGCACAAAGGCGGTATCACAGGTATATTGGAAACCTGGTGACTCCCACTTTTGGGCTGGACTGATGGCGACAAAGAAACATTTCTTTCGCTTCGGGTATTTAATATTAAGGATGGCTCGGAGATTAGATTCTGGAGGACAAATGGTTAGACAACACCACCCTCCGGGATAGATATCCAGCCCTATACAATATTGTTCGTCATAAGGGAGATACCATTGCCACCGTCATGCAATGCTCTCCTCCGAATGTGACGTTCAGGCGAGATTTGTTCGGACCAAGACTAGCGTCTTGGAACGCCCTGCTGGCACGGTTGAGATCAGTTCAACTCATACAGGGCCCCGATGAATTTCGTTGGAATCTATGTGAGAATGGTAAATTCTCTGTGGATTCCATGTATAGGGCGTTAGTACATTCCGATGTGCCAGTTGATGATAATAAAAAAATATGGCAAATGAAGATACCACTTAAGATTAAAGTATTCACGTGGTATCTTCGTAGGGGTGTCATTCTAACAAAGGATAACCTTGTTAAACGAAATTGGCATGAAAGTACGAAGTGTATGTTTTGTCCACATGAAGAGACAATAAAACACTTATTCTTCGAGTGTAGTTTCGCACGTTCTATATGGTCAGCCATCCAAATAGCGTCTAACTTATATCCACCCAAGTCTGTTGCCAATGTTTTTGGTAACTGGCTACATGGGATAGATAAAAGGCTTAGAACGGTTATTAGGGTGGGAGCGATAGCTGTTATATGGTCGCTTTGGCTTAGTAGAAATGACAAGGTTTTCAATGATAAAAATGTTTCTCATATGCAGGTACTCTACCGTTGCACAAGTATTCTCCGTATGTGGTCCACCTTACAACGTGTGGGACATCGAGACCTCTTTATGGAGGCGTGTGCACGTCTGGAGGAGGTAGCAAGGGACATTTTCTCACAACATGGGTGGCCGCTTGATCGCCGCATTGGACCTCCATAGGCCGTCGAGATTAGCCATGACATAGGCGTTTTACATTATCTTGTTGGTTGTAATGCGTCTATTGTTGCACAACTTTTTACTTTCTCTGTTGGATTGCGGCTGTGTGCATTTTTGATACAGAGGCCGGGTGTAATGCTTAAACTTTTTGAGTAATAAAGACCTTTATCTAAAAAAAAAGAACAAGTTCAGGTCTGATCCTTTGCTTTCAAAATTTCTTACATAAAATCTGCAGACTTGCAGAGACTTGTTACACCCGCCCTCACAAAAAGGTCGTGTGAAGGTAGTACAAACAGACGAAACATAACTAATATAATTAATACATTCATTCACATGGTGAGGAAGTTTGGGTTAGTGCAGGCACTATATATAGTTCGTTAGGCAGTTAGGGGTTAGGCTGTTATTTTTGAACTTCGATTAAAAATCTGGAGTATATTAAGTAAGGAAAACGAAATTACAGGCATTGAGTCCACACCCCGTTGGTTCCTTTTTCTTCGCTTTTTACTCTCATCACGAAACGAAGAAGTATGCTGAATTTTTTTTTTTTTTGCGAATTAGAAGTATGCTGAATTTCAAACCAACGCACAACTAGTCTCCCCGGCGAATATGAGACCGACCGAATCCCCAGATCGCATCAATTTAACCACGTTGCTAGCATCATCACCCCCTTTCTGCAAGTTGTTTGATTCCCTGCAGCGATTCGTGATTCTTGGAATGATTTTCCGAGCACACGATTCCTCGGAATCGTCAACCGATCGAACTAGATTCCCTTGTAGAAAGACCACCGTATCTGAGTAATTCAGCATGTAGGAAAATACTGCAGGCAGGCAGCATCCATGCATGCATGAAGATCTCCCAGCAGGTGAATTCTGATGGCTCGTGATCACCCTTGATCTTTCCTTTTACGAAACTAATTCCTGATCTTTCTGACTGCCAAATCCCTCCCAGCTCTTTTGTCATGCAGGAAAAAAGATGGGTGAGATCAAACACGCAAAAGAGCAACTCGATCTACTACAACAAATCATGCAAAGGTGAAAAGGCGATCGAGAGAGGGCGTACAATTCCCTTCACCTTCCTGTCGTTTGATGTATGGTGGCCGTTGCTTTCGTGATGCCCACATCCAGAGATCGATCCACCGATGCACATGCACGCGAGTGGCTGCTAGTGGCCTATCCCCGTCGCACAACCACACCAAATTCTCTTGGCTTGTGTGTGTAATCTTGGCCGGTTCTATGCCTTCTGTCCATATCCTCTGGGATAAGCCAGCCGTCGAAAAGCTTCGTGGTAGCCATTAAGCAATAGGCTGTCATCGTTATGCTTATATAGAAGAAGAATTATCACAGTGATATATCTACAACAGGATCGTACCCTAGTCATCAATCGAAACAGGCACATCATTCTCCAATAATGTTCTCCCTGGGGCTCCATAGCGCGTGCACTTGCATCCAGCCCTTCACTAATGTTACAAATTAAGCATCCAAAGGTTCAACAGACATAGACCGAGCGGTTGAGTTCAGTCTTTGGAGAACCCCACATGCTGGTGTGGTGCGCCCTATTGTTTGGTCACCTCACCTCCAAAGCCAAAAAAAACATTGACCCTAAGGCTCAACATGTAGCGGAAGGGAGCAGGTAAAAGACCAGTAGCGGCCGTGCCCGCGTCGACCGTCGCTGGGGTGAAGGGGCTGTACGTTGGGATGGGGAATGGGGTGTGGTGTAGATCGCCATGGATTTGGGTGGGGATTGGGGAAGGGAAGAATCCAGGCACGGTTGCTGGGTCGGAGGGGGTAGCAGCGTAGGGGAAGCCAGAAGCGGTCGTGCCGCATGGACCGTGCACTCGGTGGCGGCGCAGGGGAAAGCGGTGCTGGGGTGGGGAAAGATCCAGATGCGGGTGCTGGATCGTTGGAGAAGAGTGGTGGTAGTAGCCGCCGGAAAAATTAGGTGGGTAGGTGGCGGCGGCGGGGTAGGGGAAGCAGTAGGGCGCGGTCGCCATGAACGGATCGGAGGTCGAAACGGGCAGGGAGGTGGATTTGCTGCGAATCGAACCGGAAAGAAAGAAGAAGACCGCTCCGAATCAGATCGCCAGAGAAGAAGAAGGAATCGCCGGTGCGAATCGAAGGAGACGGGAGGGAAGGGAGGGAGCACGATCCCGGTGGATCGAACCGCTCTGATACCAATTGTCAGGACCCCGATGGATCCTGAGCTCGAAGAAGAGGGGATTTGGGGAGATCGATCGATAAAAACAATAAATTGCTGGAAATTAAAGGAAAGGTAAATTGCAAGATAAATTTAGGGTTTGTATTTCTTGGTTGCAATCACAGGATACAAGGGTGGCTATATAAAGACCTAGCCAACTAAAAGATGCCACTAAAGCTGGAATACCTAATATGCCCTCACAGCTACTAACCCACTATTACATACCACTACTAGTACCTGACAACATGCCACGGATTAGGATAAATAATTAAAAGCTGGGCCTGGATGTGTTGCCCTTGTCTCAAGTAGTGCATGTCCATGTAATGGCAATTTTGACTTCAGAAAGGACTTACCAGAATAAGCAAAGAAAAGGCAAAACTGATCACCGATGTATTTGTAGGTGTTCATTTCTGGATTTGAGTTTGGTAGTGTGTGCTGTTAGATGGGTCATATGGAGGTGTGTTATGGGATTACTATTATGTGGTAAATTTGGCGAGCTTGAGTGTGCAGAGAGGATGCTTCCGACCAACAACTAAAGGGGCCCTGAGAGTGCGCACATAAAGAGGTTAGGAATTTGACGTCCAACTCCGAAGTGCCGGCTGTTATCAACACTTCGGAAAAGAAGGCTTCTGTCCTCATTTTCGTTCAGGAAAGTTGCCAACTCATGCAGTACGCTCCCGTATTCCACGACTGCACTTTAGCTTAGCATATGTTTCCTGCAAATTCATGCATACGCTTATATGCAATGTTTCTGTTGTAATTTATCCTGGCTTTTACTATATAGTACTCCCTCCGTTGCTAAATATAAGATGTTTTAGACATTTCATATGTTGACTAGATGCGCACTGAAATGAGCGAACATGCACATTAAAATGTGTCTACATACATGTATATACATGTGAATCTGGAAAAATAACATCTTATATTTAGGAACAGAGGGAGTAGTCCATAGACTGTAGGATCCAAACATGTTAGTGCCTCGATCATACGAGGTAAAGTATTGTTTTCTCATCCAGAAGCCAGAGTGGAAAATTATTACTCTATTATACAAATATCAACTTATTCCAAGTTTACTTTTATACAAACCATTTGGTCTTTCCCTGTATAATAAACCTATAAGAAAAGGGATACACATATCCTGAAATTTACACTTTACCCGTCTAAAATAGATGATGAATCATGTACGGCGACCTGCATCCGTTCTTCCAGTTTTACACTGTGTTGCCAACTTGCTATACCTTTTCCAAATGGTACAAGGAATTTACAAAGACCATATCTACATCCATGTACAAGAGAAAAGCATCCCCTCCAACTCTGTCCGTGCTCAGTTTACTTCATACACATGTTCTTACAAAACAGCTTACAGACTAGTTTACAGTAAGTGGAATGCCCACCTAATGTTATTTACCCCTTTCCTGAATCTGAGGGCATGGTTAGCTTATCCCTTAAATGGCGAGGCAGCTGATGCCGATCCTCTTTGCGCGTAATTATGCGTCTAGGATCACCTTTGCCCCATTCACAACTGTCATCTCGTACGTCATTAGATGATAGAATTCCAGAGGTGAAAAAAGAATTGTATGGTTTGGCGACTCCAGGGATCATGTGCCAGGGAAAGGTCCACCTGAACTGGAAAGCATTATGAACGCACAGACGACAGAGAGCGAGAATACGGAAACCCACGTATTCTCCGTGTACATCTCCATGGCATCTGTGAAGGAGAAGCGTGCTCGACTTTCAGCCCAATTGCGAATTCTATCAGCCTCGGCAGCATATACTGCTCTCCCCTGAGATAGGTAAATGATCGTTCACAAGCTGGTAATAGATCAACAGAAGTACAGAACTCATGCAAATACGAAGTAAATAAACAAAGTATGTCTCTCATTCACTCCGAATGCACACACACGTACTTTAATCATTCTTACAATCACCCAATGCAAATGTATAGATTTCCTCTAAGAAAATGTGCAAGTTTTGTAAGCACAATTTTCAACCCTCTTTTGCTTATAATGATTAGAACATTTCCCAGTACTACCTTAGGAGTATATGATAACAAGCGTACATGCAAATGCAATCCAGTTTCAAGAGAATTATGCACTTAGCATACAGTACACAGTGCAATGAGACTACAGGACACTGAACTAGTGACAATGAGGCCTTCATAGAGATATCTGACCAAACTGAGTACTAAAAATAGCAAAAATGTGATGGACTGAGCTGGTTATTATGAACCTGGAGATCACACCATCAATGACCAGTTCAACGTCTATTGTAGAGACCTGACGTAATGTGACATCGGTCTAAAGCCTCTTTATGATCTGGCCTACCTAGCTTTATCATTTTTGACAACTCTGGCCTACGTAGTTGGTTTAGTTGGAAGGAATAAATCTTATTAGAATATTGTAAACACATAATTTGGACACTCAAGTGCTGCCCAGTCAGCTTCTTTATATGCATTAAAGAGTGATCCCAGATACTTCGCAATAACTATATTTGCAAAATGGGGCTTTTGCTGGAATGAAGTTAAATAAATGGTTCCTCCATTGCAAAAATTTGCCCATTTAACCAGGAACTGCCACTTTTTCAAGATGTTTGTCTTGGGGAATACTGACCATGTGTGTCTGATATGTTCCCATCATTTAATATGGCTATATATGGTACACTATTGTTATTGTTTTCGGTGCCTCCCTCGTTGTGTGATTGGACACATAATGCAAAATGGAGGGTATTATAGAGAGAAGCATGCTACCTCTTCGTCAAACCATCGCCACGGCGAACCCATGCACTAACCAAGGCAAGCAAGATTCTTGGTGGTGTCAAGTAGTTTACTGCCTTTCCACTTCCTTTCACGACTCGCATTCTAGGAACCAATGTCCTCGCTACTGTTTCTGGAAGCTCGCATATTATATTGAACATCTGTTTATTTTGGAGAGATGAACCACTGCAAAGAATAGACTGTAGGTTAAGAACGTTTTTACAAACATTCAGGCATGTGACAAAGGAAGGACAATCAGATCATACGGAAGACTAGGTGGTGATCGTCGTTTACAGAGAAGTAGAAGCACATTTAATTTTATCTATACAGCATGGCTAGTGATTAGTGAAAATGGCCATGTTTGAACTATCCATTGCTTTACTAATTTGTGAGACTAACAGCTCTAATATATTACACATTTGATTATATTGATAAAGAAATTAGTAAGAGGCTTATTATATATGTGGCACATTAGTGGCATTACTAATGTTCAGAATGAAATTTAACAAATAACACCTTTTAACTGTCACCATTTATCTGCTTTGAAATGTGTAAATTATTACCAGACAGTACTAAAGCATAACAGGCAGAAAATGCTGTTTGGAAATCACGAACACTTGTCCCAACACCGAAAAAGTTTCGTTGTAAGTAATCTAATATACATAGAGTTCAGACGAACTTTAAAAATCGAATCCTGGCATCTGAAGATGTCAAGGAACTTAGAGGTTACCTTAGAAGAAGATCTGTAAGGACCATTCCAGGGGAGGCAGTGTGAACTCCAACTTTTGATCTTTTGCTTTCCTTCATAAGTGATGCTTGGAACTGCCTTAGTCCACACTTAGTTGAACCATAACTACAAATTACAAATCAACACCATATTTAGTTTCCTTGCAAAAGCAAGAGAATGAAATGCAACATATCATAATGTTCTAGCGAATGAGAAAAGCACATAGAGTGTCTCTACAAAGTACGTGGGCTGAGGTACTTACACAGCTGTCAATGGCGTGCTTGATCCTCCAGATCCGGCTCCATCCATGTTGAATACATGACCACCCTTTTCTTGGTATTGCATGACATCCATAGCTTCTCTGGTGCAGAGTAGAGAACCAACTAGGTTTGTTGAGACAATCTGCAAATAATGCCAGAAAAACAGTTTTAAGGAATAGTGAAATGAGATCGGATGGTTGAGAATATCAGTCTAGTTATATCATTTCTGTTGTTAAAAGGAAGCAATACGAACAGGTAGAAGATATCAACTATCAAACCTGGGTAATATCTTCATCAGAAAAACTCACGAGTGGCCTAAAACCTTTGTTTGTGCCAGCATTATTTATCTGTAGATAAATTAAGAAATGATAAATATTAGAGCGGTATACAATGCAAAAGTACAAAATAAAATGGAAGGGTACAAGTAGGCAAAGTTGTCAGCTATGCTTAACGACATCCATATGTAAAGAATAACCTACCCAAATGTCAATTGAACCCAACTCCTCAACAGCAAAATTTACCAGCTTTTTTACATCTTCTGGTTTGCAAACATCACAAGATGTACCAACAACCTTAGCTTGTAATAGATTTTCTCTTTGTTTCTTTTTGGCAACTGACAAGCCCTCCTGTATGTTCTCTTCAAGCTCATTGATGGTCAGTACAACTGATTCAGGGCTGCCAAAAAACCCAAAGATTGTTAAGAAAACTAGGACAAAAGATTGAACTAAACTTTGAGCATTATGTTAATGACTACCACCTTCGGAAGCAACTACAACGCGATCTCCAGAAAGAAGAAACTCCCGAGCAAGTGCTTTCCCTAACCCTCTTGTGCTGCCAAAATCAAACTACAGGGGTCAATGTCGAAAGAGAATACTGAGATGAAATTGGCTATCAACTTATCTAGGGGACAAACTCATTATTTTTGATTATTTGCCTTGCTCTATATTCAGAGTATGCACACTACTTCCTAGCAAAAGATTCACACGGCATGTTATAAGAATGTAAAATGAGCTACCTTCCCGTTATGACAACATTGCGAGGTCCAGCTTTGCAGTGTTCCTCTAGGACACTGTTTGCACCTAACATTGTGCCGATGATTACTCCACCAAGCCAGCTATACCAAATTAGCGCATCTGTTTGGCTGTCTCCACCTGAATACAAAGGTAGCTACATTATTAACTGAAACACAACAAGGGATTGATATGAAACAAAGAGGAAGCAAGAACACAAAGCAAATGCGGTAGATTGTACATGAGTATATGACTGACCTGATAACTGAAATCCAACTGCAAGTACAACACCGCTGCTCATCATAGTAATAACGTATCTGCCTACCTGAGTAGCAACCTGGTAGGAGAAGTAAATTAGTGAATACATATCATCTATGTTTTAGAAAGGGAGTACGAATGTGTGATCTGTTTACAAAAAAAGGATATACTGTTGAGCATACAAACCGTCAGCATGGCGCATTGTAAGTCTATAAGCAGACTGGACAACTTCACTGGATAATATACGAGCAAACATGATGCAACTGCTCTAAATAGCAACATATTTGAACAAACCTTGCGATAAGTCGACAATGCACAAGTGATTACGTACTAGACACTTTGTTTACCGTCACAAGTATTACCTCTGTTCCAAAATATAAAACGTTTTGGTAGGCTAAAATGGCCTACCAAAACATCTTATATTTGGGAACGGAGGTAGTAGTTACTAAAGAAAAAAAATGGCACTACCAACATCAAACCATCTTCATCCCAACCTCACCCTATATAGACTCTATAAACTATAAATTACACTGACGTTTAGCTAAACTGCACGCCTTTCATACTGCAATTCTAGGCTCGTAATGTGCAACTTTTCGTGACATCAAGTCAGCCAACCGAGAATTTAGCAAAACCAAACACTATAATAGCAAGTCGTGCATGCAGAACAAGCTGATCAGTGTCGAACACATCATTGTGCCACTACTAGTGGATCGGGAATAGAAGAGAAGATCAACTACTCCCTCCGTTCTATATTATTTGTCGCTGATTCAGTACAAATTTGTACTAATATGGAACTGAGGGGGTAGAATTTAGGCCCTGGAACAGATGAGGTGTCGCTTTCATCAGCATATGATCGATGGGAGCAATTCTCGCACGCATGCGGCTTAGTAATTGATATCTTCCCATTATATGCCTAAGCATGAGGTAGTACTGCAAGTTAATATGGAGCAGAGAACCGATGAAATGACAAATTAACCATATCATGCAGAGCAGCAACTGCATATGGCGGGGGATCGATAATTCGCGGACGGAGCTCACCGAGAAGAAGATCTCTTCGGCCTTCTCGACCGCGCGCTCGTACTGCCCGCCATACACCTCCGCCGCCGCCGACCGGGAGCCCGCGAGACCCTGCATCGCCGCCTTCAGCTTGTACAGCGGCCCCTTCCTGCGCTTCCGCGGCTCGGACGGCGACGGTTGCTTCTCATCGTCGCCGCCGGTTTCGTGCTTGAACGCGCGGCAGCGGAGGACGGATGGCCGATAGCACGCCTGGGAGACGATTTCCGGGAGCGGCGGAGGCGCCCGTGGACGGAGAGGTGGACGACCGCGGCGGCCATGACGGGCGAGCTTCCCCCGCAGGAGATAAGGATTCTGCGTGCGCTCTTCCGTTCTCACTTGTGCTCCTACTGTGTGTGCGGTCCTTTTTTCTGTGGGGATTGTTTCGCTCCTTAATTTATGGAGAGGCGTGTGCCCGTTACTTTACCGGTGAATAAAAATGTTCCACGTAGATAATTCGAATGGGGGAAATGTGCTCGACTTGTGGATGCAGGTTCGTATTAGTTCGAAATTATGCTTAGGTCCAATAGGCTCTCTCTCTCTCTTGTTTTAGAAATATTTTCTCCTATATTAAAAAAAATAAATTCCAGTTACCGTGAACAAATAGTGCGCTATATTTTGAGAGAAGAAAATGTGTTCAATTCAAGGACACAGACGTCGAATTAACCTGAAATTGCTTAGGTCCAATATGTTTTCTCTCTTTTTAAAAAGATTGTTGTTTCCTTTTTCAAAGAAAAATATGTCGAGGAAGTCTGAACATTATAACTAGACAATAAAATTGGTTCGAGAGTTTGAGGTTACACATCCACTCTCCCAACCAAGTGAGAGTTATATGTGCTCATGTCCTAGGACTATTGTTACATTCCTTCAACTAATTAAAATCTTCCCAAAGTTTACAACGCAGACAACCACCCCTGTTTTATACATTTCTCATAGGAAGAGCAGAAAAGTTTACATAACCACCAATACTAGTGATGGCTTTGCTGATAGTAGATACATTTTGTTTGATTACTAGAGTAACCGCCAAATATTTGAGAGGTGCATAAATTTAGTTCGAGTTCAGCCTCAGAAAAGAATATAGTGGTAGCAAGTGACATTGGGCTACGTGTGAATTATCTTTAATTTTTATAAGAACTATTATGATTAGTGTAGATATATTAATTACCGTTTCTCGTCATACTTTTACACAGCAAAAGTCGCAAGAAAGAGATGCGGGTTTCACGGCTCCAATGATGGACGATTCGTACCATGTTTGGTGTTCCATGTAAAAGATCGTGGCCCCACTAGTGGAAACAGGGCTTTGGTGGAGAGGGGTGTTGGGCTCTAGTCCCGGGCGTGGTTCGATCCCGGACTAGAGGAGGGAACTAGTACCGGGCCGGCTGCTCCGACGCTGCGCAGGTCGGGTCCCGGGTTGTAGGGCACCTCTAGTTCCGGGCCGTGATACCACCCGGGACCGAGGCAGTCAGCGGCAGGGTGGAGACAGGAGGGTGGACCTTTCGTCCCGGGCCGTGGTACAGCCCGGGACTAGAGGTCCCGCTATATCATCTCCCACCCCGGGCCAGCCACCATTTTGAACTCTCAAGATCATCTCCATTGTTTCCTCTCTCAAGCTCAAGTGTAGCCCCATTTTTTTCCAAGATTTGTCAAGATAGACGGCACCCATCTCTCCAAGGGTTAGCAACACTTGATCCTTTCACCCGGCGGCCGAATTTTAGCCATTTCCATACAAGTTTAGCTCATTTCATTTTTATAGTGCTACCTAGGTGTTTGATGAAATGCCTAAGCTAGGTAGTTCATTTTTTTATGTATTTTGAGCTCAAATTAATTTATTATTTGTGGATTTTAGTGTCGTCTCGGTCCTCACCGCCGTCGATAGCCCCCGCCATCCCGTGACCGGCACCACCTCGGTGAGCCTCTTCTTTTATCTGTTATTTTACAAAATTACTTGTATGATTTGATTGCATAATTATTTTTCTTGTATAATTTTCTTATGTTTTTTATGTATAGTGTCATGGTTTTGATATCCGTCCCCGTCGTCCCTCGTCCGGTCTATGATTCGGATGTGGTATATTTTTATCACTATTTATTTTGTTTCGTGTTTATAACAATCATGCCGACCAAATTGACATAGATATATTTTTATTTAGGAGGTAGTTGAACCGGAAATTCCAGCCGACCCTATTGTAGAGTTTTTTATAAAAGAAAACAACGATTTGAAAGCAAAATTGAAGATAAGTGAAGATCTTCGTCTCCAATGCCTAGAAGAGAAGATGGTATTGGACTTGAAGATTGCCGACATCGTTGATGCTCACGGGGTCGAGCTTACCGACGTCGTCGCTGTTCACGAGATGAAGATGGATGCAATGCGCTTGAAGCTTAGAAAGATTAGAAAATATGTCATTAGTCAAGAGGCTTGGTATCATTATGCTGTTGGTTCAATAGTTACCTTAGTTGCGATTCTGATCGCATTTGTTGTTGGATTTAAATTCTTTAGATAGTTGTATTCTAGTTTCAATTAATTTATGTTTTATGAGAACTATGTATTACATTTGGTCACTACTATACTTTGGTTTTAATGTGATGAACTTGTATTAATGAATATGATATGTTTCCTATTATGTTGGTTTATCGTAATGGGTTTTAGCGGTGATTTGCAGATGAGTCATCCGTGGATGTACGCTGACCGACGCTCTAAAGAGTACATGGATGGCGTGCAATCTTTTCTCAATGTGGCTAAGGATAACAAGGGGCCCAATGGTTTTATGTGTTGTCCATGCAAGAAATGTCGGAATGAGAAGGATTACCCTAACACAGACAGAATTCACCTCCACCTGATAACTTCTGGTTTCATGCCCGGCTATAATTGTTGGACCAAGCACGGAGAAAAAGGGGTTATGATGGAAGATAACGAAGAAGAAGAGAACGATGACAACTACATGTACCCTGAATATGTTGGTAACCCAACAGGGGAAGCTGATGATGAAGAGGTACCAGATGATCCCATCATACATGATGATTTACGTGGGGTCATCGTTGATGCACATACCCTAGCAGAAACTACACTTGAGAAGTTGAAGTTGGAGCGCATGTTAGAGGATCACAAAACAAAGTTGTACCCAACTTGCGAAGATGGCAACACAAAGCTCGGTACCACACTGGAATTATTGCAATGGAAGGCAGCGAATGGTTTATCTGACAAGGGATTTGGGAGTTTACTGAAAATAGTGAAGGACAAGCTGCCGGCTGGTAACGAATTGCCCGAGAGTGCGTATGAAGCAAAGAAGATTATCTGCCCTCTAGGATTAGATGTGCAGAAGATACATGCATGCATTAATGACTGCATCCTCTACCGCGGTGAGAAGTATGAGAATTTGAATGAATGCCCGGTATGCGGTGCATTGCGGTATAAGATCAGAGCAGATGACCCTGGCGATGTTGAGGGCATGCCCGCCAGGAAGAAGGTTCCTGCCAAGGTTATGTGGTACGCTCCTATAATACCACGGTTGAAACGTTTGTTCAGAAACAAAGAGCATGCCAAGTTGTTGCGATGGCACAAAGAAGACCGCAAGAGCGACGAGATGTTGAGACACCCGGCTGATGGGTCGCAGTGGAGAAAAATCGATACAGAGTACAAGGAATTTGCACGTGACCCAAGGAACTTAAGGTTTGGTCTTAGCACGGATGGCTTTAATCCTTTTGGGGAGCAGAGTAGCAGTCATAGCACCTGGCCTGTGACTCTATGTATCTATAACCTTCCTCCTTGGTTGTGCATGAAGCGGAAGTTCATTATGATGCCAGTGCTCATCCAAGGCCCGAAGCAACCCGGTAACAACATTGATGTCTACCTGAGGCCATTAGTTGATGAACTTTTACAGTTGTGGCGTGATGAAGGGGTACCTGTGTGGGATGAGTACAAACAAGCGGAATTTAACCTACGAGGGTTGTTGTTTGTAACCATCAATGATTGGCCTGCTCTTAGTAACATTTCAGGACAGTCGAACAAGGGATACAATGCATGCACACACTGTTTAGATAGCACTGAAAGTATATATGTAGGTAACAAGAATGTGTACCCGGGTCATCGTCGATTTCTTACAACTCAGCATCCCCTAAGAAAGAAAAGCAAGCAGCAGCATTTCAAAGGTGAGGAAGATCGCCGGCCGAAGCCACCCCTCCAAAGTGGTGAAGATATATATGATGCGGTCAAGGATTTAGATGTAATCTTTGGAAAGGGTCCTGGCGGACAGTCTGTTCCGAATGACGCTAACAACCACGTTCCCCTGTGGAAGAAGAAGTCTATATTTTGGGAACTACCCTATTGGAAAATCCTAAAGGTCCGCTCTGCAATCGACGTGATGCACGTGACGAAGAATGTTTGCGTGAACCTGCTAGGCTTCTTGGGCGTGTATGGGAAGGCAAAAGATACTCCGGAAGCACGAGAGGACCAGCAACTTTTGAAAGACCCAAAGAACCTGCATCCAATGAGGACGGATAAAGGACGTCTACGTCCTGCTAGCTACGTTCTTACCAAAGAAGAGAAGGAGATATTTTTTGAAGTCCTGAGCAGTATGAAGGTCCCGTCTGGCTTCTCGTCGAATATAAAGGGAATAATAAATATGGCAGAGAAAAAGTTCCAGAACCTAAAGTCTCATGACTGCCACGTGCTGATGACTCAACTGCTTCCGGTTGCATTGCGGGGGCTTCTACCGGAAAATGTTCGAGTATCCATTGTTCAGCTATGTGCGTTCCTCAATGCAATTTCGCAGAAGTCAATCAGCCCAACCACTCTATTAAGGTTACAGAAGGATGTGGCTCAATGTCTCGTTAGTTTTGAGTTGGTGTTCCCACCATCCTTCTTCACTATTATGACACATCTCCTAGTACACCTGGTCGACGAGATTCACATTCTGGGTCCTGTATTTCTACACAATATGTTCCCCTTTGAGAGGTTCATGGGAGTGTTGAAGAAGTATGTTCATAACCGTGCTAGGCCAGAAGGAAGCATCTCCAAAGGGTATGGAACAGAGGAGGTCATTGAGTTTTGTGTTGACTTTATTCCCGGCATTAAGTCGATTGGTCTTCCTGAATCGCGACATGAGGGGAGACTAAGTGGAGAAGGCACTCTAGGAAAGAAATCATACATATGCAGGGACGGGTATTCTTTCACAAAAGCACACTACACAGTTCTGCATAATTCCACTTTGGTGGCTCCGTATATCCAGATGCACAAGGATATTGTACGCTCTAACAACCCGGGGATGGATGACTCCGCCATTGCAAAGGAACACATGGAGAATTTTGGCGGTTGGTTGGAAACGCATCTGAACAACAACAACACAGTCTCAGATGAGCTGTTCTTGTTGTCTAAGGGGCCATCTTCGACTATTTGGACTTTCCAAGGGTATGAGATAAACGGGAATACATTTTACACGAACGCCCAAGATAAAAAGAGCACCAACCAAAATAGTGGTGTCCGCTTTGATGATAAGAGCACGAATGAGGCCACGGTCACATATTATGGTTGCATAGAGCAGATATGGGAACTTGACTATGGACCTTCTTTGAAGGTCCCTTTGTTCTGGTGCAAATGGTTCAACCTGAGAGGCGGCGGGGTAAAGGAAGACCCATTGTACGGAATGACTACAGTGGATCTCACGAATGTTGCGTACGACAACGAACCATTCGTTCTAGCCAAGGATGTGGCTCAGGTTTTCTATGTGAAGGACATGTCTACCAAGCCAAAAAAAAAAAGATAAGGAAGTGAATACATCAGCCGATGAGCCAAAGCGCCACATAGTTCTTTCAGGGAAAAGAACCATCGTGGGAGTGGAGGACAAGACAGACATGTCAGAAGATTACGACAAGTTTCATGAAATTCCGCCCTTCAAAGTGACCACTGACCCAAGTCTCAAGTTATACGCAGACCCTTGTCCATGGTTACGGAGCGATCAGAAGAAAGGGTCTCACAAAAAGAAAAAGCGAAGACTAAATAGGGATGTTGTTCATGATGTGTAATAATTTATTAAACTTTTATATAATTTATAGTCTGGAGGACAAGACAGACATGTCAATGAAATCAAGCGTATGGCGGTGGCGGAATGTAGTACTTAATTTATAAATTTTTGATGTAGCATCAAACTTTGTGATGTGAAATGATCAAAAGATATAAAAAAAGTAAGAAACCAGAAAATTAAAAAAAATTAACCTCTAGTACATTATTACACATGATCCAACGTCTCACAAGCGCTTGAAAGAAACACACCCCTGATCCAACATCACCAACATTATTCTACATAAACGGACTTGCTGGCTCGAAGGCCGTAGGATTAGGGGGAACGGCGGGAGGAGCCAGCCCCGTGGGCGGCCGCCCGGTTCTCGCGCGCACGTTTGCGGCGGAGGGCAAGATCCATGGAGGATGAGTCTTTCAGCGCCCAATCCAGCTCGGAAGCCTCCTTCGCCTTGAGCTGGTAGGAAGTCTTTGCTCGCTGGACAGGGTAGTCGCGGACAGACTGGAAGGAGGCTTCCATGGCCTCCTGTATCTGCAACCCACAACCCTCTTCCCCGTCGTCGCTCCAGTCGAAGTCGTCGTCCTCCTCCTCCGCGGGAGGAGCGGCGGCGCCTGGTGGAGGTGCAGCGGCGCCAGGTGGAGGTGCGGCGGCACCTGGTGGAGCAGGAGGCCGGTAGCTGGGCATTCCTCTCCACGCCGGGCTCGTGGGCATACGGCGGGATAGGCTCCCGCGGTTGCGCCCAAGCGCGCTCTGCCGAGCACGCTCGACCTCGTCCAGAAGGCGCTGCGGCGTGGCGGATCCATCTCGTGGAGACGATGCGTTCGTGGCTAGGAATGTTGGATTAGGGTTTACCCCGTCGGCGACAATATATAAAGACCTACAGGGCAGCGCTGGGGGAGGACACGTGCCCAGGGCAACGCTGGGGGAGGACACGTGTCGTGACCGCAAAGCCCGCCTTTAGTCCCGGTTGGTGTACCAACCGGGACTAAAGAAGCACACGGATCGTGTGTTTCTTTCAAGCGCTTGTGAGACGTTGGATCAGGGGTGTGTTTCTTTTGAGGGATTGTGAGCTGTTGGATCAGCAGTATCACGACCACTTCGTGAGCCACATGACCCGGTTGGTGTTACCAACCGGGACTAAAGAAGCACACGTACCCTATATATAGCCCCCCTCCTCAGACAGGTTACTCACACACAAAACATTCCAGCGTCACTCGGAGAGGCATCTTTGGGCAACCAGCGGCAAGACGTCTCTGATGACCTGCGACCGTTCCAAACGGTTGCAGATCATCAGAGATGTGTTGCCGGACGGTTGTAGATCATCAGAGACGTCTTGCCGCTGCTTGGATCGAAGTGGCGCTCAAACACAAAACATTCCAGCGTCACTCGGAAAGGCATCTTTGGGCAACCAGCGGCAAGACGTCTCTGATGACCTGCGACCGTTCCAAACGGTTGCAGATCATCAGAGATGTCTTGCGGCCGGTTGTAGATCATCAGAGACGTCTTACCGCTGCTTGGATCGAAGTGGCGCTCAAACACAAAACATTCGGGTTCCCTAGCTATAACCCATTTCTTCTAGGTGGAAACTCTCATTTCGTGTATTAACCCATTTCTTCTAGGTGGAAACTCTCATTTCATGAAATTCCGCCCTTCAAAGTGACCACTGACCCAAGTCTCAAGTTATATGCAGACCCTTGTCCATGGTTACGGAGCGATCAGAAGAAAGGGTCTCACAAAAAGAAAAAGCGAAGACTAAATAGGGATGTTGTTCATGATGTGTAATAATTTATTAAACTTTTATATAATTTATAGTCTGGAGGACAAGACAGACATGTCAATGAAATCAAGCGTATGGCGGTGGCGGAATGTAGTACTTAATTTATAAATTTTTGATGTAGCATCAAACTTTGTGATGTGAAATGATCCACTGCGCATGTAGTACTTGATTTATAAATTTTTGAATTGATTTTAAATTAAGCGTATGTAGTACTTAATTTAAAACCAAGCGCATGTGATACTTCATTTTAAACCAAAACAGAAAACAGGAAAATGAAAGCAATTTTTACTTAATTTAGACAAGTAAATCAAAAGATATAAAAAAAGTAAGAAACCAGAAAATTAAAAAAATTAACCTCTAGTACCGGGCCGTGCGACCACCCGGTACTACAGGTCCACTGGGCTTGGCGCGCAAATTTTCGCGGCCCTGAGGGACCTCTCTAGTACCGGGTGGTAACACGGCCCGGTACTAGAGGCCTTTTTGGCGCTACTTCTAGTGGCTCGGGCCGAAAATTTGCCCAAGTCCAGCAAATCGACGCTCCGCCTCCGGGCTCCAGACGACGCCGCCCCCTGCGCCGCCAGGCTGCCGGATTTCGTCCCCTGCGCCGCTGCCGCCCTCACCGTGGGTCGCCGTCCAGCTCCTGCTCCGGGCGCGGCCGTCCCCGCTTTTCCCCCGAGCAAGATCATCGTCCCCGGCCCGACCCACGGTGAGCTCGCCCCCCCCCCCCGACCAACTACTCTCTCCCTCTCTCAGATCTAGCGCGCGGCGGCGGCGGCGGACCCTAACCAGAGGGCCGGCATCGGAGTTGGCAAACAAGAACAGATTTTTAGGGCCTAAGGGCCGATTTCATTATAATTATGCCACAAACGGCCGATTACATTGGGGGGAGGCCATTGATAAGGCCATTACATTGGAGGGGGGAGGGTCGCCGGTGCCGGTGCCGGTGCCGCCTAGTCATCGAGGACGATCCACGGCGGCGGGGTCCAGAGATGCTCCGGTGGCGCCAGCTGCTACGGTGGAGCCTCCTGCTGCTGCGTGGCGCCTCCTGCTCCTGCTCCGGTGGCGCCTCCTGCTCCTGCTCCGGTGGCACCTCCCAGCTCCCGCCGGTAAAGACCCAGGACTGGCGAACGAGGCCGGTAGGCAGAGGAGGCGGCGGCGGAAGGTCCTGCTCCTGCTCGCGTTCCATGGCGTAGTGCCACGGCTCGACCTCGTCCGGGTCGTACTCCTGCTGCGGCGGCGGCGGCGGCATCAGGGCCGCGGCCGTGGCGGCCGCGGCCGTGGTCCTCACCTTCTCCCACCTCTTGATCTCGTCCTCGACGAGGGTGCGGTTGGAGGCCTCGTAGGCGGCCTGCATCTCCGAGTCATCGTCGTCCTCGGGGACCTCCTCCTCGAACCACAGCGGGTCGGGCAGCGCTGGGTAGGCGGATTGGACGGCGCGGGGCGCCGGGCAAAGTAGGAGTGGCGGCGGTCCTCGTGCTCGTCCTTGAGCCACTGCTCCCAGTGAGGGGAGTCCGCCGCGTAGGCGGGGTCGTTGCGGAGCGCCGGAGGGAGGAGGCGGCGCCGGCGCGCGATCTCCCTGTCCAGTTGCCTCCCAGGGGAGCGGGACCGCCGGCACCGGAATCCTCTGCGGGTTCAGGTGCCAGCCCTCGGGGAGGTGGACGTCGTGCCACTCCAGTGTGGCGGCGTTGTCCCAGTGCCACTGGCACTCCGGCTCCGGCACGTAGCGCCGGCACCGGATCCTCCTCCCTCCAGCGGTGGTGGTGGAGGTTCGTGGCGGCGCGTCGGGTGCGTGGCGACCCGCACCGGTGGCGCGGTCCTCCGCACGCCCTCGGGAACGACGCCCAAGGCCGCCGGCAGTGGAGGCGGTGGAGAAGTGCGGCGACGGTTGGAGGACTCGCCGGTCTCGTTCTTCGGGGACTTCCCGAACCAGCGCGACATGGCGGCGAGGGCACTGGACGGGCGGAGGGGAACCGTCGGGCGGAGGGGAACCATGGGAGCGGAGCGGAGTGGAGTGTCCACATCCGCACGGGCGCGTCCCTTTTTAAAGACCAGGACCCGTCGGGAGGGGAACCGTCGGGTGGGCCAGCGCCCGAGTCGCTGGCAAGTGGGCCAGGAGCATTGACTCCGGGTGGGCGGGGGCTGTTCGTGCTCCGCATTGACCACGGGGGGGTGAAGGCGAGGCGGCCAGGTGGGAACACGAGGCGGGGAGGTGAAGACGAGGCGGGGTGGGAACACGAGGCAGGGCGGCGGGGTCAGAACTGGGTCACCGGCGGGTGGGCCAGCATTGACCACGCGTGGCCAGTGGGCGGTCACACGTGGCGGTGGGGTGGGTAGGCGCTGGCAGGTGGGCCAGCAATGACCACGGTGGCCACCTTTGACCAGGTTCTGGCCCAAATTTGGGCTAGGCTGGGATTGGGACAGCAGCCTAAGTTTTTTTGATTTTTTTTCTTCTTTAGATGCAATATTAAATTGTTTTGTTGCATATTTGTATAGTTCCCTCCTTTGAATTATTGTACTAATGCTATTATTGTTTTATCTTTTTTTTGTATTAGTTAAACAATGGATATCGATGCTCCCTTCGCAATGAGAGAAGGGGAAGAAGAGCTACTTTCCTACATTTGTGAACCCGGTGAATTTCGGCATCCCGCAGAAGGAGCTGAAGATGAATTTCGGCATCCCGCGGAAGGAGCTGAAGATGAGGACTCGGAAATTGGTGGACCCACGCCGTCTGGCGAGGTATATTAAGCCTATGTTGAGCATATGCAATAACTGATTTGTGCATATATATGTATTCACACATGTTTCATATTTTTAGACCTCCGCATCGAACCAAACCACTAAACGAGGCCATGCCCAAGGGATGGGCAAAGATGAGCATCTCACAATTGACGAGGTGAATGCAACTACTGGCCAACCACTGGCACCCGTGCCGAACGAAGTTAAGTTTGTGCATCAATGCGGAGTCACTGTCAGGGACAACGTTTATATCAGCACTCAGGAATGGATTAAGCCAAAGTTAGAGGGAGTTAGTTACGTCGACAAGAGAACCAAAGATGTGCTTTGGAACAAGCTCATTGCACATTTCACCCTACCGGTCTTGGAAGATGAGGTGAAGACAAAAAAAAAATGACGGACAAAGTCAAGCATTTCGCTCTTAAGAAGATGGCTCAACAATTCAATAACTACAAGAACAAATTATTCCGTGAGTGGGAAGAAGATGGGAAACTTCCGGATTTCACCGGCACCCGAGAGAGGCAGCGGCCTCACTGGCCTGCATTTCTGGAGTACAAGAAATCAGAACGAGCTAAGAAAAGGTCGCAAACGAATAAGAATAATGCAGCGAAAAAGAAGTACCACCATAAGATGGGGCCAGGTGGCTACCGAGTTGCCGAGCCTAAGTGGGAAAAAATTGAGTCCGAGTTGCGTTTAAAAGGGCTCACCTCGGTCACAGAGGAATGGGACAGAAGACGAGAAGTTGTAGTGCCAGTGGGAAAAGAGATGTTGCCCAGCTCGGACAACAGGCAAACCAGTCGATAGCCCCGCTCGTAGTTATACCCAGTGGTCATGGCTTTGATGGCTATACGGACCTAATTCCTACTTTATCCTTGAAGAAGGACTTTGCTGCAGATGCTGGTATTACTCTTGCTCAACTGGACAACGAAAATCTCTTTCCGTCTGATGTAGATGATTCATGGAAATCGAAATGGGGGAGGTCCCTGCTGCGAGGTGATCAGATAAAGTGTCTACCGACATGTATGCGACAACTCCATAGTTGGTACATGAAAACCACAAAGGAATTTGATGACTTTTTGATCTGTGTGAAAGTTACAAAAAATCATTTCGCGGGTGAAGACATGTTCACAATTCAGCTCGAAGAACTCTGGTACTTATACAACCTTGACTCCCTCGACTTGGCTCTCGTCGGTGCCTACTGTCTGTAAGTGATTCAATTCATTTATTTTCAAAAAAGATAAAGTCTTTAGCTCTCAGCTCGTTCATTGCCATCGCTAATTATGCTCACTACGGTACTATGCAGAATGAAGAGTGA
Organism: Poa pratensis; assembly: GCA_947311845.1. Taxonomy (NCBI): domain Eukaryota; kingdom Viridiplantae; phylum Streptophyta; class Magnoliopsida; order Poales; family Poaceae; genus Poa; species Poa pratensis. The sequence goes on from CAMZMU010000110.1 coordinate 11,501,102, forward strand.
TGAATGTGGTAGAAAGGGCATCTATGGCTTTGGGTTCGTTAACCCAGTACGAGTTAATGCAAGGACACTAAAAAACCACGTGAAGGACACGGAGAAGAACTTGCTAAATGCCCTAATGAAGCAACATTTCAACACGGAGATAATGTTTCCTTACTTCTTCAGGTAAGAGAGTGTTACTCGCTTGTACAAATTAAGTTTAACTGATGAGTTACTGACGTATATATAATCATGCGCAGCGATCATTACATTCTGCTAGTCATTGAAGTTGATAGATCAAGAGTTCAAGTCTACGACTCATTGGACTGGCCTAAGGAGAGGTACCAAACCATTCTAGATACGCTCCAAAGATAATTTCAAACATTATCGCACTATATCAGTCTCTCTTATTGATTTCAGAGATATCAAGCAACTAATAACTCATTTATTCTTTTTTTTACCTGGCAGGGTTTGGAAACAATTCAAAACGAGGACAAAGGGTTCAGGTTCATTTGAAGAACAGCTGACTTTTGTTCACCCACAGGTAGGTAGTACGGTCTAGCTAGGTTCGCGCATCTCTTTATTTTTTTTTTTTCAATACCACTATATGTTGACTATGATTTGATTGAATTCTATTCTCGTAAAGTGGATCGAGAGGCAACCACAGGGGACCAATTTCTGTGGATATTTCGTTTGCGAGTGGATTCGTCGTTCGGTCACTGAGCGGGACCCAAAGAAATTTTTAGACGTACGTGAACAATCATATTCATCAATTGATCTCCAGTGTCATTCATAATTTTTGATAGTCATGATTAATATTCGTATTGATCTCCTTCTTTTATAGGCAGAGCCATTGCGCGAGAGTATGCCACTAAAGAAGCGCTTTCAAGCACTAGCAGAGGAACTTGCGGGGTTTCTGCTCAGCGAAGTCATACCTACAAAAGGAAAATACAATGGAGAATAGCGGTGAAGTCCCGGTTATGATCTCCCGTGTAACCGAATAGACGGGCTCTAGTCCCGGTTATGATCTCCACACACGTGTAATCGAATAGACGGGCTCTAGTCCCGGTTATGAGCACCTCCATGTAACCGGATAGACGTGAACATATTTTTATTTATGAACATTTTGATATGTTATATGTAGTTTCTGTTTTTAATTAATTAAACGCATATTTTTTTGCACCATTTCAATATTAAATTGGGAGAAAAAACAAAAAATTACAGGCTGCCACGTGTGAGGTCCTTGGTCCCGGTCGTATGACCAATCGGGACTAGAGGTCCTCCACCACGCCCACGCCTTGGCGGCCACGTGGGAGCCTGTTGTTCCGGGTCGTAACGGACCCGGTACTAGAGGAGGGGCCTCTAGTGTCGTCTTGCTAGTTCCGGGTGGACACCCGGTACTAGAGGCCCTTACGACCCGGGACCAGTGGCCCTGTTTTCACTAGTGCCCCTACGGCACAACTACGCCGCAACGGGACAAAAGAACGCCCATACCGATCGATACCACGCGGAAATGAAACAAAAGAGAAAATATCTATCTACCTAGTGGACGCAAAGCAAGCAAGCAGAGCAGCGAGAGGGCCACACGTTGAAGCAGCCTCATCTCCGCGGGGATAGGCGCCACGTAGCCGACACCTCGTGGTCGCTTGCTTTTGGGGATCACACTCTCCTTGTCAGCCGAATCAGCTCAAGCTAGGGCTGCTGGTAAGTATTCCAAGAAAATTTCCATAAGAGTCGGTAAAGAAACAAATAAGTAAGTCAATAACTCAGCTCCTAAAGTAGACCGCGTGAAGGAGAGAACCTTGTGTGCAAACAAGGTTCAAGACGATCGATCGAGTTTCAGCCGTGCACATGGCCCACGAGGCGACGGACGATCGAGCACGAACGTGGCTACGTGCACGGGACGTCCAAGGCATCGACGGCAACGGGGAAGTCATTCTCGGCAACCCGGGCTGTTCGGCACGCGACACCGCAAGCTAGCTGACTCGGATGACAGGCAAAATCAATCGTGAATTCGTGGCCGGTTAGCCTAATTTCTGGACTGTTGTGTGGGCTGGTCGGTGACGAGCGTTCGGCGCAACCGCGTAATTTGACAATCAACGCACTCCACTGGTTGGGTTATTTGGAGCTAGCGCGTTCGTTGCGGTAAGCGTACACTCAACAGCTAGCAGTAGCGGATGGGCGTTTGATGGCTATACGCAAACAATCGACGCATGCATGGTCGTCGACCTTCTCGTATTGTAGCTTAGAGTAGATGCATGCATTTGCACGTAAGTAGTAGTCGTACGAGGAAAAGTGTCACCGGTGCCGTGTTAACCGAGCATCTAGATTCTAGGGGTGGGCGTTCGGTCATGACCGAAAGTTCGGTCTTCGTATTCCAGTATATTTCGTATTTGTTCTTCAAAAAACAAAAATGAAAATGAAACATACTCGTCTATTTTCCTACCCAATAAACTCGCGTACCGGTAATTTGGATTCGTGTTCGGTCACGACCGAATAGTACGATATATAGCAAAAAAAAAAACATGGACACTGTTCAGTAAACATATTGACAACATCTCAACCGTAATTTGGAGATTTTTTTTCAATGTACATAGTACTTTCAATGTCGGGAATAAATGTTGAACCGTATCAAACAAAAACAGTACCATGATATAGTACTCATAATTTGCGGACTCCACGCGATTTATAGGTCACGTGGAGTGGGGAGAATGGTGGAATGGAAACACAACTTAGAGCATCTCCAAGCGGAGCCCCCCAAACTGCGCCCGGACGCGTCCGCGGACACCGACCGGACGACCCCAAAATTGGGCTCCTACAACCACAATGCACAAAAATTGACGCCCAAATCCATGCAAGCCATGCAACGTCCATCATAGAGATAGTTTTGATGTTTTAAAAAAGTTCACACCATGTTATTACAATTAATAATTGTACTTAAACAAATAAAAGTAGCCGGACAAATCAGTCCCTCCCCATGAAGACATACATGTGTTCCACCAGATCTGTGAGTAGTTGGGTGTGCACAACTTGATCACGAAGTTGTCGATGCATCTCAAGGAATTGCAAGACATAGTTTTCACAAAAGCCGCCCACTTAGGATATATACCATCTGCAAGATAGTAACCCATGGTGTAGTCGTGTCCGTTGACGGTGTAGTTGCATGGTGGAGCTTCCCCATCACAAAGCCTCTTGAACAGGGGAGAGCGCTGAAGCACATTGATATCATTGTGAGAACCGGGCATGCCAAATCCACAAGTCTTGGGATGCCACAGCTTCAAGTACAATTGTAGCCTCCTTGCTGTGCCCTTGGTACTGCCCACGCAATCCCGTTGGACAGTTTTTCCATTGCCAATGCATGCAATCCACTGAACCTGGCATTCCAGGAAATCCTCTTGCTTCTCCTAGTGCAAGTAGCCTTGCGGTATCCTCAATATTAGGTTCTCGCAGATATCTTGGCCCAAAAACCTTCACGACAACGTATGCAAAGTGCTCCATAGCCTCAATGCATGTACTCTCTCCCATTCAGACATACTCATCTACGGCATCAGCAGCTTTCCCATAGGCGAGCATCCTCAAAGCAGCGGTGCATTTCTGCATAGGGGAGAAGGATAACTTCCGGCAGCAATCATATCTCAACTTGAAATAATCATCATATTTTGTGACTTCCTCCTGTATGCGCTCAAACAGCCCTGAGTTCATTCGGAACCGGCGTCGGAAAAAACCCTCATGAAACACCGATTCGGACGCTTGAAGTAATCGTCATAGAGATCTCGAGCTCCTTTGAGCCTGTCACGTTTCACGGTGATCTGCCCCTTAATTGATCCCTTGAAGTTAAGAACATGCTCCTCCTTCTTCTCCAATTCCTCTTGCATGCTCATCATGGACATGGCGTTCTCTTTGTCTCCGTCGTCAAGCTTGTCTTCATCACTCGACCCTTCGACGAACTCCTTGTAAATGAAGTCATCGACGGCCGAGTAATCATGGTCCTCATCGGACGAAGAATTCATGCCTACATGCATGAAAAAATTCTCAAAAATCCGGCTCCGGCGTTTCAACAAACACTTTGAGAGCGAGGTGGATGTCCGCCGATGCAAAACGTACCGAAAACTATGTCAAAACGGGCTCCGGCGGCTCCCAAAGGGCTCCGGCGGTTGCCCCGGACTTGGGCGCGGAGTCTGTGCCTTCGGGGGCGGTGTAAGGACCCCTCAGATTTACCAGTCCGAGGTGCCCACATTATGTAAACAGATCACGATCCAATGATCAGTGCATCGCGATCACATAACCAACATGGTATACAGAGTTACATCATCCAACTCGATTAGTACAAGACTTACATAAAGGGTGGTCACACGACCAAGCCTGCAACCATCGTCACGCAGGACGGAATTAACTACGATATAGCGGAAGCTTGCGGCTAGCGTAGGCCCTCGTCATAATCAGACGCATTCCCACAGAGCAGTTGACCGGTGACACTCAGTTGGCGTAGTCGTCGGCGTACTCCTCCTCCTCGTCGTACATCTCCTCGTTGAATCTGGACATTGGAATATCCAGGGACACAGCCATGAGTACAATTACGTACTCGCAAGATCACCACCAGGCTTAAGTTTTCATGGTAATGCAATAAAAGCATTTTCGAAAACTGGGATAGTTGCTATATATGACTATAGGGCTTAATTTTCACAAACGATGCTTTTAGACATAGAGAATACAACATCTCTATATCTTTGTTGAAAAAGGCATTTGGAGATATAATTCTCCTTCTTTTAGAAATGGCAGAAAACATTTCCATGTTTGAAAACACTTTTGTAAGACTTTTTCAAAACACTAGGATAAGGATGTCCCTTTTTCCTTTCCGGGTTCCGACTGGTTGACTCCCCGAGACCAACCATCTTCTCCAAAATCCGTACCTCCCAGGTACCTCCTTGATGCCTCCTTTCTCCTTTGCCGAAAACAGTTTCTTTTTTAAAACATAAAATGCCCATACGCCTAGATCGGTGGCCTTTCCAACCGTCCATGACCGCGGACACAGCTATTCGAATAGTTTTACACTCTGCAGAGGTGGTGCACTTTCACCACACCAAACAGTCATTCCGCCGTGATCAGCCACGGTCCGTCATACGTCAGTATGCGGGGTTCGGATAACATGATCAAAGCTTTCCACTAATCCACCCTAGTACAGAGGACTCCCGCTAGGTGTGTTCCCCCCCCCCCCCCCCCCAGCACCGTGTGCTCCACTAGACCCCTGGTCTCTCACAGGACGCCACACCGCCACGGCAGGGGACCCAACGTAATCGTCCGGCTGCGGGTCCCTCCGCTTGTGTATTGCCTCATACAACGGCAACCCGGCTTCGAGGGACTCTAACCCTTATAGAAGTATGAGATCCTCCGTACTAAAATGGACAAGCTTCCGGCTAAGCCCTACCCATATCAGGTAGTGTGGTTGCACGGGTTAATTGTTCGGGCGGCCGCTAGGGCTGTACTTTGTTTTTCAAAACCATCTCCACCTCCGACTGCTCCCAGCAGCTCGGGTTTTCGTAAACTCACCGAATGCTCCCAGCATCTCGGGTTTTTGTAAACTTCTCCGGTTGCTCCCAGCACCCCGGGTTTTGTAAAACACTTTCTCTCCGAGTGCTCCCAGCGGCTCGGGTTTTTCCTCCGAAAACATTTTCATAAAAACCAGGTCCCCATCCTATAGTTTTGAGATAAGAGTAAGGATATATATATCTAAAGAAATTATTTTTTCTTGATAGCGCCTTCGGTAAAAAAAAAGGCTTCTCAAGCAAAGATTTACTTTAATAAACCTATTATAAACTAGTAGGTATTTTGGCCAAACAACATTTTTGAAAAAAAAATTTGGGTGTCAAGTTGCCACAAAAGAATAAAACATGCATTATTTTATTTTTGAAAACAAAACATGCTTGTAAAATAATAGGATTATGGAGTGGTTGAGGTGGCTTGCCTTGTTCAGCAAAGTGTCCCTGGTCTTGCTCTTCCTCGTACACAGGTTCAGTTCCCACGTACAGCTCCTCCTCTTGCGGTCCTAAGGTACCGGAAAGTAAACGGACTACCGTCAAAACTACGAATGCGGGTTGACAACAATCTAAAGTAAACAAGCAAACAAGTGACAACTGGCATTCAAACACAAGGAAATACTTCAGACAAAAGTTAGCTATCTAAAGCACTCTCACAAACCAGGGTGACTTGATGCTATTCACTAACTAACACACAATCAAACGTACAGCAAGGCATTCCAAACAAAGCATACATCAAGCTTAATTATCAAGCAACAAGCAAGACACAAGACTATCATCTAACAAACAAGTTTAGCAATCACCACACTCTCTACTTTTATAAAGATAGGTTTAAAGTAGTGATTAATCATCTTTTAGGGACTACTACCAACATGCTAGGCTAAGCACAACTAACAAACTTAAACAAACAGTAGCTAAACTTAGTTAAGAAGATTGTTTATCTTGCTTAACAATCAAGCAACACAAACAAGGTTTAACACTTACTTGAAAAGCTACTAAATCTACTTTAACAACACTTGCTAATCTATAAACAAACATAGCACAAGCCACTAACAGTACTAACATACTAAGACAAACAAAACAGTTCTAACACGCTAACAACAGTACCAAAACATCTAAACGCAAAGTCCTAAAAATAAACCACTTAATTAAATTAATCTAAAAAGGGGCAGAAACACTAGTTTCACTAACAATTCTATTCAGAGAGTTCTATTAAACAAAACATCACACAAACTTGGATCTAAACTCTGGGATACTATCAGGGACTAACACAATTGGATTTACTCCAAAATCTATTCCACAAAAATTACTAAAAATGCACCAAGTGCTCACTGCCTTAATCTACACATGCGCACAACTTTAATTCTAGGCATCCAAAAGACATGAGACAAATTTATAATGAAATCTATTGTCAAAAGCTTTCCAAAACAATTGGATTCACTCAATTTGTATCTGCCAAACTCAAGTAATTAACAAAATATTGTTTCAGACCAGTGATAGCAAAACATTTTTCAAGGACACTCAAAATAATATTTTTCAGATCTTCAAGTTGGAGATGATTCTACACTCAAAGAAGTACCACTGTGATTTTTAGTTTGCACAAATATTAAGTTTAACATTTTCAAAACGATTTAAACTAACAGGCCAGAAACAGATCTACTCAGAAAAGAATAAAATCTGCAGGAAAAAATATTAGATGGGCCAGATCTGAGCAGATCTGGGCAGCACAGTGTCGGGCCAGCCCATGGCGATTTCACTTGAAGGGAAGGGGTAAGCTGCCACTGGATCAAGATCTAAAGGCTGAGATTAGACCTGGATGGTTCAAATTGTAACCGTTGATCTGAAAATCGACGGATGCTGTTCATCCTCTTCGCAGGAACGCACAGAACCGAGCAGCAAGCTCAACAATGGCGCTGTGCTCACGAGGCTCACCTAGGGCTGCTGCATGCTGCGCAAAGAGGGCCTGGGAGGATGCGGAGACCTTGGGGAAGAAGGGGATGGCAGCGGTTCATGATGGAGAGCTTCCAAAATACGCCGAGGTCGAGGACGTCCACGACGGGCACTAGACGGCGACGGCGTCTCCGGCGTTCCTAAGAACAGAAGAAGATGTCAAAGAGATATATATAGATGAGGGGCACAAGATGGTGCAATAATGTAGAGAAAGCATGACCCGAGGCGGCGGCATCGCCCTCCTGCGAGCTTGCTGGACCGAGGTGCTCATCCCGCGTTTCTCGGGGTCAGAGAGCGAGAGAGCTCTCGATCTCGCTCAGGACGGAGGAGTGGAGGTGGGGGAGTGCAAATGGCAAGGTTTTGACCGGGTAGAGGCTCGGTGGCCTTTTATCCACGAGAGGCGTCGGTCTATGGTGCACAAGGTGCACGGACGCGAGTGGGGTGGTCGAAGGAGAGGGATTGGCTGCTGTGGGCGGTGGAGGAGCGTGTGCTCGAGCTCCAGCACGCTTTGGACACAATCATTTGGCCGGGGCCGCTAGCTCGGGTGAAGTGAAGGCGAGGCCCGGTCCGCACGGCAGGTGCTCGATTAAATGCCCCGAAGCTCAATTGGGCAACTGTGCGGTGCTGGGGTGCTGAAGAGAGGTAGGGGGTTGTCTAGGAGGTTAGCAGGGTTGCAGGGAACCACCTTTGCCCACTGGTTTGCCTCCCACGAAAGAGGGGAGGTGGTCATTGTTTTGTGGGCTCCCGAGGTGGGCAAGGAGAGAGAGGAGAGGGATAGGGCTAGCAAAGCTCGATGACAAGTGGCCCAGGGATGAGGTGGGGTTCCAGAACACGCCCTGGACATAGGGGGTGAGAGAAAGGTGAGGTGAAAAAGATCGTGGCCATGGATGGCATCATTGCCACGGCCATCCCACTTTCTTATTCTTCTCTCATGTTAGCAGTGCCAAGCACTGATGAACTCATGTCAAGTGAGCAACTGGGATAGATAGGGAAGGTGTGGAGAGATATAGGCAGGTATAGAAACGAATTTGAAAGAGTTTTGGACAGGTTTAGAAGTTGACAGAAAATTCAGAAAACTGACGACATGAAGGTCACAAGACCATCATGGATAAGTGACCAAATGACCAATATTGCTACGAGGAAAGATACCTAGGTGCAGAACTACCTATGAGGATCACAAAGATCAACAATTTACTTCGGAATAAGAAAGTTTGCATGGTTTTGCAAGGAGGCGAAAATGGTATAAAATAACAGGTTCAGAAAATTCAGAGTTTGGTCCTTAGAGAAATTTCCAAGTCCAGAAATCTGTTATTTTGGTGACAAAAAAAACCATCATGCAATAAGAATGTTTAAACCATTAAAAGCTCAAACAAGACATTAGGAAGTGAGACAAGATGTCATGGATGGACGAGGTGGTGGAGAATTTCCAATAGGACCAATTTTAAGTGTCGAAACAAAAATGCCAAAAGGCTATAGGATATTGGGATTATGGTCACTGTTTTGATTAGACCACAAAACAACCATGGATAAGTAAATAGAAAATTTCTAAAAGAAATAATGTTTGTTTGGATAGATAGGCAAGATAGAATAGAAGAGATATCATGTAGGTGTTGCTCCAAAATACCCACTATATAGATAAAGGTGTGGTTCCAAAGATACTATGTTTTAACAGGAAAGAAGATAGGACCTAGATGATTCTGGAGTTAAATAATTTTGAAAAGGGTGGATTAAGGTTCTAATGACTAGAGAACATCACCACACACAAGCATCCTCAGGAATTCAACACAAGCAAGTCACATACTCAAAAAGGCCAACAACATCACCAAGATCACACAAGGTCAAACAGAGCAATAGGAAGGAAAACACTATCATTACTGAGGCATTTCAAAAAGTTTTTGTTGCCCCTGATTTTTTTGTCTCTCTCACACTATGTTTTTCTGGCTTCCAAAGAGTGGGGTGTTACAGGCGGCAGCGCGGTCGGACGGGGGCGGCGGCGGAGAACAGTGGGCGGGCAAAACTGGACGGAGCAGTGGTGGAAGGGGAATTCCGGCCGATTTGAGGGGAAAGTTGGGTAGGCCCACCTTGACAGATCCGACGTGGCGGACGCGTCCGGGCGGCCCCAAACCCGCCCTACATATGGGCTGCCTTTGGGGTGTGCCGGACAGCCCGGACGTTTGGGCTGACTATAGGGGAGCTGGTTGGGTCAAGGATTTTGGCCCAAATGCCATCCGGGCTGTCCGCCCGGGCGTTTGGGGCGGATTTCAGGGACATGCTTGGAGATGCTCTTACCCTGGTTGGTTCGGCACGCAACACCGCATGTAGCTAGCTGGCTCGGATGCATGGCGGGCAAAGTCAATGAGAAAAAGGCTTTCCATACCATTGACAACTTCGACAATGGCTCATTTGCCATCCAACAAAACTCCAGTGTTTATATACAAAACACAAACAAATTCTAGTGCTCGTATAACATTGGATGTAGTCGAGCGTTACCTCAGTCCGGTAAGAGACAAAAATGACAGCTTGTCTTGCCCTCAAAGGCAAATAAGCAACAATTGTAAAAGGTTTCCAGAATTTTTTTGGCAGCATTACGCCTATATTTTCAGCATTTTATTTCAGCATATACACAGTTCCAGCAACAGAATAATAATCATCAAAGTTCACATCATCTAGAAGAGATTTAGGAAACACCATATTCAATCTTACAAAACCAGTATCATGTTCACATCATTTAGAATCAAAATACCACAATGGAAGCAAGTCTCTTGCCCTTGTGTAGGAGAGCGACCTGACGCTGAAGGGGAGGGTGCAACAGAGCAATGTGCACAAAATTTCATGCTTCTACTGCGAGTACTATAAGAAGCACATCGACGCACCGCTGCAAGCCGACAAGAAGGCTTACGCATGAGATAGACGCCTTCATGTATACCACCAGTTGCTTCATAGACACATTAGTAATGTGTTTGTTCAAAAGGAAACTATCAATGTTTACGGGGCAAAATACTAGTACATTTTTTCTCATTTAAGCCCTCCCACAAAAATCTTCGGGATTTGCTACAAAGCTAGGGGGGAGGGGGGCAGTGCCCCCCCTTGACTCACACTAAGCTCCGCCCCTGTATACACTCACGGAATATATGTAAAGTTAGTGCAGTTTGTGTACCTTGTAGATTTAGAGGTAGTCTGCAATGACTATGACCTGGCAACATTGTCTTTGAGCTAGTGCAGTTTCAGTTTCACATGGGCTTGGTTTTCGGTAGAGATCGGGGAGACACGGCCTGGGGCGTCTAGCAATAGTAGAAAAGCAGTGTTCCGGCAAGCCATTTTCCGCATCACTTTCCGCAAAGTGCTTTTTAATCTCGGGCTCCAGTGCACCCTCCTATTTAAAAAATTCAAAAATCATATTTAGGCATTTCAAAAAATTCGGGAAAAAATAGCAATGTAGTCAATCATATATCCCACGAACGTGTAAATTGTCACTTCGAGATACATTATATTTTGGGCAACACAAAAATAACAAATACGACAAAACTTAGAGATTTGAAAATATGCATACTTGCATCATCATTTTTGTCATTTTTTGTAGCTCCAAATACAACATATTTGAACTTTATATTTTGCACGTGTGTAGGATATATCATTAGCTACTTCCGGATTTTTTCAGAACTTTTTAAAACTTATAAATATGATTTTCAAATTTTTTAACCAGAAGTGATCACTGGAGCTCGGGATCAAAAAAAAACTTCACGCTATGTGATATGCTACTTCAAATAATCAAGCGATATGTTAGCTAACGTGGAGTGTCCAATTGACTCAAGTAGAAAAAGGGCTTTTAGTACCGGTTGGTAAGAGCGTTTAGTCCCGGTTTTCCAACCGGTACTACCTAATCGGGTCCTTTAGTCCCGGTTTGCCACCACGTGGCTGCGGTCCAGCGCTGGGCTGACTGGTCCACAAACCGGGAGTTTTTTTATTCTAGTTTCAATTCTATTCTCAATTCTATTCTTAATTTTATTCCAAAATTTCTCACTTAGCCACACACTTAATCTCTAGTTATACACTTAATCTCAGGTCAAAATAGTTACCCTGGTCAAACTTCCCATTCGGTCACTCATCCTCGAATTGTTCTAGCCCAAGCACGCTTAACTTTTGAGTTCTTTCCAAATTAGCTTCCAAATGAGAAGCTAAAACTTTCTAATATTAGTATCCTATCAATCATATTAACCCTGGGTCATGATGTTACACTTTTTTAATGTTTAAATTTTCAAAATTTATTTGAATAAATAACAATGATTATGTAATAATATTTTTTGAATAAATAACAATAATTATGTAATAATATTTTCTAAATAAATAACAATGATTATGTAATAATATTTAATATGAAATAATTCATATCTTTAAATCCGTAAATCAAAATTTAACAAATAAAATGTCTAAATTGATTAGAAAAATGAGAGGAATTTAAATATGTCATCCATATCATCTTTTGCATCACAGAAACATCGATAAACTTGCTATGAAAAAAACCTTTAGCATGAAGCCAAATGATCAAGTTATAACAATTCCCACGACATAGTTTGTGATAAAGTTCTCATATTCAACAAAGTGGTGTATCATGGTACTGGAAACAATGATTCTGAAGGGATTTTTGAAATTATTTTTATAAATATCATTTTCCTTTTTCTAAGTGGCAAAATTGACTTTTTTTGTGAACCAAGTACAAAAAATATGTGCAATATGGTGTCCATCTAATTCTCACAAAGAGTAGTCCACATTTGATGGATAATCCCCAAGTATTATGAATTTTATTGATTTCTCTCTAATTTCTCCTAGTTAAATGAGTTTAAACTGATTTTCTAAAAGTAATCCAAATTTGAACTACAAGTGTTTGATAGTTTGGTCTGAATTTTTTTTTAAATCATTTTAAGGTACACAACTAGTGGTTATATCACAGAAATATTGATAGTTTTAGAAAATTTGACCTCTTTCGATGAATAGTCATGGTGTCCATTTTGACCTTTTTTGAAAAAATCAAATAAAGTGAAAAAAAACCTCAAAAACAGATATCCTCTAGCATGGAGTCCTTTTAGGTGCACTAGTGGCTATGGAAAATGATAAACTGCACTTGATATTTGACAAATTGTTCAAAAAAATCTTCACAAAAAGTCTATCATGTATAAACATCTATAAGTTTCAAGCCAAGTGACCAAGTTATGGCAATTCCCACGGCATAGTTTGTGATAAAGTTCTTATATTCGACAAATAGGTGTATCTTGGTATAGGAAACAATGATTCCGAAGAGATTTTTCAAATTATTTTTATAAATATCTTTTTCTTTTTCTAAGTGGCAAAAATGACTTTTTTTGTGAACCAAGTACAAAACATATGGTGCAAAATGGCACACATCTAATTCTCACAAAGAGTAGTCCACATTTTATGGATAGTCCCCAAGTATTAGGAATTTTCTTGATTTCTATCTAATTTTGCATAGTCAAATGAGTTTAGGCTGATTTTCCTAAAGTAATCCAAATTTGAGCTACAAGTGTTTGATAGTTTGGTCTGAATTTTTTTTAAAAATCATTTTAAGGTACACAACTAGTGGTTATATCACAGAAATATCTGTAGTTTTAGAAAACGTGACCTCTTTTGATGAATAGTCATGGTGGCCATTTTGACCTTTTTTGAAAGAAATCAAATAAAGTGAAAAAACACTCAAAAAAATATATCCTATGGCATGGAGTCCTTTTATGTGTACTAGTTGCTATGGAAAATGATAAACTTTATTTTTGACAAAATTTTCAAAAAAATCTTCACAAAAAGGTCTATCATATATGAACATCTATAATGCTCCGTTTGCATGTTTGTATTGGGAGGCTAGATATTATATTGGGCTAAATGTCTAATATCCAGGATATTGATATTGAGGTTCAATGTCAATATTTCTATTTGGATGTGTTAGATATTTGGACCCGAGACAAGATATTGAGGTTCAATATCAAATGTTGTTTGGATGGTGTAAAAATGATGAATTGCAGTTTTCAAGACTTTGATCATTATACTTTTTTTAATGAAACACTCATGTTTCATTGCAACACGGCATAATTGTCTGTGATCAACGGGTTACAGATAGCTCGATGTCCACAGACTTTGAAAATAACATGGCTGTCTTCATGTTCAAGCAATCTGTTTGGAAAATAACATGTCCAATCCCCATATGGTCAACGACCTGGACCACATTCGATAGAGTTAAAGCTTCAGCATGGAAAGCGTCGTTCACCCTGGTGAAATTCCCAGCAGCAGCAAAATAGATTTCAGCCTATTGCGTGATTAACGGGAACAACCCACGGAAACAAACGGAAAGACTACCCTGTTGTCTCCTGTTTCTTTCTCCCCGAAGGCCGCCGCCTGAACAGAGCCCACCGTCGGCCGGAGGCGCGCGGCCGTACCCGCAAGCTCGCCGGACACACCACGGACGCCTCCGCACGCCAGCCACGACATGCCTGCCCGCCGCCACCGGAGATACAGGGTCACCTCGTCGTTATCTGCCACCGATTCAGGGAGGCACAGCAGCTGCAGCGGGGAGGGAGGGTCGCGGGACGAGGACGCTCACCGCCGGTCGTCGGCCATTGGATGGGAGGACGGAGGGAGAGAGCTTCAACCTGAGCAGCCGATGCCCTAGGTCTCACGCGCCCGTGGGGATGGAGATTGGAGAGCGAAGCTCTGTTTGCGGGAGCGAACAGGTACGGGAGGAGTCTCGGGCGAGCGAATATCTAGCAATGTCCAGGGGTAGAGGTGGAGATTGAGTCGGGGCAGGTTTGACCTGTGCGCGGTCTCGCTCGATATTGAGCCCGAAAGCCCAGATTGAATGCTAACCACATCCAAACAGCGACATCCGAGATATTCGGGCCTGAATACTCCGAATATCCAATATCAAGGTTGAATATAAACATCCAAACGAGGCATAAGTTTCAAGCCAAATGACCAAGTTTTGTCAATTCCCATGGCATAGTTTGTGATAAAGTTCTTATATTTGACAAATAGGTGCATCTTTGTATAGAAAACAATGGTTCAGAAGGGATTTTTCAAATTATTTTTATAAATATCGTTTTCCTTTTTCTAAGTGGCAAAAATGACTTTGTTGTGAACCAAGTACAAAAATATGGTGCAAAAGGGCACCCATCTAATTCTCACAATGAGTAGTCCACATTTGATGAATAATCACCAAGTATTAGGAATTTTCTTGATTTCTATCTAATTTCTCCTAGTTAAATGTGTTTAAGCTGATTTTTCGAAAGTAATCCAAATTTGAAATACAAGTGTTTGATAGTTTGGTTCGAATTTTTTATAAAAATCATTTTAAGATACACAATTAGTGGTTATATCACAGAAATATTGATAGTTTTAGAAAAATTGACTTCTTTTGATGAATAGTCATAGTGTCCATTCTGACCGTTTTCTGAAAAATCAAATAAAGTGAAAAAACGTCAAAAAAAGATATCCAATAGCATGGAGTCCTTTTATGTGTACAGTTGCTATGGAAAATGATAAACTTGATTTTTGACAAATTGTTCAAAAAAATCTTCACAAAAAGATCTATCATGTATAAACATTTATAAGTTTCAAGTCAAATGACCAAGTTATGGCAATTCCCACGGCATAGTTTGTGATAAAGTTCTTATATTCGACAAATAGGTGTATCTTGGTATAGGAAACAATGGTTCTGAAGGGATTTTTCAAATTATTTTTATAAATATCATTTTCGTTTTTCTAAGTGGCAAAACTGACTTTTTTTGTGAACCAAGTATAAAAAATATGGTGCAAAATGGCATCCATCTAATTCTCACAAAGAGTAGTCCACATTTGATGGATAATCCCCTAGTATTAGGAATTTTCTTGATTTCTATCTAATTTTGCCTTGTTAAATGTGTTTATGCCGATTTTTCAAAAGTAATTTCGCCTAGTTGAATGAGTTTTTCTGATGCAAAAGATGATATAGTTGTCATATTTAGATTCCTCTCATTTTTCTAATAGATTAGACATTTTATTTATTAAATTTCGATTTACGAATTTAAAGATATGAATTATTCCATATTAAATGAAAAATAGAAAACACTGTCCACGGACACTGTAGATGTACTGTTCATTAGGGATAGTATAACATTCTTTGCTGGCCTCTCTCAGCACGCGTTCGAGCCACAGCGATAGGAGTCACAAAACGCGTGGGGTTTGTATAGATCTGTAGGTCTTAGCTTGCACACTAGGGTGTGTGTGGTGTTGTGTGTGTGCGTGTGGTGTGAGTTGGTGTGTTAAGTTCAGATACTACAGCTGTACCAATCCAGAGGCATAAAAAAAAACTAGCCAAGTTATGTGGCACGGGTACGTTTGGATCTCGAGCAAGGCTCAGCAAGGACGACCGTTTTTTTTTTTGAACAGGGGAATGGCCCCGAAGGGCCTAGAACTGCATTCCACCGGTGGAAACAAATTTACAGTGAGGACCCCAAAGTAAATAAAAATTACAAACTGGTACTCACACTTTTCATCTAGGACCCTATACGAAGATCGAAATTCGCAATCAAGTCCTTCTCCACCGCACTTCGCTAGCGACTTGAAAGCACGGGCACCATGGACGCTACCGGGGACGCGACCACTTGGAGCAATCCCGGTGATGAACCCCATGCCAAAGTCGAAGACCCTCCGCATCGGCACAAAAGCCTGGAGGAAGAAGAAGCTCGGACGCAAGCAACCGAGCGCGGAGTGGCTCCTCTCGCCATAGATAACTTCAGCAACACAAGGCCTCCGTTGATCGACTCCGCAACATGCAGTTTCCGGAGCACATAGCAAGCCATGGACTCCATCTTCCCAAATAGCAACGCATCTGGCCACCTCTGAGACGCAACCTTCATCCTCTCTCCTTCCGTCGCCATGACAGCCAGAACAGAGGAAGAGAAAGAAGCACTTCAGATCAGCCAAAATACGAAGATGCCAAAAGCCGACCTTATTCATGGAGATGCCCGCAGCAGCTTCACACGCCGCATCCGGCTCCATCCATCGGAGCACCGCCACGAGAAGAAGCACCACAAGCCGGCGCCGGATCCGGCCGGAAGGATCCCGCACCAATCTCCCGGCATAACGCCAAGCTACGGCATAAAGCCAAGATACGGCATAGAGCAAAGCAACCTACAACTACAACCTAGTCTACTTCTGTACAGAGAGGGCCGGCACCCTAGAGCATCTCCGCACCAACCAGCGAAGGCGCCAGCGGCAGGAGCGGCCGGATCTGGCTGCGCACGGCGGTGGACTCTCAAGGAGTGGGAGCGGAGAGCGAGAGGAAAAGAAGAGGCCCGTAGGACGACCGTTTGGTGTAGAAGAAAACTAATTAGCTTTGCCCCCAAACTAGGCTGCATGGGTTACAAAATCATCGTCCTGCAAGGAGAGCCAATTCGGCTTAGCCTCCGTTTGGCAAGAACTGAACGCAAGTCTACCAAACATGTAACCGCTCCTCAAACGTGGTTTAGTAAAAAAAAACACAAACGATTAAAACAAAAAAAATCATGTGTTTGCTGCAATAAAAAAGTGGTTAAGTAATAATTTTTTTTTGCAAATTCGTGTGCAGCAGAAATAACCAATTAGTCCAAAAAAAATCACAAACAATTAAACAAAAAAAGCGTGTGTTTGCAGCATTTTGAAAGACACATAAACATCATTAAAATTCAAAAACACACACACACACGAAGTTGTAACGAACTCTCATAAAAATCTTGCAACAACGAAACACTTGTAGAAAATGCACGAAAAACGGTGTACTATCAAATGTCGAGAAAATCTTTTGGATAAAGTATAGATTTCACCCCCAAATCTACCACACTGGATACTTTTCACCCTGAAAAAGAAATTGGTATACTTTTCACCCTGAAATGTGCAAAACTAGACAAATCACCCCCTATGAGCGGTTTTGGATGAATTTTGGTGGTTTTGACTACGATTTGGGCGGTTTTGCTGGATGACATGGCGGTGACGTGGCGATGAGAAGCCAAAAAAAACACTTCCCCCAAATCGAAACGTCTCTCCTCGCCGTCCTTGCCGCCGGCGAGGCGACCCCGCCACCAGGACCGCCCCCCTCCCGCGTATCCGTGCAGGCGTCCTCGTCATCCACCCGACGCCGATGCGCCCTCTCGCGAGCCCGCGGCGCCAGCCTTGAGGTTGGCATGGGCCTGCTCCTCCACCTGCCGCACCTCCTCGGAGGCGTAATTGACGCCGCCCAGCTCCATTACTTCCCCGCCTTACTTTCCTGCCTCTGTGCACGAGCCCCTCTTTTATTGCCCTCGGATCGGTCCCTGGCTCGCCTTTTCGGAAGAAGAAAATATGAGGCTCTCGTCGCCGGCGGCCGGCGTCCTCCCGGCGGCTCAGGCGGCGGCGTCAGAAGGTACTCTATATTTCCGATATGGAGTTCTCTTTGCCCGTGGCTTGATGGATGCTTAGTGTCCTCGCTGTCCATTTATTTGCAGTGTGATTTGGAGTCCATTTATTTGCGGTGTGATTTGGAGTTCATAGGACTAGTACTATTTGGATGTCGTTTGTTCGTGTGACTTTTACTTCAAAGCTCTCTACGAATAGTAGCTGTCTGATCAGTCCCAGGGGCATCCGTGATCAGGCCATAGTTCCATGAACTTGCCCAGCAACAAGAAGTAGAGGCGGTCCAGCGCCACCATCAGCAGGAGGAACTCGATCGTGATCGCGGGGAGCGTCAGGTTGAAGTCGAACAGCTTCGCCTTCTCTATCTGGACAGCCAGCACGGGGAGCGGCGCGGAGGCCACGGCCGCCGCCGCTGCGGTCGCCACGAGCCCCGGGAGCTGCTTGATGAAGGACCGCGGCTGCGGCCTCGGCGGCGGCGCGGAGCTGGAAGCGGCCACGGGCTTGAGGAGCGCCGGTGCGGGGCTGGAGGAGGCCACGGGCTGGAGGAGCGCCCGGCGCGTTCCACTGGCCGTCACCATGAGTTGACCCCGCTCCCACGTCGCTCGCCGCATCGAGCAGCTCCAGCGATGGATTCATCCTCTATTTGTTCCTATCCTTATCGTGAACTCAATGACCCTGTTAAATCAAGTAGCTCCATCGATCGATTCATCCTTTGTTTGGTCGTCCGCTCGAGGATGCACAACTCGGGTATCCGCTCCGCGTCCGGCAAGGGGGATCGCGGCACCGCGGCGGGGACAGGGCGACGAGCAGCGAAGACGGGGTTGGCAGCGGTGGGGTGGGCTCGCCAGAGTGGCGCTCAGCAGGGGTGCGCTGCGTCGGGGGCGCCGGAGCGTCGCCGCCGCTGGAGTTACGAGGCTGCTTTTAACGGACGCCCGACGCCACGTCATCGCCATGGCATCGCCACATCATACCATAAAACCGCTCAAATTGCCCAATAGCACCTTAGGATGTTATTTATCCGGTATTGCACATTTGAGGGTTAAAAGTATACCAATTTCTTTTCAGGGTGAAAAGTATCCAATGTGCTAGATTTGGGGATGAAATCTATACTTTATCCAAATCTTTTTGCTTGTGCATGCTCGGCTGTTGGACTCATGCATGCGCGGAAGGCCCACTAATGGTCACGCGGGTGCCAAAGGCCCACTGAAGATGTGCGACCGATCGGTTTTCGTTTTCCTAATGAAATGTGCACGCGCGCGCGAAAGGCCCACCACTGAATATACACGACTAAACAAAAAAGAGCTTCCACATCGACCCAAAGCAGCAGCAGTCGTCCACCAGACCACCTCCGCGACAGATCACGAGCCATATCCGATCCGACTTCCCCGGAAACAAGACGACAGAACCCGGTGGAGAGGCATGGGCGCCGGGCACGATGCCGTGGCGTCGCCTGCTCTTCTCGCAGGCAGCGCCGGCCGGCCGGCCTGCTCACGGCGCGCTGCATGCCGAGTGACAGTGGCCGCCGACGACGGGCCAAAACGCATTTAAGCTATGCCGAATACGGGAAACGCCCGCGTACTAGGCAGCGGGGCGGAGCAGAAGCCAACCATATGCAGCTTCGTCTCCGTGGACAACGGCACGGCACGGCGCCCGACGTCGAGAGGGACGAGCAGAGCAGTTGCTGCCGCAGTTAAGACGCCTCGCCTCGGTCGGCGCTCCGTCCGGTTTGCTCGCAGGAAGCTGCCAATGTCATCGTCGACCTCTAGCTAGCGCACGCGAGACAGGAATGTGATCGGCATTTACTTCGCTGGCGTCGCGCCTGACGTCGCACGTCGCCAGATGCATGCACGTTCTCGATCGGCAGCACGACTTGGTTTTGTAGGCCGCGCGCTGTGTGCCTGCACGCCGGCCGTCGCGCTCGGTGGCCACACATGTCCGTCTTCAGTTTGCTGTTCCATCTTCTGCAGACACGGGCACATGCTGCGCGCGGCACTTAGCCATTAGAACATCTCGGGCGCCCAAATGGCCGCTCAAATGCCTTTGAGGCGTGTCGGACAGAATATTGTTTTCACTCGCGGCGTCCAAAAGTAAATTCCGTCCGGAAGCGCCCACTTTTCTGTCCGGCAGCGCCACATGAAGCCCTTGGAATAGGGAGGCCTTGGGCGGCCCCGGACACAAACGCTCGTCCGCGCGACCCACTCACAAGGCTACACGTATTTTCTACTTTATTCCCCTCTCATCTCTCTCCTCTATCCTCTCCCAACTACCACGGCTAGCGCCAGGGGCAGAGTCGAGCGTCTTTCCCGGCGAGCTCAGGCACAACTTGGAGATGGAGCTGGCCGTCCAAGCCAGGGAGCACGCCACGGCGTACGGCGACTACCTGTTCGGCGTCGCGGAGTCGTTCGCGCGGGCGCTGCACGCGCTCGGCGTGTGCAAGGTGGACCTCAACGGCTACTGCCCATGGGCTGCCTCCCGGTGGAGCTCGCCTCCGCCCGCCGCCTCGCCACGCGCGTCCGCGCCTCCGCCGCCGCCGTCTCCGACGAGCCCAAGCTCAACAAGTACAGCGCGCATCACGGAGCCCAAGTCGTAGGGGGCGTCGCAGGCCGTGCTCTACGGCGTCGGCCTCAACGACGCCGACCTCCGCAAGCCGCAGGTCGGGGTCTCCTCCGTCTGGTACGAGGGGAACACCTGCAACATGCACCTGCTCCAGCTCGCCGAGGTCATGCGCGACGGCATCCGGGACGCCGGCATGGTCGCCTTCCGCTTCAACACCGTTGGGGTCAGCGACGCCATCTCCATGGGCATGTGCTACAGCCTCCAGTCGCGCGACCTCATCGCCGACAGCATCGAGACAGTCATGGGAGCACGCCACGGCGTACGGCGACTACCTGCTCGGCGTCGCGAAGTCGTTCGCGCGGGCGCTGCACGCGCTCGGCGTGTGCAAGGTGGACCTCAACGGGCTACTGCCCATGGGCTGCCTCCCGATGGAGCGCGCCCTGCTGGGCGGCGCGTTCATGCGGTAGCCGAGAGATTCAACGCCTGGTATGTGCTCCGCTCCGCTCCGCCTCTTCTCGGCCATGCTGGCCGCCGGCGCTCGCCCCAACGGCCACACGTTCCCTTCCCTCCTCAGGCCCGCCGCCGCCTCAGGCCCAGCCACCACGGCTCTCCGCGCGCAGTGCCTCCGCCACCGCGGGCTTACGCCTGAGCCGGCCATTTGTCGCGTGACGCCTGTAAATTCCTCGGTTGCCATTTTCATGCTCAGAAGGTGTTCGTGCTAATGCAGGGCTTGTGTCCGGTCTTAATTTGGAGAGTGCGAGTGGGAAAAGATGTCGCCCATATCCACAAGCGCGTCCGGACGGCGCCCAAATGGCCTGTCAGGAAGGCCTTTCGGCGGCCATTTGGGCGTCGCGAGTGGAGATGCTCTTAGAGGGGGCGCTGGCTGGCCGCTGGCCCGCCACCGACAGTCATGCACCACACCACGTTATATACGTTCGTGTCGCTGCGAAGCGCCCGCGCCAAGCCCGGGCTGCGCGCATGCACCGCTGCGGCCCGAGCTCACGCCATAGCTCTCGGCCAGCCGCATGCAGTCACTGCCTGGCAGCCGGCAAGTAGCTTAGCAGATGGCGGGATCCCAAAACTCGAAAACGGCAGGATGGAGCGCAGGAGCGGTTGTAGCTAGTAGCTACACACCGTGCACCCCGCTTGCGGCTTGCCCTTCTCGCGCACCACACCGCCATCCTGCATGGCGCGCGCAGCTTCCTCTAGCTCTATGCTGCAATAAACATTGGCCAGCGTCCGGTCAGCAGATTCCTTTTTTTTCAAGGATACACCCTAACAGGTGCATCAATTTCATAAAAGAAGAGACCTAGACGGCCGGTACTACGATACAAACGCACACCACGCCAGATGATATACAACACACTCTACAACGACTCGACGAAGAGAGCTCGCCTTGCCAAGCTCCTACCAAAGGTGAGGAGATGGGGCACTAAGCAACCAGACCGCGTCACGATCAAAGCGAGACACCACCACCGCACGACCCCGACTCCAAGCCTGCCCGGATCAAAGCACCACTCCGGCACTCCTCATACACCTAGAGGGGGGGGGGGGGTGGGGATCGGTGAGAAGTTGGCAGGATCCAATCGGACTTGAGGAAGATGTCGACGAAGAGGCGCCCACCATGATGGTACATTGCACCCCGAGGCTCATGTCCCAAGAAGCGACCAACACCGGCAGCACCACACTCCCCCACCACATCTCCAGTCACATCAGCCTCACTCCGGGTAGCCTTGACGACGTCTTCAAGAAGATCACGACGTTGTGGCGCCGTCGCCGTCTGGTCCGGTGGACCGAACAAAGGGTTTCCCTCGGCACCGGAGGAGAGGAAGGCACGTTGTAGGGCCTAAACAATGCCCCCAAGGAGGTAACACGCCCCCCAAAAGTTGCCCGGCCGCGTCCTCCGGCGGAGGCGGAGGGGAGGGAGGAAGAGGGGGCATGGCCCGGCGGCGGCTAGTGTTTGCCTCCGGTGCCGCCCGGGCGGGGAAAGGGAGAGGAAAGAGACTTCACTAGCAACTTGCTATCGCTTCTGCCGGCAATAACTCCAATCTGTCATGAGAGTATTTTGTACCCATCGACACGACTCGATCTCGAGGACGTTGTATGTATATGCTTCTGCAGGACTACAGGGTACGCTACACGTACGTGAACAAGCGCATGCATGCTCTCGTGACAAGGAGGACTTTTGCATGCAGTGGGCGGTGTACTCTCAACAGGCCGGCGGCACGAGTCCATGCCCACCTACAAACAATGCTCGACCCATGGGACTGTTGGCCGATGTGCGCCGTGGAACAACGGACAGTCCATTTCCTCGTGATCATTACCACCTTTTCCGTAGCAAGAACCTGCAGGGTCTCCACCCAAACAGTCGAGGGAGGCCACTACCGAGGTGACCTCTCAGCTCTCAGGTTGCCGGCCAATGACCCATAAAGCCAACGCCTTTCATTTTCCAAACACTAGCTTTTCTCAACGGGAAAGTTTTGACGCGAGATGACACGCCCATGCATGCATATGGAGAGATGAGATTAGTGGCTACCAAGTCAAACAGGGCATAGCTAGCTAGCTGTTGCTCCCGTTGCCTTATCTAGTTATCTGCTCCACTTTAGCTTTATGGGATATATATACATATTTGTAAGTTAACCTTTAATCGGACTGGCATTCGATCCAGGAAGTAATCATACAGGCCCGAGAAAGTACAAAGTGTCTTTTTACCACTGAAGTTTGAACTAAAAGCACCTCGAGCTAGCTGATATTATTTTGTTTGCAATGCTCTAGCTTAAACAAGGACAGGTTTGAGCTGAAATGTCAATGCCATAGTCATGCACTCATGTGGCCTTAGCTTGACCAAATGCAGTACGTACGCCGTGATGGATGCCTGACACACACCACTTGTTTAACTTGAATGATGGGCTAGTTGAAATCTGGGAATGTTTGTCTTAAGCATGTGTCCATACAGGTACAACGTGATGCTTTCGTAACAACCAGCAAAGGTATACAGGTACAACGTGATGCTTTCGTAACCACCAGCAAAGGTATGGCATGGCATGGCATTCAGGTCGTCTTGGCCGGTGCCTGGTGTCCCTTGTAAGCACAAGAGAACAAGGCTCAAATGCAGTGAAAAACTTTCATACTCCGTCCCAAGAAACCTAATCCCAAACCCATACCTTCGGACTAATTAATCACGGAGTAATCTGGAGAATGCGTCAAGGGCCATCCGATTCGCATCCCAAAATTCAAACGCAAAGCGATACACTATCTATCCCAGATGAATCTAGCTACCTAGCTAGCCTCGCATCCATTTCCACTAGTGTCGTCCTTGGAGAACGGTGCTGCAGCCAGCAGCTCCTGCTTCGATGTAGAAATGCCAACGTCTTTCTACGAACTCGATCGATCATCACGTAGCAGTGAAGAGTACAGTACGTACTATCCTGAATTCCTGATGCCTTTGCTTGTGGTTGTGGTGCACACTGAACTCATCTGCCTCTTGAGTTTAGCTGATTTGATTTGGGATCTGACAGCTGATGGGCGAGGAACAAGGGTGAGGCAACGTACGTCAAGGCTCGAATCCCTAGGCAGTGTAGTGATGATGCGGGCATGGAAAGGCAATACTCTATTGCCATCTTCGATTCCCTTTTCCGCTTGACGTCTTGCGCAGCAAAGGCCTCTTTTGAGGAGGTGGTCGATGATGCATCATGTGCCATGTCATGTGGTAATAGTTATTCTTTCACCCTCCATGCATGTAATGTAACACTCGGAGTACAGTGGTGACTCCGTTTGAAATTTATCTGGACCGACGTGGCTGGCTCTACATGGATCATTGCTGATGCGCTTGGTGTTTTCTACAGTTTATTACTATTATTTTCAGCAGAGCAAGAGCAAGAGCAGTGAAGTGCAAACCGACTGAGCACCTTTTTGACAGCTAGCCCCTGTCAATATACGCTGCCTTTGGCCTTACATTTCGCATTTAAGGTTGTGTAATGTGGGTAACAGCAGCCTTTTTTGCCGATTCTGAAGGAAAAATAGGTATCATAATTACTGACAGATGAGCCCGAGTTCAGAGATTTTGAGGAAATATACCTCTTCTGGAATAGTCCTCAAGTCTTTGAAACCGGACATTTGTTATTCTTTGTTTAAGCTTGTTAGAGCATCTCCATTCGGGGCGCCCAAATGGCCGTCCAAAGGCTTTTGGGGCGTGTCGGACAAATTTTTGTTTCCACTCGCAGCGCCCAAAAGCAAATTTCGTCCGGAAGCGCCCAGTTTTGTGTCCGGCAGCGCCACATGAAGCCCTTGGAATGGGGAGGCCTTGGGCGGCCCCGGACACAAAACTTTGTCCGCTCCTTCCAATCAGCAAACTCCACGTACCTCTCCCCTCTCTCACTCCTCTATCCTCTGTCACCCCACGTCCCAATCTTTTCTCTCACATGCATCGGGAGAGAGCAGCAGTAGCAGAGCACGCCCACCACCACGCCCCCGCCGGCCGCAGCATCGCTGCCGGGGCGCCCAGCAGCAGCACGCCGGCGCCTCCAGCTCGCCCGCCGTGTCCCGGAGCATGGAGGTCGAGGAGCAGCCTCCCGGCGGCAGCACGCCGGCGCCTCCAGCTCGCCCGCCGTGTCCCGGAGCTCGCCGCCGTGTCCCGGAGCATGGAGGTCGAGGAGCAGCCTCCCGACGGCGGCATGACGAGCAGAGGGGAAGAGGTGGCTGCGTGCCCGCGCTGGTCGAGGTGGCCGCGCTCGCCGAGGTGGCTACGTGCCCGCGCTGAGCTGAGCACAAGGAGCCCAAGGTCGTGCTGCTTGGCCAGGCTGACGCCAATGTCGTCCTCCCTCTCCATGCTCCTTCCTCCCGTGCGCACGGCCAGAGCCGCGCCCAAGGACGTCCAGCGGCCGCCGGCTCCTCGCCGCCTGCTACGGATGCGCCTCGCCGTGGTTGCAGAGCAGCAGGTCGCTGTCGTCCACATCCTCCCCGTACGCCCGGCGCCCGGCAGCCGCCACGCTCGACCACGGGTTGCCCGCTCTGCCACTCCCGCGTGGCCGTGTCGACCCGAAGGACGTGCTGCTCCTGCCCGCGTCGACCCTGGGCGTGCTGCTCCTGCCCAAGGAGGAAGACGCGGCCTCCTTCGCCGCCGTCCTGGAGGACGCAAGTGACAACGCCATCCTCCACGTCCTACGTCCATGGCGAGGTGTCGCGAGGCTCGTGCCCACCGCACACCGCAGCGCCGGCGTGGTCCAGCTCGACTCCACCCGGTCGTGCGCGCCGGCGCCGGCCTGCTGCTGGCCGTCCACGCCCATCAGCTGTTTGTGAGAATGTCTAAACGAAATATGATAGCAGAAAAAAAGAAAAAAAATGGCATTGGGCGGTGCGACTGGGAGAGCGACGCCCCATATAATTTATCCGTCCGGACACGCCCCAAATCACTCATCCGGACACCGTTTGGGCGGCCGTCTGGGCTCTCCGAGTGGAGATGCTCTTATACTCTACATTATTTTTCAAAAAAAGAAGATGCTTGTTTCAAATTCAGAAAGGAGAGCATTCGACCAAAACACAATACGTGCCGACATGTTCCCCTTTTCGAAAAATACAGGGGAATTGCAAACCCAAGAGTTCTGTAATGCCATCATGATTTTCAAATCATTGACGTCCGAAAGCAAATGCCGTACAGTTCGTATAGCTAGCAAACAAACCCACGGAGCTCTCTGGTCAATTCTGAACCCAGTTCCAAATCAGAAGCTAGCTTTAGCACACCGGGTCAGAGGCTCTGAGCCAAGAACAGCCAGTACATTACATACAGCAGAACTGCACAGCCAACATTAATACTACTGAGATCGAATTGATGAAGATAGTTCGGGCTAATCATGCATGATCACTACGAGTGATTAATTAACACATGGAAACACATTCCTAGTGAATTAAGCGTCCAGGGGCTTTTGATTCAGAGTTAACTAATTGAGTGAGAGGCTCTAGAGCTAGCGAGGTAAGCTAGCCAGCCTAGCTAGCCGCCGTGGAGGACGACCCAGATGTCGGAGAAGGCCTGGAGGATGACGGGGTGGTGGCGCGGCGCGTTGAGGGTGAGGTACGACCGCAGCAGCCGCTCCAGCTCCGCCGCGCCGAACAGCTGCCTGCTGACGACCATCTCCACCATCGACGCCCGGAAGTCGGCGTAGGGGTCCCGCGACCGCTGCACCACCGCGAACCCCGGCGCACCTGCTCCTCCGCCGCCGACACCACCGGCCGGAACCCTTCCTTCACGCTGCACGTGTCGCAGCTGCTCGCCGTGCGATGCTTGCGCCTCTGCCTCCTCGTCCTCGCCGCCACCGCCGCCGGCGGCTTGGGCGCCACTGCGGAAGGGGACTTCTTCTTGGGTTTCTTCTTTTTGGTGTAGAACTCGGAGGAGTCCGAGGAGAAGGAGAAGCTTCTCGAGGAGGAGAAGAAGGCCTCCGCCTCCCCTTTCTTGGCGCCGCCGCGGCCGCGCTCGTCGGCGTCGCTGCTGAAGACGTCGGTGTCTGCATCGTCGTCGTCGTCCGAGCTGCTGAAGCCGTATGGGTTGTTCGAGAGCAGCTTCTTGCTCTTTTCGCCCTTGGCCCGGCCACCGAGGCAGTGGCGGTGCTGGGGATGACCGTAGAGAGGGCTCTTTTCTTTCTCCTTTTTCTTGCTCTCCATCAGAGGCGACTCGTGCATAGAGAAGCGGGAGGGAACCAGAGGATGCGCCGCGCCGCCGGAGCCGGTCCGGCGGTGCACGCGGTCGAGGGCGTTGGAGAAGGACTCTGTGCGGCCGACGAGAACGGCGTAGTCGCGGCGAGATGAGGTGAGGAACGAGTCCCTGTCCCGTGCCACGGCGGAGTCGGCGGCCAGGAGCGCGCGGCTAGAGGAGCAGGCGGAGGTCGGAGCCGGCTTCGACGCCGTCACCCCATTCGCCGCCGCGGTCGCGGCGGCAGAGCACGACGAGGAGGAGGTCGACGCAGTGTTGTTGTTGCAGGTCGAGCGGAGCAGCGAGCCAGGCCGGAACATACGGGCCAGCCGCTCCCGGAGCCGGCTGCTACTCCTGCCGCCACCGCCCCCATGATCCATTGGTAGCTCAATCACTAATCACTTGACTCGTTGGTTCTTGAAGCAGGGAGCACTGGTGGCGAGGCACCAGTGTTATATATAGCCGTGGGAGATCGAGCCGGGCGAAGGATGTTTGAATGTGAGCAGCGCCGAGGCCAGTACGCTACGTGCACTACGAGCCGGGGTTACAAAGTAGGTCACGTGACGAATTATTTATCAATCCATTTCAGGTGTACAAATATAAAGTGGACGAATGTTTTGGCCTATAAAAGCTTTTCGTTAACGAGTCACTGCCCTGAAAGATTTTCGTTATGGGCTGACTCACGCTGTCACGAATTATTGTCATGCAAGCAATTTTTCTGCTCGCGACTGATCCTAGGTATATTCTAGCCGGGCTGGGCCTAAAAAGCCCGACCCTGAAAGCTCAGGCCCTAGCCCGGCCGGACTGTCGGGCCATAGAAACGGGCTCGAGCTCAACCCGAGCCCGAAAAACACGAACAGGCCCACCGGCCTGGCCTGAGAGCATCTCCACTCGTGGCGCCCAAATGGGCTCCCAAATGCCTTCCGGACAAGCGCCTTGGGGCGTGTCCGGACGGACAAAACAGTTTGGGGCCTGCGCTCCCCCAGTCGCGCACCCCAATTCTACGTATTTTTTATTTTTCTTTGCTTTAGACATTATCACAAACAGTTCATGGCCGTGGCTTGGACGGCCAGCTCCAGCTCCACGCTGATCTCATCGGCGCGCTGCTCTGCACCACGTCGTCGCCCAGCTCCAGACCACGGCGGTGCTCTGCACCACGGCGAGGTGCACCCGTAGCAAACGCACCATAGCAGACGGAGGCGACGAGGAGTCGGCGGCCGCCTGGACGTCCTTGGGCGCGATGCTGGCCGTGCACGCGGGTTCGAGCTCCCGACGAGCTGGGCGTCCTTGGGCGCGGCGCTGGTCGTCCACCTCTCCACCACCTCCCCGCCGGCAGGACGGCCACGGACCAGCGCAAGCCACGGCAGGGCGTCGGGCGCGGCGCACGGCACGACCAACATGGCTTGGTGTCCCCGCACTTGTTGGCGGGCTTGAGGTTGAGGCCGCTCTCACCCAATGCCAACACCGCGAGTTGTAGCTCCCACCCTACGGTCCTGCGTCGACAACCTCCATCTACGACCTACTCCGCAAGCACCAGATAGGCGTGCCGCATGGGCGCCACGCAGAACGCTCCATGGCGGCCGCCGGCACCGGAGCGGGCTCCCAGTTGCAGTGTTGCCCACACTCGCCAGCTCCATCCCAGGCCACTCCCCTCCTGCGGCCGCCCTGCCGTGGCACACGAACGGCACCGTCCCTGCTTGCAGCGGCCACGCGACCATCAGCACGTTCTCCAGCGACAAGTTCCAGCCGCAGGGCGAGACGAAGGCCGCCGTCGCCGGGTGAGACAGCACCGCACCTGAGGCGCCCACGGCACGACAGCGCGCGTCAGAGCCTGACGACAAAGAGACACGGCAGGGCGTCGGGCGCGGCGCACGACACGACGGCCACGACCAACATGGCTTGGTGTCCCCGCGCTTGTTGGCGGGCTTGAGGTTGAGGGTGCGCGACGCCGCGCGCGTGGAGGTGCTCGACTCCGCATCGTGGCCACCGGCCGCCACGCGGTACACGCTGCCGGAGTACCCGTACCTCGTCGGCGCGGCGTTGTGGCGAGCGGGCGCGGGGGCGCACTGGACGGGAGGCAAAGACGTGGCCTGCGGATGCGGCTGTTTCTCAGCGAGCATGCGCGTACGAAGACGGCGCCACGGTCGGCGGCTGCCTCGTGGCGAGCTGGGCGCGGGGGCGCGCTGGACGGAGGCAAAGACATTGTCGGCGGCTCCCTCGAGGCGAGCACGCGCGAGTGCACGGTGACGAAGACGGCCGCGACGATGAGTATCCACGGCGCCTCGGCGGTGATGGAGGCGTCGGCGTGCTTGTGCTGGCGGCCGGCGGAGGCGTAGTGCCAGGCGTGTGCTGCTCTCTCACGGGATGCATATCCATGGAGGAGAGAGAAGGGTGGAGTGGGGGAGAGGATAGAGGAGAGAGAGGAGAGAGACGGCACATGGAAGAAAAAGATTGGTTTTCACTGCGTAGAGTTGTGTCTGGGGCCGCCCAAGGCCTCCCCATTCCAAGAACTTCATGTGGCGCTGCCGGACAGAAAAGTGGGCGCTTCCGGACGAAATTTGCTTTTGGGCGCCGCGAGTGGGAGCAATATTATGTCCGGCACGCCCCAAAGGCCTTTGGGCGGCCCTTTGGGCGTCCCGAGTTGAGATGCTCTGACCACGGCCAAAATCATGTTTCTCGCAAGCCCAGACACAACCTAGCCCGACCGTCGGGCCCAAAATATAGGCCCAAGCCAGGCCCGATGCACAATCCCGGCCCACTCGGGATTTTCGGGGTGGGTCGGGTCGAGTTGCCCATGGATAAGTATAATCCTAGGGTTCAGGCACCTAGCAATCACAATGGCTAATCGTGGCTTAAAGATTGCCCTTTACTCACATTGTGAATAATTTGTGATACTTTTAGTTCCCCTTCGTCTTTAAGGTTTTGTGGCAAAGTTTAGATAAACTTAACACTGATCTAGTGTTCATGCGTCACGCTTAGTTTCTCCATTCACAATATTTCTTTTAGATGTGACTTAATTTTTATGGTTTTAGTGTGCTCTATGAAAATAACTTCCAAATAATAATTTTTAGCGCAAAAATGTTGCATTATCACCTTTTGAAAATGGAACAGAAATTTTCAGTCCATTTCCACATAAAAGAAAACGGACAGCAATATACAGAAACATATAACAAGGGATACGGATTATTCTAAATTTCTGTTTTCCTATCGTACTCGTCCCATATCCATTTTGTATTCCTCTCCGTTGATTTCCACTTCCCTACGCATTTTATAGGTTTTCGATTTCGTTTCCGATTTCAGCAACACAAGCCGAAACAAAACGGTATATTTCCATCTGTTGAGAGACAATTTGCTATGCGTGGGGTAGCTACCCACCTATGCGTTAAACGACGATTCAAGCCGTATATACACGTATTAGTTTGTTTTCTTAGTAGAACACGGATTTTGGTGTACACAACTGGTTTCGTTTCTATGATCATTAATAAGCGAAGCAACGAGCATAGTAGGGGAAATACCTTCCTAAGGAATGCCATCACTTATCCTGCAAAATCCATAGGCCCCGCAGTAGAAAGAGTTTACTTCGGTGCCGAGAGCCGAAACCGCACGCCTTTCGAGCCTTCTAGAGGTAGGCAAAACCAGCTCTTTGTTACTCGATCGGAAGCCGTTACACATCTGCGCCAGCCAATGAATTCCAGCACCAGCTCTCATTCTTGGCCAATGAACCAAGCAACAAGTCGCGTGAGCCATTATTAAAACATTATAAATTTGAAAAGTCTTTTCAACACAGGAAGCACAACACAGTTTTCGTTCAATCCATAACATGCTTAGAAGTTGGTGAACGGTTTCGGAGAAGCAGCAATCTGTTCGGATAGAACATACACAGGGTGTACATATTATTTGAATGAAACATATCCATTAACTTAAGTATGCCCTCAATTTTCTTTAATGAGTTGATATTATATTAATTGAATATCCTTTTTGTTTTACGATATTTTTATTGAAGTTGGATTTACGCCTAATTCACATCCAGTAGACCCTGTTATTGTGAGAATTCTTAGTTCAAGACATAACTAGATTTTCTTTCTAAGATAGCTCACAAATTTTTAGCCCTTGCTTCAAAGGGGTTGGGATCAACAGAAGAAGTTGAACAAATGAGAGGAATTCTCCACACGAATGAACGACTCGTCAGGTTCGAACTTACTTAGGTTGGCCCAGGGATCCGCCTATCCTCTACCAAGAAGGAATCACTTTTGGTGACCCAGCAAGAAGAAGGCCTGGTTTCATTATCTAGTTACGCCTAGAGCTTGTAAAGTTGAGCCTATAACTCCCGAACGTGCAACTGGGTAGCTTTGGAATCGTTGCCCTTGAAGGCAGGAGTGCATATTGGTACTGAAACGAGAAGAAGGCTCCAGTGCCAGTCAGCCAGAGGAAACAAGTATGGTGTTCATCCTCATCGATAGGCTCGTCCTTTGTGCCAGGGTTGCATTATTCGAATAGGTCCTAATTTTTTACGTCATAATATGAAGAAACTAATTCTGAGACCAAGATCCAAATGAATCAATCTTGTTAGGAGGTACTGCCCAAGGAGGAGAAATGGTGACTTCCGGATCAGGGATAATAAATGCAATAGAAATCAAATAAAATCGTATATCGAAACGACTTCTGGCTCCCTTGTCTCACCCTAACTTAATGTCTCAAAGTTAATTTCTACTAGAAATATTCAGTCTCAGGTTCACGATGAGATTCAACAAGACAAGCAGGTATTCACACCCAATACTGAGTTACACATCTTTTCTGACTTGAATGAGGATTCAGAACTAGTGGAGAGGCTATTCTGATTGAACGCTAGATAAATAACATGACTAAGGTAGCCTAAAAGCGGTGGTTCTCGCCTCCCTGTTCCCAAAGCGGGGTGGGCGAGACCGCTGCGGTTCGAGTCTTTATCGATCGTGTAGATCCATATGTTCTAAGGGGGAGATAAGGTGTAGCGCATTCTGGTCAGCGCGTCTGTTTTGGGTACAGAGAATTTTGTAAAAAGTATTTTTGGTCTTCATTTTTAGTTTGTTTTCCTACTTGACTTTTTTGTTGACTTTTCGGTCAAACTTTAATGAAAAATCATAGCGGATGGAAAATAAATGAAAAAAATTCAAAACACTTTTTAACAATTCTATCAACTCTACTGGTGACATCCCCCAGGTTTTTAGTAATCTCTTTTTGCCGTTGCACATACATTTCGGTCAAACTTGGGGTATGTTGCTACCCCATGCACACCAGGTATTTTCCCTCCACATTTGTTTATTTTTTTTTAACCCTACTTGTAAGATTTATCTTAAGATAGTACTCTATTGTATATTCTAATTATGCCTGCTTAGTCACATTTCCCACTTATTCTTGGTATGTTAAGTAAGAGGGAGTAGTGTAACTTAAGTGAATATTATTTATTTACTTTTATCCGTAGGAGTGCACTGGTATTTAGCTAGTTATTGTAATGCAAGCCATTCGTATCCTCACAATTTTTCTGGATTGTCCTATGGATCTAACACTACGGATGAATGGCTTGCAATATGTATGTGCGAACATAGTGCAGTTATTCCAATATCAATTGTACACCGGGACAACAGTAGACATCATGTTGATGCGAAAACTCTTCTCTACAAGCCCGCTCAGGGTGACTCTAATGGCGCAGAATCCTAGCCATTCGTCCTTGCCTTTCCATACTCATGTTTCCCGCCGTCCTCAGCCAAGGATGTCGGGAATCCCGTGTGACCGCCAAGGATGATGGCGGCCAGTCTCTCACTGCTCGGCCTCTATCGGAGGACTTCGGATGTCGAGGTGACGGCCTTAGAGGTTAGACGGTGTGCACATTTGTTGTGGAAAATACCTATTGCGGCGAGGTCGCTATGGGCTTCAGTCGCGGCGCATGGTCTGCTACTCTGCTTCTTTGAGGGTGTGAGCTAGACCAGAAGCTCGGAACCCTCATCCCACCCCATCGCTTTCTGCCCACGAATCCTGCATATGGTAGCCACTGGACGCTGATCTAGCGAAAGCATGGGTGTCGCTGGTTGGGCTCATGTCTCGGAGAAATCATGGCCACTAGTAGGAAAAAGCTTATACGTGAGATACTATCTGTGGCGTACAAGCTTGTCCGTGTGCCATAGATAGTCTCTCGCCACAGATAATCCTGTGCGCCACAGGTAAAAAACAAGGAGAGAAATTACCTGTGGCGCACGGGGCAGGGGTGCGCCACAGGTAAAAACAGGAGAGATAATACCTGTGGCGCACCACCACACTGTGCGCCAAAGGTATTTCTCGGAAGATATTTTGAAAAGTGGACAGAGAATATTCTGCGCCATAGGTAATTTGCACTGGATATTTTCTTAAGTCTAACGATAGTCTCCTCTCTCTCCACCTTATCCCTTCTTTTTTCTCTCTCCCACACCACACACCACGAACGCAGCCACACCCACGCACCCACGCACACAGCACGCACCCACCGGCCGCCCCATCTCTCTTCCAACCTCTCTCACACTCCACGATCCAGATGCCGGCGACCATGCGCGGCGAGCACCACCTCGCTCCGCTCCCCCGAGCCGTCGCTAGCCTCCTGCTCCCTCTGCCCTCGATTCCCCGCCAAAGCCTAGCCTCCGTCGAGCAAGGACGACGCGGCCCGCCGCCGCCTCAAGAACTCCGGCGAGCACGGCCGCTGTCGGAGGCCCCCTCTGCCAGCCGCTCGCCCGTCTCCAGATCCCCTCCGTCGCCGTCGTCTGGATCAAGGAGAGGGCAAGGTGCTGCAGCTCCCTCCCGCCCCCACGTGGGGTTCGGCTCGGTCGCCGGCGAGTGGAACTCCGCCTCCGCGTTCGACGACGGCTACCCCCGCCGCTGGCGTCGCCCCCGCCGCCACTCAAGGGCGGCCATCCCAGCCGCCATGCCCGCCTCCTAGCTAGTCGCCTCCTCGGGAGAAGACATGTATTTGGAAAAAATAAATAAAGATGAATTTATTTTTTAATTCTTAATTACTTACCAGTGGTGCACAATCCGAATGGTGCGCCACTGGTATTTGAAAATATTAGTGCCCCCAACTTTCTATTTGTGGCGCACATGAAGGTTACCTATGGCGTACGAGTTTGTGCGCCACAGATATGTCGTGTTACGTGTGGCGCACGGGCCCGTGCGCCACAGGTAACACAACTTATCTGTGGCGTAAGTCTCGTGCGCCACAGGTAACACGACTTATCTGTGGCGTAAGTTTAGTGGCGCACGGGTCGTGCGCCACTGATAGGCTTTTTCCTACTAATGTAACTTTGTGGGTCACAATGGTGGCAATGCTAGCGAGTGTCGTCTTCCTTCTTGGAGACGTCGTCAAGGTATCCTCATGTTTTAATGGAGATTTCAGGCTATTAATCGGGGTTGATAGCATGATATTATCAGATAGGCGCATCAGACCGGTTTGGACGCCAAGTCAAAGGTGAAGCTTAAATAAGCCTAGGAGGGGCCTTCCTGAAGTTCCTGGCCCGGCTAGGGGTGCCAACTCCACCGAGGATTCGAAAGAGAGGCTCGTCTAGCGTCGAGATGGGAGACAAGTCATTCCGACGAAGGAATAAAGACTAACGTTACTAGTAATCAAGATGGATGTTACTAGTTGATGCCACTGTGAATTAATTTCCTATTATTTATGAGATAGTTGTACATAATTACCCATTATCGTCATCATTGTAATCCGGCCATGCCCACCATATAAGACATGGCATGTGGTCCATTTAGGACAGGACATACTCCAACAGGCGATACTGCAATCACATAGACAAAATTCTGAGACACAATATACAGGAGCATGAGTAGGGTATTTTTACCTTCTCAACGAGGGGCCTAAATTGGGTAAACTCTGACGTCTATCATGCATTCTTTTGGAACAAAACGGGCAACATTGACTCATTTTATTTAAAAAAGTAGGAGAGAATTGACCGGTTCATTAGCGGGAAACCGACCGAAAACCGTTACAAGTGCACCAATATAGTCATGAGACATGATCACAATGGGCAGACCCGGCCAACCTAGCTACCCACAAGAAACACACACCGCCGAGAAGAAAAACATCATGGAGGTTGTCATCAAGCGTCATCGTCGTCACTCCTCCCCGAGCAAGCGATTCTGACTTCACCTTCGACGACCTCCGACGAGGCCCTCACCGCAACCGACGCCGAAACCATGTCGGCCTATGCCAAACAGTCGACCGAAACGTCGAGGAAGAGGCAGCTCCGACTTCGACGAAGAACTTTACCGGAGAAAGTTGCAAACCTTGCACTGACGGAATCCCAGTGGCCCCAAGAGAAAAGGTGGCATCGTTGCCAGCCTGCCACCCAGCGACACGCAGCTCCGACTTCACATCTTCACGGCGGGAGCAGCACGGACAGTCGGCAACGAAGGACATGCCGCGACTCGACTCCGCTCAGCACTGTCATCGTTGCCACACAACTTGCAACGCCACCAAAGCACCCAGGACATCGTCAATTGGCCGCTGCCAGCCACGATGTCGTGTGAGACCAGCCCATGGGAAAGCACACAGGGAAACACCATCTTCAAGACGACGCCTTCAAGAGGGGAAGCGACGTGGATCGACGCCGTCACCCGACCCTGCACCGCAGGGTCTAGGTCTTCACCCGATGATGGGATCCGAGGCTAAGAAGACCGGGGACTCCACGATGACCCCTCAAGAGGGAGAACGACGTCCACGAACGCCGTGTCATCGGGCTTTCGCCCGGAGCAACCTGAGACTCCGCACCCCACGCAATCAGACGGCGGCGCCGATGACCTGCAAACCCACTGCATTCACACCTCAGACATGACGGGGCACCACCGTCATGCACGAGCCACCCGAACCGCCCGCGAAGCATCGCCGAGCAGCCCCGCAAGCCGCATCCCAGCCGGCCTCCCCCAACAACTGCCACACGAAACCTCCCCCAGCCACCTCATGCCGCCAGGGCGACGACCAGCACGCCGCCCGCACACCATCTCGACGCGGGGCCGCCGCCCGGCATCCGCTCCGCCCGGGCGCCCGACGGGCCAAGATCGGGTCCGCCAAGCCCATCGAACACGCGGCCACCACTACGGACGCAGGCAACGGCGCCGCCGCCTCCTCTCAACGCCGCCAGCAGCCCGCGCACCAGCTGCCTCCACCCGAGCCCGTCGGCTCGGCTTCCTCTGCCCCGGCCGCCGCAACCCCACGGGTCGACCACCCACCAAACGAGAAGCGAGGACCTCCCCTCCGGCCACCTTTTGGCAGCAGCGGAGGGGTGCCGCCACCGCCGCGGCCGAGGCCGGCGACGGCAGCGGCAGGGCAGTGCCGACAAGGGAGGGCGAGCGGCGCTCGGTCGTCGCCCCTAGCGCCGCCTGGGGGGGGGGTGACACGAGGGGAAGATTTTTTTTTCGTTGTCCAGGAAATAGATTAATCTATCATGCATTCTTGTTCATAGACGGCAAATAATGGCTTCACGAAAAACGCTTACAACTCGGCAATTTTAGAAGCTCAAACACAATCGAAATCGTCAAGAAGGTTCTAATTGAGGAGGGGTGTTAGCAAGAGAGTTTGTTAGGATTTGTTAGGATGTTACCTGCATAACGATATAATCCATCTCTTCTTTCTCCACAACTATGTAACCTCTCTCAATACAATCCTCATTGTCGTTTGGCTATATAACATTGGCCACATCGAGGCAAAGGGTGTGAGGTTCAACCAATACACCCATGTCGAGAAAATGGGAGGGTTCGAGGTACTTCCTCCGTTCATAAAAGGATGTCTCAACCTATCTCAAATATGTATGTATTTAGAGTGAGTATAAGATATACTCCCTCAGTTTTTTAATATAAAATGTTTTAGGTGGTACACATATTGTCTATATGCACACTAAAATGAGTGAACATGTACACAAAATGTGTCTATATACATTTGTGTGTATGTGAATGTGGACAAAAGTTAAAACATCTTATATTAAAAAACGGAAGGAGTATATGACATGTGGGTCAACTTAGTCGGTGAGAGTAGTGATTTGGTGTTTTTTTCCTAGCATTGGAAAACAGGTGTAGGGTCTAAAGTACATCGGGTTGATAAACTCAGAGGGCCAACTTCCGAAATGAGAAGTTTATGGTTCGATTTATCTTTCATCTTCAAATTCAAAGTTTGTTTTGTGGAATAACATTTTCCTTCTTAGCCGCAGCAAAATAGAGGCACGTTCCAATCAGGCCCCCCGTACATACATATCGGCCGGCCCCATCGCGATCGCGCCCGTGCCGCCGTTCTATGTTGCACGGATACGGCACAAAACTCACGTATCAGGGGTCGGATACATCCGGATACACAGATACGCGGATACGTCGCCGGATACGTATCCAGCCGTATCAGGCGATTTGAAGGCATGGCTCGCTGAGATCGCTAGGAAACTTGAAGCATGGCTTGCTGAAATTGCTGGGCGATTTGAAGCATGGCTCGCTGAGGTTGCTGTCCGTGAAGATCCACATGTTGATCAAGAGATATCAACCGAGGAAAATTAGAAATTAGTAATTGTTATATATTATTAATTTATATTATACATATATAAACGTAACCCCGTATCTGTGTTTTCGAAAAATCATTGTATCGCGGTATCCCCGTATCCATATCCGTATCCGTATCCGTATCGCAGTCCGGGCATCCTAGCCGCCGTTCCTTCGCCATGGCCGGGTACGCCTGGTTCGTACGAAACCTGCGTGCCGGGGCGCGCGCGCGCACTAGCAGCGCGTGTTGTCTCCTCATCACCAGCATCTCAGTTCAGTGGGGAGTGGAGGCGCTGTACGTTTCGGTGGAGTGGAGAAGGGCCAGGTCGATCGGGTTGCTCTCCGTGAGGCCGGCCGGCAGCCGCACCGTGCGCACACGCAACGCGCCCACCTCGCCCATCACCTATCTATCAACCGCCTGTTCCCTCCACTGCTTCATTCTGCATTGCGCCCAGAAGGAGGCCGTGTTCCTCCTTGTTCACGGCACACTGGTTTTCTTCAGAATTCAGATACGCCTCCTCGTCGAGATTCAAATTCGCTCTCGATTCAGGTAAGCAGAACGGATTACAGAGCCATGGACCAGTAAAACACCTCGCACTCTTTGCCGTAACGGCCAACCCATCGAGCGCATTGAAGGTGAGAGACACAACACAATGCCGCTGCAGGCATGACCGAAACAAACAGGAGCTAGCTACGACGGTAGGCCGCTCCAGTGGCAGGTTGGACTAAAACATGCTACGCACATGCCTCCACGCCCTCTGCTGTTTCACAAGTGGCAACGGGAACAGTTGCCCGGCCTCTACACGCTGAGGAGTGGGGTGGGGGACCCCCGGCCACTCCTGTGGGCCCCCCTTTCCTGATGTGTATCCGGTTGTGTCCGAAGGCTGCGATCGATCGACTAGGTTGCCACAAATGTAGGTTACAGCAGGCAAACAGTGAGGTTTAGAGTAACTGCCTAGGCAATTCCATCCATACCAGTGACATTCAATGTATCAGATCAGACATACATACTGATCTCCTCCTCTGGAAGGAAGGAATTGTATCAGAGAGGAATACAACTAGCTTCCTGTTCCTCATCCATCCACTTTACTTTCTACAGCAAACTTCTGTCACTTCTGCTGCAATTCTGTACTACCCCAAAATTGCTGTCGTGATGGTATCACGGCAGATGCCATAGGATGGCTTATGTGTGGGGCCGATGGACGCTGGTGGATCCGGGAGAGGGCTAGCATGCTAAGAAGCACACACGAATAACATACAAGCACACCAAGATCTACCCAGGTTCAGGACCCTCGTGAGGAGGTAAAGCCCCTACTCCTGCCTGCCCCTACTCATCATAACGGTTAGCCACCTGGTCAACACCTTGTGGCTGCTGGACATGCTCGACATTCTGCTGCTGCTGGACGAGATTTCGTGCCGGATACCGAGGTGGATAGCCTCGGCCAGCCGAGTTAATTACTCCGACACCTGGACCGCCCGAACCGGGATTGCTTTTACCCCGGCCGGCACTGACTCGCCCAACTAACTGTTTTCCGGTATATGCCGGATCATACGCCTGTATCTGCTTGTTCTTACCGGAGTTTACACACCGGTCCCGATCTCCACCGACATGCGGTGATGAAGCTTGCCCCTTAGATCCACTAGCTCCCCTAGCCGAGTGAACAATCTCGGACCCACCTGGAACGGTGTTAGCCGTGCGATAGGCCTCATTCTCCCGGGTAGTCACAGCTACCAACTCATTAACTCGGTCTTGCTGCCTACGGAGAGCTTCTCCGGATAAGCCTGAGAACTCGGCTCTTGCTGCCTCGGCAGCTCTAAGAGTCTTAGCAGGGGAACTATACTTTGGCTTTTCGACCGACAAGTGACTAGGAGTCTTACTGGAACTAGATCTACCATCTCTAGCAATCTCGGCATTGAGGTCTTTACCCCTCTTACGCACATCCTCTATGCGACTAGGGCGAGCAGCTACCGGGGTTAAACCATGTGCTTGGTTATACTCACGGAGAGTTATCCCGAACTCTCTCCTCACCTCGGCCATCGCGAGAGCCTCCTCATGTAGGCTCTGACGACGTGACTCCAACTCTGCCTCCACTTGGGTAGCATCTGTACCGGCAGCCACCGGCACAGCCAGTTTCTCGATTATCTCCTCGAGATGAGCCGGCCTAACTGGTACCTCGGATGCACCGGCCTGGTCGCGGAGGTTCTCCCTCCTTTCCAGCGGCAGTTTCGCCGATCTGGTGGTCTTGCGGGCAGGCTGACCGGCATCCCCGTTGCCGGGTTCTCCTCTGCCGGTATCTCCTTTACCGGCACCACCCGCAGAGCCGGTCATCATCACCTCGGCGCAGCTCCCGGGGCGAGCGCTATGCCGGCCGCGAGCCGCACAGATAGCAGGAGGATCCTCGGCCACAAGCACCTGCGCGGGTACTTGCAGACAACCTCGGTGGTGACGTAGGTCACGAAGGTGCCGAAGCTGATGAGGCAGCCGTTCGTCGGGAACGGCCTGCTGCGGAAGCATCCCGCATTGTCGCTGATAAAGTTCAGTGAGCCGAGCATGCAGATGAGCCCGCAGACGACGCGCTCGCCGGAGTCGATGATGGAACCCGTCCGGATGATCACACCAGCCAGTGCCGCTGCTAGCCCCACGGTGGGCGCCAACTGTCGTGGTGGTATCACGGCAGATGCCATAGGATGGCTTATGTGTGGGGCCGATGGACGCTGGTGGATCCGGGAGAGGGCTAGCGCGCTAAGAAGCACACACGAAGAATATACAAGCACACCAAGATCTACCCAGGTTCAGGGCCCTCGTGAGGAGGTAAAGTCCCTACTCCTGCCTGCCTCTCTCTCTATACCGAGGTATCACAAATACAAGGTTGCTCCTCGAGCTGTATGATACCAACAATGGGGATGAACACAAGGAAGCAGATGAAGCTATGGGGGGAAATGAGTCTCAGGGCATCGTCCCTCACGCAGGAGGGGGTGAGGCCCTATAAATAGGCTAAACCGAGTTATGGAAATACCCCTCACGGTGCACTGTAGCCATGCCAAAAGTATGTCATGATGTTACTCCTGTCAGAGACAGGACGTGACATGCCCATCCCCTGCAGCACTACGGTACACCTAGAACATACTCTCTGCCAGAGACAGAACATGGCCTGCCCATGCCTCTGCCTCACAGTCTGTTCCCGGATATACCGGAGTGAGCGATTAGGTGATGGCCTGTCACCTCGCTCCTCCTGCACGCTCCCGTGTCAGGCGCTTCCGTGCCAGACGATCCCGTGCCAGACGGGACGCGACAGGAGCATTGACTCCAACCGACACAAGGCACCTCGCTGCTTTAACCCGGCATGGACACGTCGGATTCTTCTTCCTCGAGCTTCCCCTGCACATAAGAGAAGATACCAGAATACCGACATTGACATGTCGGTTAACATACCCCGGTTGGTTTATGTCGGTCAGTATATGTCGGTTTGCACCAGCATGGTACCTCGGTCCCTTTTGCCCTTGGTCACCTTGGTTTGCCAAAGTCGGTTTGTACCGATATTATACCCCGGCCTCTTCAGAGATCCGGATATGCCGGCTTTTACTGTAACACGGCTCGCATCTGGGCATAGCTTTCACCACATTATGACCCTACCCGAGGGTAGCCCCCCGACATTAGTCCCCGAAGCTGGTGCGGTCCTGCAACCTCGGATGAAGGGCCACACCAGGTTTACAAAACAAAACCAAACCAACTTGACCAAAGTGTCCGACATAACTGTGTCGGACCACGTCAAACACCGGGATAAAACCTCCAACTGCTTTCGACGTCCGCCCTTATGTCGGTTTCTCCGACATAAGGCAACTGCTTCAACCTGCTCAAATATCCGACATTCTTATGCCGGTTCATCTCAAGCTTCAAGGACCAAATTTCCCACAACCTTCGAGATCTGCTCTTGTCCCGGTCTCTCCGACACAAAAAGATTCCCACGATCTCTTCAAAGATCTCTCCACGGCACGTGGCAGGGAGACGATGCGCATCGCCTCGGTTCCTGTGCGCGGACAGACATACCTCTGCGCGCACGCCACCCACGTCACGCGCTGTCACGTCCTCAGCGCACTTGAGTGCGTTTAACCGCAGCGCGGCTCCTCGATTCTCGCGCTAGTTACTGCGCCACGAACCGCACCGCTAGCAGTTACCATTTTGTGGCCCACGATGTGGCTGATCGTGCGGCCGCGATTACCACAACTGCGCAGATCGTGCGCGATTAATCTGCGCGGTGGTTACGGGGAACGTACTTGAAAAAAACGCTAACCGCACACCCCCCATGCCCATAAATAGGGGAGCGGAGCAACCCTCATCTTCTTCTTCGCCGCTCTTCTTTCTCTTCTTCCCCTCCATCCCTCTGCGCAGAGTACCTCCACCGCGCAGTGCGCTCCACCACCGCATGACGCCGGACCTCGCGAGCCTCCGCCCACCGGAGTTCCTCGCGCCGCCGCCGGACACGCTCAACTCCGGCACGCCCTGCGCTTCTTCGCCTTGCAACGCCGCCGCAACTCCGGTAAGATCCTCACACTTAACATTGCCAATGAATACGTTCATCTCCCCGATGAACTTGTTCATCCTCTCTGATGAACTTGCTCACCCTTTCCGTAGATGCTCTTAAATCCATCTGCCTAGATCCCCTCTAGATTTTCTTCACCGCGTTTCTTATTATCCTTGCAATAGTTCCTCCGTAGACTTTCCTAAGTTTCAACTCATAGGTCTTGCATTTATCTTCTATTTTTCCTTCTCCGTAGATCTTTCCGCCAAACACTTATCCACAGATTTGTGTTTCCCGCCATTTATGCATTTTCCTCTGTTGCTCAAATACTCCGAGATACTTATCTCGGTTCAACTTGTGTCTCTGTACAGATCCCTTCCGAGATGTCATCCAGCCATACCTCGGACCCTGCCGAGGATGTCGTCGAAGAGGGTGAGCGCGCCGGGTGGGAAGGTTCCGACGTAACCCAGGATGAGATTGACTGGCTGATCCGGACCCGGCGTATCCCGGAAGGGGTGAAATGCCGGCCCCCTGGCAAAAAAGCCGAGCCGAATTTGGAATCCGGCGAGCGCGTTGTTTTCGTCGCGCACTTCGAGCGCGGCTTTGGCCTCCCGGTGAGCCCATTCTTCCGGGCTTTCCTCAACAACTTTCATCTTCAACCCCACCATCTCCCAGCGAACGCCATCACCACTCTCTCGGCATATGTCTCTTTCTCCGAGGGATACCTCAGTCTTTGGCCCACCGTTGAGCTCTGGGCCAAGTATTTCCAACTCCGAAAGCAGAGTGTTCCGGATCCGGAAAACAAGAACTTCCCCAAGGAGATGACCCCGTGCGGAGCCGCTACAATTATACCTCGGAGAGGTTCCATCTTTCCTCGGATTCAAGGCCTGGAGTCATGCCGGAAGTGGCAGCGCACGTTCTTCTATGTGAAGAGCCCAGACAATGTCGACCTCCTCAACTTGCCGACATTCACTCTCCCTGCCCCCACAGAGCAGCATAACTGGAACTTCAACCCCAAGGAGACAAATCTCGAGGTCAACCAGATTCACAAATTTGTCATTGAGTTCCAGGTTGACGGTCGATGACCTCCTGAGCACCTTCATTAGCCGCCGAGTCTCCCCCTTCAAAACCGAGTTCACAAGATTTGCCACATGAGTGGACGATACGACCCTACTTGGGTCAGCACTCATGAGCTGAGCAAACCCGAGGTCCGGAGACGCGTTAAGTCCATGGCCAGGACTCGGATGACGGACGAGTGGGAATGGGGTATGAAACCTCATGATAGAACTCGGCTTCCGGAGCAAGTAAGTAACTTGCAATTTAGACCGACATACTTTGGCTACCGAGACAACTTTTATGTCGCCACCAAATTCTGCTCCTAGAATAACCCGGTTTTATTGCTTCTGACTTGCAGAGATTCGCTCGGCAAAAGACTGAAGACGGTGCGGATCCCTCCGCCAAATGGGGCAAAGATCTACCGGCCCCGGCCGTCACCGAGGTTGAAGACCCGGACGACGAGGATCACATGCCAATCCCGGCTGCTGGCGCCCCTACCTTGGGTAGCCTCGAGCCCGAGCCTCAATCCGAGATTGGTCAGATGACGATGATGATGAATGTGAAATTTTAGAGGTACTTGAAGCTCGTCCCATCGCATTTGCTCACCCACTGCCCTCGGCACCAGTTGATCTGGCAGGCCAAGCTCCAAGTACCCGCCCTGCTACCACGAGCAACCGAGGCGGAGCTCGCAAACGTGTCGGGACCGGTACCCCGGAAACCGGGACCTCAACAGCTTCAGACCCTGCGGCGAAGAAACAGAAGCTACAGAAGAAATCAGCGGCTAAACCGCCACGGGTCAAGAGGACACCGCCAGTTACTCAAGGGTAAGATACTTTCTGCCGATATACACTCATTTCTCTTCCTTCCTTGGACCGAGATAACATTACCCCGAGGTAACATTTTTCCCCGCCTCGATGCAGTGCTGCCCTTGAGGTTAACCAGAGCGCCTCTTCCATGCTCTCACCCCTTTCAACTACAGCGGAACCTCGGTCAACTGACTCCGGGGTACATCCCACCCCAACCGTCATACTGCTGTCGGCTTCTGATGCCCCATTTGGAGGAGGCCAAGATACTCCCGAGGTCGTGATCCTCGACCGAGATGATGGCTCCGGTGCTCCCACCGCGGACTCCGACATTCCGCGGGCCGACACTCCGGTAACACCGGACCCACAGCAACCACCACCACAACAACAAGAGTAGCAACAACAACAGCATCAACAACAGCAGCAGCAACAACAGCAACAACCAGAGCAGCAGCAGCCATCGCCACCACCGACATCTCCCACACCGGCATCCCAGAAGGCAACCACAGTTCCAAATCCGGTGCCAAGCCAATTGGCCACCAGAAAACTGCCGCTTATCCCGGATAAGCAACT
This sequence comes from Poa pratensis, assembly GCA_947311845.1. Classification (NCBI taxonomy): domain Eukaryota; kingdom Viridiplantae; phylum Streptophyta; class Magnoliopsida; order Poales; family Poaceae; genus Poa; species Poa pratensis. The sequence goes on from CAMZMU010000110.1 coordinate 11,545,686, forward strand.
GGTGGTGACTCCAACGCACTCCTCGAGCCACCAGCAACTAGTTGCCCGAGTCTCCAAAGCCGGCACAGCTATCTCGGAGTTCCCCCGCCTGCGCACTCAAAGCGGCAACAGCCTGGGCTCGGTGGAGCACTACAACATGGATTGGAACGCCGCAAGAAGACCGACATTGAGAAGGCCCTGATGCAGAGGGAGGAAGCTGCGCAGAAGCACAAGGAAATCCTCGAGAAGACCGAGGTTCGTGCTACCTCGGCACAGGAAGAACTTGATGCCCTCAAGGCAAAATGCGACATCTGGCTGGCCGAGCTCACCCGGATCAACCATGCGATGGACAGTAAGTTTCCTCTATCCTTTCTTTTTGTTTCCATTGCTTGTACCGACATTGAATATATATGCCGGTATATACCTCAATTCGGTGATAGTTTTTCTATCTTCAGATCACTTCTCCCATTCCAAGGCCGCTGCAGTCAACACTGTCCGCAGGGCACGAGCAAAAAGAGCAAAAGCTGGCCCAATCTCGGAGGAATGGGACATTGAAGATCATTTGACTGTACTGAATGCTCGCATATCCCCTCTGAAGAGCATTGGTACTGAACTCCTTGATGCTGGTATCCGGGTTTACCGAGCTCTATGGCCAAACTCTGTGACTCCAATTTCCATCTCCGAGTTATCCAAGTGCTTGCTTGCTGCCGAGACAAGGCTCTGAGTGTGGAGATCCTCCTCAGCCCGTGCCGGTGCAGATCAAGCAATGACCTTCGTACTCTCTTGGTACGAGTCAATCAACCTCGACGCCGTGCGGTCCTTGCGCCAAGGCTCAAAATGGACTTCAGATCCGACACTTATTGCAAGCCGCAAGGAGGCAGCCTCCTTCATGGCCAGCTATGCTCCCACTTGACACTTGCTTCCTGGTCCAGCCTACTCGGAGGATGAAGAAGATGACGAGGATGATGAAGAGGGTGAAGACGAGGAAGATGACGTTGATGAGGAGATCGAGGTCGAAGCTCCCGACACTGCCACTGATGCAGCAGCAGCCGACATTGCGAGGCAGCCAGAAGCCGACACTGCTCCGGAAGCAGCGTCCGACACTGCCGCTACCTCGGCAGCCACTCCAACACCCGAGGTTGTTCCAACAACCGAAGCTTCTCCTGCCGCCGAGACTGCGTCCGCTGACCCCAGTTCCTCCACTGCGGCTGCCTGAACTTATTACCAAATGAACTATTAAATCCCCGGAATGCCGGGTGCAGATGTAAATATACTCTTAAGTATTTCGCAGTGCTACTTTCATCATGCTAGTTTCAACAAGACAGGCTTGATGCCGGATCACCTTTCACCGAGTACTCGAGTTTACTTTCTTGTTCTACTATACTTAGTAATCTTTGCTCTTGTCTACTATTCAGGCGTTCGACAGTCGAGTCACAAGATCAAAATTATAGCATACAATACTTGTAAATTTTGAGGTAAGGTTTGGAGTCATCCGACACAAAGATAAGGAAAGAAAAACCGGGTTAGTAAACGACATATGTCGGATCTTTTTAGGACCGAGTTCCCGAGTCCATTTTCATGTTTACCATATACCATAACCTCTGCTCTTGACTGCCATTTCGGCGTTCGTCAGTCGAGTCACAAGATCACAACAAAATAGCATACATTACTTGAACTTTGAAACGAGGTCTCAAAACCATCCGACATATGAACAACATAGATAAAACAGAGATAAAACACATGCATATGGACAAGGCAGTCCCCGAGTTTCTTTTCGGAGTGCCAACATTTTATTCAAAGGAAAACCGAGATACATACATTGCGCCCTTATGAGTAAAAGGGTCGGAGTAGAGCTACATTCCAGGGTCTTTTGGTCTCCTCTCCGGATTTGTCCATTACATTTTTCCTCGGTGCCTGCGCATCTATAAGATAGTATGAATCATTGTGCAGAGCCTTGCTCACAATGAATGGTCCCTCCCATGGAGGTGACAACTTGTGTCGGCCTGCTTTGCGTTGCACTAGCCTCAGCACCAAATCTCCCTCTCGGAATACCCGAGGGCTGATCTTCCGGCTATGATAGCGTCGGAGATTTTGCTGATATATAGCTGACCGAGATAAGGTCAGTTCTCGTGCTTCTTCGAGCAAATCAACATCATTTTCCCGAGCTTCTTTTGCCTCGGTTTCAGTGTACAACGCCACTCTCGGCGAGTCATACTCCATGTCGGTCGGCAGGACCGCTTCTGCTCCATAGACCAGAAAGAATGGCGTATAGCCAGTTGAACGATTGGTGTGGTCCTTAGACCCCACAATACTGCTGGTATCTCCTCTATCCAGCATCCCGGAGTTCGCAACAGTGGTTCAATCAACCGGGCTTTGATACCGGCCAACACCAATGCATTTGCTCTTTCCACTTGCCCATTTGCCTCTGGGTGTGCCACCGAGGCTATGTCCAACCGAATTCTTTTTTCCGCACAGAACCGAGCAAACTCTCCCACAGCAAAGTTTGTGCCATTATCCGAGATAATGCTATGGGGGTAACCATATCTCAAAATGATGTCCTTCAAAAAGGACACAGCTGTGTGACCATCACACTTCCTGATTGGCTTCACCTCGATCCATTTGGTGAACTTGTCCACCATTACCAGCATATGAGTCATGTTACCTCGGGCTGGCTGAACTCTCCCACCATATCCAGACACCAAACTGCAAAGGGCCAAGTGATTGGAATTGTCTTGAGTGCCGAAGCTGGCAGGTGGATCTTCTTAGCAAATCTCTGACATCCCTCACACTTTCGGACGATATCTTCTGCCTGATTCAAAGCACTGGGCCAATAAAATCCATGCCGGAATACTTTAGCCACCAAGGCTCTTGATGAAGCATGATGACCACACTCTCCCTGATGAATCTCCAGGAGCATCTCTTGCCCTTCCTGCGGCTCGACACAGCGCTGCAGTACCTCGGTCACACTTCTCTTGTATAACTCCTGGTTGATGATGGTGTATGCCTTGGATCTTCTTTGCACTTGCCTAGCCTCAACTTCATTACTTGGCAAACTCCCATCCATCATATACGCCATTATTGGTTGTGCCCACCCCGGCACAGGACGCACAGGAAAGACCGGATCATCCACCTCCATGAGATCAACCGACATTGCTTCCTCCGACATTGAGTAACCAGTCCCCGAGTTCTGCCAAGCAGTCCCCGGGTTCTCCCAAATGCATCCGACATCCATGTCCATGGGCACACATCAGATTCCGGTTTCGCCGGGATAAAGATTGACTCGGACTCGGGGATGGTTTGATTGATGGCTTCCTCAAATGCTCCAAGGATATGCCGGGTGGGATTGGATCCCGGGATGAACCCAGCTTGGACAATACATCGGCAGCTTCATTTTCCTCCCGAGGTATATGCTTGAACTCGCACCCTTCAAAGAATCCCGAGATCTTCTGGACATGAAACCGAAAAGCGCCATATTGGCGTCTAAAGCGTCCCAATTTCCCGAGACTTGCTGCACCACCAGATTCGAATCCCCGAAACATTCAATTCGGCGAATTCCTATTTCCTTGGCCACATTGAGCCCATGGACCAGTGCTTCATACTCGGCCACATTGTTAGATGCTGCAAAATGAATCTGTAGTACATATCTCAGCTGATCCGCTTTGGCGAGGTAAGAACTACTCCGGCCCCAAACCAATCTTGGTCTTGGAACCATCAAAGTGCATCCTCCAGTAATTGGAGTCAGGCAGTGGTGGCTCATATTGCATTTCGGCCCAATCCACCAAGAAATCCGGCAGTGCCTGAGACTTAATGGCATCCCTCTTTCATAGTGAGGAGTGTAAGGGGACACCTCGATGGCCCACTTGGCTATTCGGCCAGTTGCATCTTTACACCCAATGATCTCCGAGATAGGAGCCTCACATACCACGGTGATTGAATGCTCTTGGAAGTAATGTTTCAACTTCTTAGCAGCCAGATAGACACCATATGTCATCTTCTGGTAGTGAGGATAGTTCTGCTTGGATAACGAGATCACCTCGCTCAAATAATATACCGGCCTCTGCACGGTTTTGCCCTCTTCTTCTCGCTCCACCACCACAACACTCACAACTCGGTTTGTGGCTGCAATGTAGAGCAACATCGGCTCTTTGGGTAATGGTGAGGCCAGTATCGGCGCAGTTGCCAGCATCTTTTTTAGCTCGGTGAACGCCGCATCTGCTTGCGGGGTCCACACGAAGTGGGTGGTTTTCTTCATGAGCTGATACAAAGGCAATGCCTTTTCTCCCAACCTGCTAACAAACCGACTTAAGGATGCCAAACATCCAGTGAATTTCTGCACGTCCTTGAGACATGTCGGTAACCTCATGCTTTCAATAGCACGGATTTTTGTCGGGTTCACCTCGATACCTCGGCTTGACACAAGGAAACCTAGTAATTTGCCTGCCGGCACACCGAATGTACATTTATCCGGGTTAAGTTTCATCCGGTATTTTCTCAAGTTCATGAATGTCTCTCTGAGATCATCAATCAGAGAGGATTTATCTTTAGTTTTTATGACGACATCGTCGACATACACCTGCACATTTTTGCCTATTTGCTCATGCAAGCATTTCTGCATACATCTCTGATAAGTAGCACCGGCATTTCTCAAACCAAAGGTCATGACACGATAGCAATAAGCCCCATACGGGGTAATAAAAGCAGTTTTCAATTGATCAGCAGGGTTCAAAGGTATCTGGTGAAAACCAGAATACGCATCTACAAAGGATAACAGCTCACACCCGGCTGTAGAATCGATCACTTGATCAATCCGAGGCAGCGGGAATGGATCCTTAGGACATGCCTTGTTCAAGTTCGTGAAATCGATACACATGCGCCACACCTTGGCCACCAAAGGTTCATCCTTTTTCTTTTCTACCAGGACCGGGTTAGACAACCAGTCCGGTGTAGTACTTCCATGATGAAACCAGCCGCAAGCAACTTGGCCAGCTCATCTCCCACTACTTTTCTTTTCTCATCCGAGAGACGTCGTATCGGTTGCTTCACAGGTTTCATATCTGGCCTGACAAATAATGAGTGCTCAGCCAACTCCCTCGGAACACCTGGCAGGTCCTGATTTGACCATGCAAAGATATCCCGATTCTCACGGAGGAAGTGACTGAGCTCGCCTTCCTATTTCTCCGTTAACCCGGTACCAATGATGACGTTGTGTCCGGGAATGCCGGGTCCACGTTGATCTTCTTGGTCTCCTTTGGCATCTCGAAAGTCGCATTCTGCTCCGGGTTAGCCATACCCGGCATGCCGAGTTGCGCGGACTGAGCCAACGCCACCACTTCATGGATTTCTTCTTCTCTGCAGCGATAATCAGTGACTCGGCCAAGCACGATCCAGCCGAGGCACACTCCAGTGCACGTTTGTAATCACCCGAGATGGTGATGATGCCATTAGGACCTGGCATTTTCATCTTGAGGTAACCCACATGGGTTGATATCATGAACTTGGACAGCGCAGGCCTGCCGAGTAAAGCATGGTATGGACTTTCGAGGTCCACCACCTCAAACTGGATGCTCTCAGTTCGGCAGTTGTCCTTGGTGCCGAACAACACATCAACCCAAATTTTGCCCATAGGTGCAAATGAGACACCCGGCACTATGCCATGGAAGGTCGTGCTACTCGGTTGCAGCATGTTCATCGAGATACCCATCTTCACCATGGTGTCTCGGTACATGATATTGATAGCACTCCCATTATCAATGAGAACTCGGGTGAACCGGACGTTGATGGTGGGTCCAATGAATGTCGGATCCTCCACCAATGCATAACCTCCCGGAGTTGGCATAACTCGGGGATGATCCCTTCTGCTCCAACTGATCTCTTGCTCGAACCAGTGCATATACTTCGGCACTGCTGGCATAACTGCGTTCACCTCCAGTGCACGCCGATGCAAGCTCCTCTTGTCAGTTGTCTCGATCACAAAGACCACATAGCTCTGATGAGCTTCTCTGTAATCTCCCTGGGGATACTCTCCCTGCCTACTGGGACTAGCATTCACTTGGTTAACATTTTCCTGCCCTCTCCTGATATCCACAGATTTTAGAGCTGCAGGCCTCGGCGGAGGCGCACTTATGGGAATAGTGTTTGCCCCGGTGAGCGGTAGTGCTTGCCTCTGTTGAGGATATGTAACGGGAGGCCTCTGAGATGCCCCCATCTGATTTCCTTCAGAACTTCTGTAACAGCCCGAAGTTGAGAACCTGAAAACCTGTGTAAAATTTTCGCTTTTGTGTTCATTGCATCATGGCATCCATATTAAATTGCTAAACAATATGCTAATTGGTTTGGCAACATTTAAACAACCAAAATGCCAAACTTGCTCTAACAAACTTCAAAACTATGAAGGCACTCAAAGTTGCAAAACAAGATACTTTGACCTCTTATATTTGTCAAGGAAGTTCCGAGAGTTCAAAAAGATTATTTTTGCACTCTCTTTAAATTTTACTAAAGGAGCAACATCTTGAAATTAGTAAAATGCCTAAATTGAACCCTATGAACAAAAGTGGTACAAAACATTTTATTTTGAGACACCAAAACTTGTGGAGCTCCTACAGGCTCAGGGGAGCCTCCCCAAATTTTGTCATAATTTTTGGAGATGTTTAAGTGCCTCAATTAAATTACTAAATCACAGGTTTTAATTTTAAAAATGAAAAGGACCTATCCGTGATGGAAACAAAAGTTCCAAGGGGGTTTTTGCAAAAGCCGCGTCTTCTTCCCTGTAGCGACCGAGCGAGCTGCTCGAGCTGCGCCCGCTCGTCGCCGCGGCCGCGCCCGTGTGCCCCGCGCCCTCCTGCCGCGTCGAGGAGATGAGGAGGCCCCCACCACATGCTGCTCCCCATCCCCCACTCGCTCACCTGCGCCCGTTCCCCATCTCTCTCCCTGCTCCTCACCGAACCGCCATGGCCGCCGAGCTTCGCCGCCGCGTCGCCGTCATTTGAGCGCCCAAGGAGCAGATCGACGACCACCACTAGCTCCGCCGCGTCGTCTTCGCCGTCTCCGCCGAAGGAATCGAGCCGAGGAGCCCGGGATCGCCGCCGCATTGCCGTCTTCTTCCTTGTAACATCCCAAGTTTTTCAAAAAGTTGAAAAACCAGAAAAAATTAAAACTTTTGAAAACTATTATGTATTTTGCTTTGAAAAGAAAATTCATGCATACATTCATCATCATATAGCATTGTTTGCATTTGGATATTTCAAAAGTGGGAATAATAATTCCACTTGAAAACATATTTAAGAAAATATATTAGTACAACATTTATGCTCCAATTTTCTTTTGACTTTTATGTGTGATCTTTTAATGTTTGCTTGTGTTTTGTTTGTATCTATTGAAATTTAAATATTTGCAAATGTTTATCTTGTGGTATTTAAGTTCTACTTAAGCCACATTTGATTGTTTTAAATCCTATTTTAAATTTGACATTAAGTGTCATTTTGTTTATTAAAAACCTAGTTTGAAAATCAAAATGATCTCTATTTGAAAAAGTGTGTTTGGCTAAGATTTGTTTGTATGTATTAGGATTTATTCTATTACTTACCTATTCTCTATTTTCAAGTTTTATAGTTTTGCTTTTGAAAGCAAATATTTATTTGGATTTTAAAATGAGTTTTGAAATCATTTTGATTTATCAAACCCCTTTTAAACTATTTGAGTTCTATGCAAATTATTTTATTGAGTGATATGTAATCTTATTAATCATATTTTGCTTTGGTTTAAAAATATAAGATCAAAAGGAATTTATAAAACCCTATAGTTTTCAAATGACATTGATATGTCCAAAATTCATTTAAACACTTTTCAAAAATTTAGTTGACAAATGTTTTGGGAAATGTTATTTGAGGTTTTCAAATTAAAGAGTTGGTTTTTACAAAACTACAGAAATTGGTTTGACTTATTTTGGTTTTGTATTTAAAAAGATATTAAAGTTTTTAGGAAAAGAAAAGAAAAGCATTTGAACAAAAAAAAATAGGAACCCTAGCTAATTAGGCCAAACCCATCTCTTCTCTCCCACAGCGCGCAACAGCCCAACACCGGCCCACGGCCCAGCCCAGCTTTTTCCTTTCCGTCACTGACATGTGGGACCCAGCCGTGACGCAAGCACTGACGTCATCGTCGCCTTCTTCGTGTTGAACACGAACTCACCGAAACCCTAACCGATTTGTTTCCAAAATTCACACGATTTTGTTGAGATTCTTCCGGGTATGTTGGCCCCATATAAACCCCCACGTCCTCCGCACCAAAAGCCCTAAAAAACCCTAGCAAAAGCGCCACCAGGCTGCTCGCAATCGCCGCCGCCGTGCCGCCATTTTCCGCCGCCGTTTCTTAAAGCTGCCGGTGATCCTCGACCCTCTCAACACCTCTCGCTTCTCCATACCCTGGCGCACCTCCCTGACACTTTTGCGCACTTTTTGCGTGCACCAGATCGACGCCCGCTTCATCGACCTCGACTACCGCCGCGGGAGCAACTTCGGCTAGTGACCAAGGACCACCCGAAGCTTCCCCGACCTCCGCAACCGCACCATCGACCTCGCCCCGTCATCCTCCATCGCTAGGTAACGCCGCCGTAGCCCAAACCCCTCCCAGTCGTCGTATTCTTGCTCGACGTCAATGGCACCGCCGCGGTTAGCACGCCGGAGTTTCTCCGGCTGAGTCATATAGATCTAGGCTGTTAGATCGTAGATGGACGCTCCAGATCAGATCCACGTCGCGAAGGGGTATGCTCCAATGAGAAGACGCCACGTCGCTTGTCTGGCCGCGAAGACCGCCCAACCGCGTCCACGTCCGTCCGCAACCCGTCCGCACCGCTTCAGCCCGCGAAGACGACGCGCACCAATCGGAGGCCGCCGCGTGGACACCGACGCCCGGGGACTTCAGCGTGAAGATTCTTTTGTTTTTATTTACAGATTAGCCCCTGCGCATCACAGATTAGTCCCTGCGATTAAATCTATCATTAATTTTTATCCCTTTATCAGAAATTTAGGAAATTTATATTTTTGGATAGCTACTGACGTGTAGAAACTTTTGGCATGGATAATTTTAGGTTTTGTTGAATTAATTTTGTTTAATTTAAAAAGTGGCTTAATTAATGTTTTAAACATAACTCTAAATTAAAATTTGATAATTGATTAAATTCTTTTGCTATAATTTTATATGACTAAGTTCTGGCCGTAGGATTACTCTAGTATTTTTGTAAAAGTATTTTTTCTACGTTTTGGTAATTAATTATGATTAAATGCTTTTAGGTGGTATTTTTAATAATTAAAATTGATTAAAATTATCTTTCTTCATATATTCGGCCAATAAAATGACTTAGTCATATTTTTGATCATCCTAGCTATAAAAGTACTTAGAAATATTATGCCCTCCAAATGGAGTAACTTTCTTCCTTAGAAAATTTTGTTAATAAAATTTTGACAACACTTTTCCTTAGAGATTTCCTTAGAAAATTTCAACACCTTAAAAGTACTAGATCTTGTCCTTAGAAAAATTTAGCATCTTGAAAACTTAGATGTTTCCTTAGAAAATATTCTAAGTACTTGATATGACAAATGTTTGTCCTTAGAAAAACTATCAACTAATTGTTTTCATACCTTTTCCTTAGAAATTATTTTGCACTTCTTATTTTTGTTTACTTTCCTTAGAAATTATTCGGACTTATTGTTTGACCTTTGGTCCTTAGTTATTTTTGGACCATATTACTTGCTTGCATTCCTTAGAGCATTTTCATAAGCATGGCATGCATGTTAAGTCCTTAGCATTATTTGTGTACATCTTACATGACTTCCTCCATAGAAATTTTGAGGATGCATGTTAGCCTTTTTGACTCCCTTGTCAAAACCATTAAGCCAGGACTTAGCATGAAAACAAGACTGCAGAAGCATCTCCAAGAAGAAATGACTTAGAAGAAATCAAGAGAAAGTTCATGAAGGCCAACCAGCTACATTTTTCCAAGTCTTCCTTCCCTTTCTCTCCTTTCTTCCTCCTTCTCTTAAACTTCATGGTGGCTAAGTTATATTCAAGATCAACCAGCTACCAACATCATCAAGTCTTCAGAATCAACAAGTCCACAAATGTGCAATGAAGTCATCACATCAAGTAAAACTACAAGGAAGCAAAGAGAAGAATTTTAGAAGACCAACTACTTCTTTTCTTTCTATCTCCTTTCTTTCTATTTTTGTCTCACCTTGGACATAGACCAAGTCCTTGGTGTTTAAGACTAAGTTCATAGAGTGCTATTTGAAGATCAATGAAGCTGCAAATGAGTTGAAGGTTATTTGAAGGCCAAACTTGTGAAGACTTAGAGTAGCCTTACAACCTTCAAGTGGTGGTTTTATCAAATTTATTTTACTCTACCTTGACCTTGCCTTAGCTGAATGGGATAATGTTATTTTGTTGTCTTTCCCTTATTTTGTTTTGCTTGTCTTTCATACCACATTTCTTTGTATCATCCTGCATCTCATGCATATCATATTTTCCAAGTGTTGCATTTATGATTGTATGTTTATTTGTGATTTGTTTGACTTGTTAGAAATTCCGGAGATAGACCAAAGTGGTTGCAACTGCTACTACTACACTTCTGTTTGCCAAGGCAAGTGGCACACCCCATAAATTTCCTAAGTATTTTTCTATGCATGACTTAGTGTTTTTTTTAATGCATGTGTAGGATAGTATTGCTATGCTAAAACTACTATCTCCTTTACACTAGTTGTGTCTAGAATCCTATTGATAACTTGGTAGAATTATTGATGCTATGCAAATTTGTTTTATTCAAAGCTTAAATTCTACTAAGTTAATTTATCACCTGGGTGGATTTGGGATTGCATGGCTGCCAGAGTTGAGTGTTTATTCACTTGTGGATTGCCACCCAGGATTAAAGGGACCAATGTTCTCTAAGTGAAGTTGCTTACCGTGCAGCCATTAGTCATATGGGCTCTAGCTAGATGGATTAAGTTGCGTGGACTCGTCCCGATTTGACAGGTGGTGGTAGAATGGTTAGAATGGGAGCGCGTCAAGTCGGTATGGGATGGGAAAATGCTTCTGAAAGTCTCGTCTCAACTCTCCCCTTTTCCTTAGCACAAATTGTGTGCTTGAGGATAGTTTGGGTTAGTTGAGTCTAATGGTGAAAGTGCACAACCTCTGCAGAGTTAAAAACTAAGTACTTAGCCGTGTCCCCGGTTACGGACAATTTGAGCAGCTGATCAAGGATTCAACGGAGGCTTCATCGTTCCAATTTCGAAAGTAAAACTTGATGGTGAACAAGGGTAGATGAGACTATGGTTTTATACCATATCGTCTCCAACTTTTGAAGAAAATGTTTTACAAAGTGTTAGGCAAAATTGGCTTTTATGCAAAATAGCCTTGAAACTCCACTAGCCAAATATGCATATAGGCTATAGAGTTATTCCATTAAGTGTCCACATAGTGTCACTTGCCAGATCCATTTTTAATGGTATCTGACCCACTCTGTTGCAAAATTTTATTTGTTGCAGATTGTTCAGTTGACGAGTGAGTTTACGTTAAGGGTTTTCGAGTCTGCAACCAACATGTTTTCGCCTGTGGCACATGCAAAGGATGAGGACTCCATAAAGATTTATTTCCGCTGCTTTACTCTTTCAAGCTAGCTATATGCTATGCAAGTTGTAATGAATATTTTACCAAGTCTGGATCATTCGATGTAATAATGATACTTTGTTGTGATACTTCATCTTAAACTGTGTGTGCAAATGAAACGATCCAGGGGTTTGCACTATACACAGGTACCTTGCCAATTTCTAAGTGCAGGTACGCTTCATTCCTCTCTAGCCGCGGACGTCTGTCACGATTCCGGCCATCTCCGTCCACCTCCGGTCCTCCCGAGCACATCCCCGCCACCAGGGTGAGCACGCCGTTCCCCGGAACCTCCCCATTACCTAGCTAGCTCTCTAGTTCGTCAAAATCGCCGTAGCCGTAGCAACTCTCCGTCGAACTGGAAAATCCGGTGCCAGTCCCGGAATTTTCCGGAATCCATTCCGGATTAGGAAAATAGCTACTGCACTCACCCAGTTTCGCCCGGAATACACCCGGAATTGGCCCGGAAATAATTCCGGATTTTATTTCTCTGGTGCCAAACCCGGAATTATCCGGACCTGAAACCGGATCGCTCCCGGTACCAGACCCAGAATTATTCGGAACTGAAACCGGATACTCCTTTGAACCTGTTTCAACACCTCTCTCAACTCACCCTTTGGTTTGGTTTGCACTAATGTTTAATCACCTCAACCATGCATCTTACACATGTGCATGTCATTCATATGCAAGTTCAATCTAAGGTTTCATCTATTCTAATTAAGAAGTAAAAATGATTCTTGACCTAACTCCACGGGGTATTCGAGATGTGCCCCTCTAAGCATCCGAACTCCGTTTAAGTTGAATAGATTGAATCATCCTCCTCCCGGGGAGTTAAAATGGCATGTAATCATGTGTTTGCGCATTGCAATTGTCAAAAGCATGTGTGGTGATTGATTGTTCTTCCGTTGTTATGCTTCGATAGATTGATGACCCACGAGTATAGGGGATCGCAACAGTCTTCGAGGGAAGTAAAACCCAAATTTATTGATTCGACACAAGGGGAGCCAAAGAATAAATATAAGCCTTAACAGATGAATTGTCAGTTCAGCTGCACCTGAAAGTAGACTTCCTCGACACAGATTATCAGTAGCAACGGTGATATAACAGCAGTAGTAACAAAGTAATAGCAGCAACAGTGTAACAAAGACAGCAGCAGTAATTTCAGTAAACAGCAGGATTAAAAGTACTGTAGGCATAGGGACGGATGTACGGGCGTTGCATGGATAAGAGCGCTCATGTAATAATCATAACTCAGGGCATTTGCAGGTAAACAATTATAAAAGCATCCTAGTACTAGTCAAACATAGGCATGTGTTCCGTATATAGTCGTACGTGCTCGCAATGAGAAACTTGCACAACATCTACTGTCCTGCCAGCCCGTTTGCAGCGGGGCCTCAAGGGAAACTACTGGCAATTAAGGTACTCCTTTTAATAAAGTACCGGAGCAATGCATTAACACTCCGTGAACACACGTAATCCTCAAGTCAAAGCCATCCCCTCCAGTTATCCCGGTTGCTGTCACTCCGGGGCCTCGGGTTCCGGACAATAACAGGTGAAAACAACTTGCAGATATGATCTAAAACATAATTATTCTCATGCATCAACAACATGTTCAGATCTGAGATCATGGCACTCGGGCCCTAGTGGCAAGCATTAAGCACAACAAGTTGCAACAATGATAAATAGCACTAACAATGGATACTAGGCACCATGCCCTAACAATCTGGCAACTTATTACATGAACAATCTCATCCAATCCCTACCATCCCCTCAGCCTACAGCAGGGAACTACTCACACATGGATGGGGGAATCATTGATGGTTGATGGAGAGGCGGTGGTGATGACGATGGTGATGATCTCCTCCGAATCCCCGTCCCGGCAGGGTGCCAGAACGGAACTTCTGATCCCCGGAATAGAGATCGCGGCGGCGGCGGAGCGTGGATGTGTTTCGCGAAATATGGTCGAACCCCCCTCGATATTTAGGTCAAGGGCAATATATAGTCCAAAGGGGAGCGTCGGGGGGCGACCGAGGTGGCCACGCCACACTTGGGCGCGGCCCCACCCCCAGCCGCGCCCAGCTATGGCGTGGCTGCCTGGTGTGGCCTCTCCGACTCCCCTTCTGGCTCCGTGGGTCTTCCGGTGAAATATGACGATCGCAATTGTTTTCGGAGTTTTTCTCGAAAGTTGACTTTTCTGCACAAAAAGAAGACACCAGGGCAATTCTGCTGAAAACAGCGTTAGTCCATGTTAGTTGCATCCAAATCATACAAGTTAGAGGTAAAACAACAGCAAAAGTGTTCGGAAAAGTAGATACGTTTTGGACGTATCAACTCCCCCCAAGCTTAGCTTATTGCTTGTCCTCAAGCAATTCAGTTGACAAACTGAACGCGATAAAGAAACTTTTACGAACACAATTGCTTCATATGATGTATACATACTTGAATTATGATTATACTTACTAGCTCATGATAGGAGATATGCATAAGATAAAAGCTTGATAAATATGCAGCCATGAAAAGATTCTAACATACTAAAGGTAAACAACATGGCATATAACTAAGTGCAGGATTGCAATGTTCGTAATTGGGTATGGCAAAGTGGTATCTCGCTTGCCCGAATGTGTGCAGCAAAACATAAATGCCCAGGCACCTCTGAAGTTTACAGGCAGACTAGAAATAAAGCTTATCAAAGATAAAAGCATCAAGCTATGTCACTACTAACCTATTCTGGGACAAGCACATTTCACTAAGAATGACAGTCATGCTCTCAAAGAAGTGCTTTAAAGAAGGATGGTGACTCAACATTAAAATAAAAGATAGGCCCTTCGCAGAGGGAAGCAGGGATTAAATCGTGTGCTAGAGCTTGTTAGTTCCCGAAGGCATATAAAGAGTGTAAAAATAATATTTTGAGAAGTGGTTGCAAGTGTCAACAAATCCGCGATAGAGTTCTTGTCATCTTCCATAACTAACCAACTTTTAGAGCGGTTCCGAAAATTCATATAGTTTGCATTATATCATGCTTACAGATTTTTGACACTCCTCCCAACCTTTTCTTCCACAAACCATGGCTAACCGAATCCTCGGGTGCCGACCAACAATCACCGTGGAGGAGTGTCTATTTTAATATTAAATGATAGGTGGACTAACCAGCTCTTTTGCAAAAATAAAAGTGGACAAGCAGATGAAGCTACTTGTCCTTGGAAATCATTTAGCATGGAAGATGACAAGTTCTACTACCACATCCTTATGAGCTACACGCAGTGACACAAAAAGGGATTGTACAATTTTGAATAGTTAAAGATAGCACACGAAGAAATTTACTTGGAATGGTTTAAAACCATGCATAGGAATTTATAGTGGACTCTTTGGAATAACTTGGTTTTCAGGATTTTGGATGCACAAGCAGCATTCCCGCTTAGTACAGGTGAAGGCTAGCAATAGACGGGGAAGCGACAACAAGAGAGCACAACTGTCATAATCATACTTGCGACAGAATAAAATTAGCAGTGGCATAAAAGTGATACAGAAACTCTGAGTCACAATAGATCGTCGAGGCTTGACTTTTGTTTTGAGTCATAAACATGTGTAAGCATGTGCCAAGTCGAATCAAGTAAAACATTCAGAGGAGGATACCACACTACAATACCACTCTACGAATAAAACAATGCATGCAAATAACTATATGACATATGGTGCACCTTCAGGAGATTAGGATTAATCATGAGAAAACATGGCTATCAAGCATTCATCAAGTAACATAGCCCATACCATAACTACTAAGCGCAATCATATGGACAGGTATGTGTACAAAAATGAAAACAAATACGGTTCATACCAGCCTCTCACCACATCAAGTTGTCGAATATCGTCATTATTGCCCTTCGCTCGCATGACTTGAATGATATAAAATGAAAACCAAGCTCCAGGTGGAGTCACAGACGGCTGTTGAATCTGAAAAGAACTATACAAAACCAAGAAGAACAACAAATATTTTTGGTGTTTTCGAATTTTAAAACAAAGCAAGGAAGAAGCAAATAAAAAGGAAAATATTTTTGGGTTTTTTGAATATCAACTCGAAAATCAAAAAGACAAAATAAAACTACAACTCGAATTACTAAAATAAAAGCATAGAGAAACAACGAAAATATTTTTGGTATTTTTGGGTTTTGAGAAAATAAACACCACAAGCAAGAACAAATAAAAGAAAGCGAAATATGGATATACAAAGAACTGACATGGAGCGAATATAGAAATGAGCGAACTGTCAGTATACGCGTACCTCCCCCCAAGCTTAGGCTTTTGGCCTAATTGGGAGACAATCATCCCCACGGACCCCATGCCGAAGCGTCGTAGGCGGTCGATGAAGAGGATCCTCCTTGCTGGTCAGGGTAATATGGCGCGCCGCCATAATAGGGGACGTCAGGGGCCGCCGGCGGTGGCACCGTAGGCTGCCCCGGCTGCCCATCTGGGTAGAACCGCGCGTGGTATCGCGGCACCACCATCTGTGTGCTCAATTCCTCCCGCGAATATGATAGAGGATCCCTGTAAATACTGAACAAACTTGGTTGCGGTAGAGGAACTTCCAGCTCCGCCTCGTTAGCATAAACAATTCTATAAACCAAGTTATCAAGAGTGGATCCAGATGTAACAAATTTATGTGCTATCATAGCAGAGAGATCAAGTTTTTCAGGAACTAAAATTTCATCAGTAGGATCAGCCTCAAGACTAAAGTCAGCTAAAACACGCGCAGCAATAATGCCTCCAAAAATGGGGCCTTTGGTGGCGAGGCGGCGAGCAACTAAAGCACCAAGATTATAAGTTTTATCGCCCTTCAAAGCAGTAGCAAGAAATGCTAGATGCATATTCGAAATATTACTAGTGTTTTCCCTAGGAAGAACACTTCTAGTTAAGTAGTATAGGAAATACCTTATGGCCGGAAACTGAACATTTCTTATCTTACCACGGTGGGCTGAGCGAGAGTCTCCATAACACAACTCCTGGTAGAGCGCAGTTAGCTCGGATGGCTGCTCCTTAATCTTCTTGGTCGTCCCCGATGGGGCAATACCTATGATCCTGCAAAAATTATCTAGCTCCATAGTACATGCACGATCATAAATTTTAAAATCAACTGTTGGTTTATAAGCTTTGCAGTTAAATTTGAAACTCTCAACAAAGATCTTAGTGAGTCTAGAATATTGGGTCCTGGTATCCCCCATGAATGTTTGTAGACCCACACTCTCAATCATGCTCATGAAGTCCTCATAAATCCCTGCAGCCTGCAAAAATTGAGTACATGGAAAAACAGATGGATGTGGTGCTCCAAGGTCCCCCGAATCATCAATCTCTGGAGTAATAAGATCTTCATTGTAAGATCTCCTAGGAACTTTGGCTTCAGATGACCTGGTCTTCCTTGAGGATGATGGTGCACGCCTCTCAAACAACTCTCCAAAGGAAAATTTCTTCATCTTCCTTTTCTGAAATTTTTCAACAAGTCTCATAAAAAATGATTTTGCAACTATAGAATCAAGGCAACTACTATAGAAACTTGCAAGAGGGCTACACATGCATCAAGGATAATTAATCTAAGCATAGAACAAGCATGCAAGCTCACTTAACCAGCAACATACAGCAGCAAAATACTCTAGAAATACAACACTAAACAAAATTCTACTTGGATAATCGAAGGAGTCACATACCGGTGAGTAAACAAGCAAAGTTTCAGCAACTGAAATGGGCTGAGCAAGGAGATCGAAAAATTCGAGCTCAAGAGCAGCAGGAACACGAGTTTGAACAATGGATATGAGTTTGGTCGGGAGAGAGAAAGAAAGGGGAGGAATCTCACCTTGTGGAGGCTCAGGTGGGACCCACGCCACAGGGGGGCGCGGCCTCCACCCCTGCCGCGCCGAGCTATGGCGTGGCAGCGTGGTGGGTCCCCCTGGTCAGCCCCAGGTACTACCACGTTGCATTTTTCAAAATAGGAATTTACGTAAAATTTTCAGATTTTTCTGACAACTTTCAATTTCGAGCAAAAACTGGGCACTTAAAATTCTAAACAGCAGCTAAGCAAAATTTTAACCACACTAAACAACATTCTAAAAATTTATAAAGACAGCAATATAACAGAAGGTATAACAGATGAGAAAGAGAGAATGTGGTTTAACAATTTTATGCAACTAAAATGTATTTGTCAACAAGGTTGATCAAGTCTTGCCACCAAATATATTTTATTTGACATAAAAGAATTAAACTACATGATACCATTATGTTACCTTATATTGAATAGATATTGTCCCAACCATAATACTTTCATATCCTTCATGGTGGTCATAAATAGGACAATCAATACTTCCAACTTTGATAGTTTTATAACTTGCAATTGAGCTAACTCCACATAATACATTTTGCTTCTTGGGAAAATAAACAGTATGCTCTTTGTCATTGACATTAAAAGTAACTTTCCCTTTATTGCAATCAATAACAGCTCCTGCAGTATTAAGAAAAGGTCTACCAAGAATAATGGACATATTATCATCTTCAGGCATATCCAACACAACAAAGTCAGTCAAAATCAAACAGTTGGTAGTAACTTGAACAGGAACATTTTCACATATACCAACAGGAACAGCAGTAGATTTATCAGCCATTTGCAAAGATATATCAGTTGGTATCAATTTATCTAAATAAAGTCTCTTATAAAGAGAGAAAGGCATCACACTTACTCCAGCTCCAAGATCACAAAGTGCAGTTCTAACATAATTATTTTTAATAGAGCAAGGAATAGTTGGTATACCTGGATCTCCAAGTTTCTTTGGAACCTTACCATTGAAAGAGTAATTAGCAAGCATGGTGGAAATCTCCTCATTAGGAATTTTCCTCTTGTTAGAAACAATATCCTTCATGTATTTCGAATAAGGAGGCAGCTTAATAGCATCAGTCAAAGGAATTTGCAAAAACAAAGGTTTCATCCACTCACAAAACTTGTTGTAGTGTTCTTCTTCCTTGGATTTATGTTTCTTATTAGGAAAAGGCATTGATTTTTGCACCCAAGGTTCTCTTTCTTTACCATGTTTCTTAGCTACAAAATCCTCTTTAGTGCAATTTTTATTTTCAGTGTCACTATCAGAATCGCTCTCAACCTCTTCATTATTATTAGCATTGTTTCTATCATTATCATTAACAGGTTCATTACCATTTTCAGTTTCAGCATCAGACACAGATATACTATTAGGATCACTAGCAGGTTCTTTTTCCTTAATAGTTTCAGAAGACTCTACAGCAGGTTTATGTTTCTTCTTCTTTTTCTTAGAAGGAGAGCTGGGCCTTTCAGCTAATTGAGAATCTTGTTCAATTCTTTTAGGATGTCCCTCAGGATACAAAGGATCTTGAGTGGAAGCTCCACTCCTAGTTGCTATTCCAAAAGCATGTTTTCCATTACTATTAGAATTTTTAGCTAGCAAGTCTTTTTGTACTTTAGTAATTTGCTCCATTTGAGTTTGAACCATACTAAGATGTTTAACTAGACCTTTAATGTCATTTACAGTTCTTACCAAAACATCTTGCAAATTACTAATAATACGAGAATTTTCTAACAGATGATTTTCTACTCTCATATTAAAATGCTCCTGCTTAACAATAAAATTATCAAGTTCATCTAAGCATTGATCAGGAGGCTTACCATAAGGAATATCACCAGCATCGAAATATTGTAGAGAGTGTACCTCAATTGAAGGTGGAGGAGTCGGCTTACATAAGTCTTCTATTGGAGGTAAATTTTTAACATCTTCAGATTTAATACCCCTCTCCTTGAGAGTCCTCTTGGCTTCTCTCATTCCTTCATTATCAAGTTCAATAACACCTCTCTTTCTTGGTGTAGGCACTGGCGCAGGCTCTGGTGTGGGAGTGGGTTCAGCTATAACCCAATCTTCATAATTTTGGCTAATCTTAGCCATTAATTCCTCAGCTTCATCTGGAGTTCGTTTCCTGAAAACACAACCAGCACAACTATCCAGGAATGTCCTAGATTCATCGGTTAGTCCATTATAAAATATATCAAGAAGTTCATTTTTAGGTATATCATGTCCAGGTCGAACTCTAAGCAAATAACAAAACCTTGACCAAGTTTCAGAAATATTTTCTTCCTGCAATTGCTTGAAGTTAAAAATTCTCTGCAAAGCAACATGTTGAACACTAGCAGGATAATATTTATGGAAGAAAACATCAACCAATCCTAAAGGATTTTTAATACAACCGGGAGACAAATTACCAAACCAAGCTTTAGCATCGCCTTTCAGAGAGAAAGGAAAAATTTTGGTAACAAAATAGGTGCGCAATTTAATATCATCAGAGAACAAACTACTTAAAGTAGATAACTTGTTCATATGTTCCATAGCACTTTCATCTTCAGCACCACAAAAAGGATCTTTCTCTACCACAGATATAAAGGACAAATCCACAGAAAAGTCATAATCCTTATCAGTTATACGAATAGGAGATGTTGCAAACTCAGGATCAGCAGACAATTTGTAGCTAACAGTGTGTTTTTTCAGAAAATCCATTATAGTGGCAGAATCAGCAGAAGAGTCAAGATTCCTGCATTTTTCAGCAAAAGCTTCATCTACTTCTATATAATCTTCCTCGGGGTCATCATCATCGATGAATTCCCTCGACTCAGGAGAAGCAACAGGTGTGACAACATTTTCATTAGGCATTTCAGAATTTTCAATAAGTCTAGACCTAGCAATCGTAGCATCTAGAAAAGGACCTAACGAACCAGTTTCACTAAGCACAGTAGAAGCATCATCAAATTCATCAGAAACAGTTTCAGATTCAGTAGTGCCAACACGCGAAGCAGGTGCGTGTGGCGGTGTAACCAGTTGATTAATAACAGATGGTGAATCAAGAGCAGCAGCGGAGTTCAGAGCCGTACCTTTCCTTGTAGTGGATGGCAGAATAGCCACCTTCTTGTCATGAGTTTTCCCCATGATAAATGGATTGCAGCAAAGGATATCACTTCCAGATGAACTTATAAATAAAGCTATGCTCCCCGGCAACGGCGCCAGAAAATAGTCTTGATGACCCACAAGTATAGGGGATCGCAACAGTCTTCGAGGGAAGTAAAACCCAAATTTATTGATTCGACACAAGGGGAGCCAAAGAATAAATATAAGCCTTAACAGATGAATTGTCAGTTCAGCTGCACCTGAAAGTAGACTTCCTCGACACAGATTATCAGTAGCAACGGTGATATAACAGCAGTAGTAACAAAGTAATAGCAGCAACAGTGTAACAAAGACAGCAGCAGTAATTTCAGTAAACAGCAGGATTAAAAGTACTGTAGGCATAGGGACGGATGTACGGGCGTTGCATGGATAAGAGCGCTCATGTAATAATCATAACTCAGGGCATTTGCAGGTAAACAATTATAAAAGCATCCTAGTACTAGTCAAACATAGGCATGTGTTCCGTATATAGTCGTACGTGCTCGCAATGAGAAACTTGCACAACATCTACTGTCCTGCCAGCCCGTTTGCAGCGGGGCCTCAAGGGAAACTACTGGCAATTAAGGTACTCCTTTTAATAAAGTACCGGAGCAATGCATTAACACTCCGTGAACACACGTAATCCTCAAGTCAAAGCCATCCCCTCCAGTTATCCCGGTTGCTGTCACTCCGGGGCCTCGGGTTCCGGACAATAACAGGTGAAAACAACTTGCAGATATGATCTAAAACATAATTATTCTCATGCATCAACAACATGTTCAGATCTGAGATCATGGCACTCGGGCCCTAGTGGCAAGCATTAAGCACAACAAGTTGCAACAATGATAAATAGCACTAACAATGGATACTAGGCACCATGCCCTAACAATCTGGCAACTTATTACATGAACAATCTCATCCAATCCCTACCATCCCCTCAGCCTACAGCAGGGAACTACTCACACATGGATGGGGGAATCATTGATGGTTGATGGAGAGGCGGTGGTGATGACGATGGTGATGATCTCCTCCGAATCCCCGTCCCGGCAGGGTGCCAGAACGGAACTTCTGATCCCCGGAATAGAGATCGCGGCGGCGGCGGAGCGTGGATGTGTTTCGCGAAATATGGTCGAACCCCCCTCGATATTTAGGTCAAGGGCAATATATAGTCCAAAGGGGAGCGTCGGGGGGCGACCGAGGTGGCCACGCCACACTTGGGCGCGGCCCCACCCCCAGCCGCGCCCAGCTATGGCGTGGCTGCCTGGTGTGGCCTCTCCGACTCCCCTTCTGGCTCCGTGGGTCTTCCGGTGAAATATGACGATCGCAATTGTTTTCGGAGTTTTTCTCGAAAGTTGACTTTTCTGCACAAAAAGAAGACACCAGGGCAATTCTGCTGAAAACAGCGTTAGTCCATGTTAGTTGCATCCAAATCATACAAGTTAGAGGTAAAACAACAACAAAAGTGTTCGGAAAAGTAGATACGTTTTGGACGTATCATAGATCAAGCAGCCGGGGTTAGACCGCGGTACCCCGACGATCCGTACTACCAGCACATTGAGCAAGGCAAGCGTAATCCCCCTCTGAGCATGTCTTATCCTATTTTCCGCAAATATTTTCTCCACTATAATATTGCATGCGGTTCCAAATGTCAATTTTATTGGATTAGAGTATCCTATAGTTGCATTAAGATTCCGATGCCATTACCTGTTCCCCTCCTATTATCCATAGGTTTGTATTGTTGGCCTGAGCTACTTACTATGCTATGTTGATGCTTAGCCATGCTTAGCGAAATGTCTAGCTGTACAATGGTTACTTCATGTTGGAAACAGGTGATGAATTGTTCAGATGATGGTGGAGAATTGTGGTGACAGGTAATAAGATGCTAAAGGTGGGGATGAGAGGCCACTGTGGTTGTGGTGCTTTGTCTCGTTCTCGCCGCCTAGGTGCGAGTTCTTTACCTCCCGAACCAAGACTGAGCGTGCAACCATGCGTGAGGCCTATGCAATCGCAGGAACCCTCATAGACTAAATAACTCGGGCGGGACTAGCCAGGGTCCTCTAGTTCGGGCTTCCATTTGCGCATGCGTGATGATGGTGGTATGAACTGGGATGAGGATTGTGGTGTTAGGAAAATAAGTGGCCGTGGGGCAGGGTGTTGGAGGCACTGAGCGTGTCCTACCGCCACTGATGATCCTGGAAAGTCTTTAACGAGGGATAAGTCGACACCGCTCCCACCCAGCCGGCTTTCCAAGGAAGAGAGCTCATGCGTAGGTAATGGGCCGGACGGTACGCGTGGCAAACATTGTACACCCCTCCAGGGTAAATCTTTTCGAAAAGCCGTGTCCACGGTTATGGACAACTTGGGAAAGGACGATAAGACCATAGAATAACTTGAACGGAATGATTAAAACCTGAGTACTAAAGGTACCACTCAAGAATGCAAGGTTGACTTCCTCGAGGGTGATTCGGGGAGGTGCCTTTGTAGAACAGGTACAGTGGTTGATGGTGGCTGATGATGAGAAAGGTGATAAAAGAAAAGAGTTACTTCTTACCCCTTTTACAAATATTCTGATTAGTAGATGCCATGGAGTTATGTTTTATTAAATAAAATCAGCGTTATGCAAAATAGCCACAAAACCTTGAAAACCTCATTGAGCTAGAGCTCTATTTATAATCTTGCGAGTTCGTCGAACTTAACGTCGTTTGTTTTGTTTCAGAGGAGGACTTCACCGACCTCGAAGGTGGGTTCTTTGTGGACGTCGACGAGTAGTCTGGGGTTCCCAGGTGGCAGCTTGGGACATCCCGGAGCAGCTGGCACTGGAGTGTTTATCTGTAGGCCTCTTAGGGCATAATTTGGATCTTGTTGTTTAGACAACCTAATTCGCTTCCGCATGATGTACTGTTGAGTCTGTGACCCTGGTTGTAATTCGCTATCTTTCTCTTTTATAAGAGTTGAACTATAATGATTTGTGTCGTAGAGTCTGTGATGTGCCAGTTGTTCCACAAGTCTTGATCCTTCTAATATGCATTGATAGTTGTGCCTGTGTTAAGGCATCAATCGGGGTGTTGCGTTGCCGATGATCAATTCCGAGCAACGCCTGCCAAAGGTTTTGGCCGAGGATTGGTAAACCCGTAACCTCCGGTTGTATCGCTTAACCGGTGACACACAGCATCACTGTACAACAGTCAGGTCGGGGCGCCATAAGTTGGTATCAGAGCAGTACTGCCTGTAGGAAACCCTTCTACTGGTCAACGTTGAGTCTAGTGTTTGTGAAAATATTTTTAACCTAAAAATGAGTTGTGAAAACCATCTTAGGATTCTTTTTACTCCTTATCTGGTTACCCTCTAATCTCGGAGCAATCTTACCTCGATTTGAGTTAAAAGTTTTACTTCTCACCTGTGACTTCAAAATTATTAGGATAACACTGAAGGTAGAACCCAATGCTACGTGTTATGTGGACCTTTAGTGTTATGTGTCCGGTTGCTCCCGCTACGTTGCAAACTAAAATCCACTCAGATGTTTCTACCGAGTCTAATCATTTGCTCCTTTGTTGGGTTTTAACCCAAGGACTTGAACATAAGGTCCCGGATTGTACCAACTAGAGTGTGTTGAATTATATGGTTCCTTAACCATTGCAGCTCTCGCTAGTAGCACATGATGCTGATCTTTGACCCAAGTTCTATCTTGTTGATTCCTTGTCAATTGTTACACAATGTATTATCGTCCCTAGTCTGTGTACTTGAGTAGACGCTAATGCTATTGTTCGACCATTCGGAGAAAGATACTAACTGTGTCATTGTCAAATCTCCAGAATGGCTCGAGGAGGCCGCGGAGGCCGTGGTAACCACAACAATGATGAGGATGATCTGCCGCCACCACCCTCGATGGCTCAGGTCTTGATGGCCATTGAGGAGAACCATGGGCGCAATGAGCGTTTGCTTGAGCAGTTGGTGCAGCAGAATGCACAGAGGAATGGCTGCAACACTCTCACCGAGTTCCTGCATTCGCAGCCACCCACCTTTGCTGATGCTAAGGAGCCACTGGAAGCTGATGATTGGCTTCGCGTCTTGGAGCGCAAGTTCTCCACGCTGCATGTCCCAGTGGCTGAACAAGTCAACTTCGCCACCTACCTCTTGGTTGGTGCAGCTGGCTGTTGGTGGGAAAGCCATGTGGCTTTGTTTCTAGCCAACCATGTCTTCACTTGGGCTAATTTACGCACTGTCTTCCGTGCGGCTTACATCCCTCAACCGATCATGGATCTAAAGAGGAGGGAGTTCCTAGACTTGCAACAGGGACGTATGGACCTCCGCACTTATGGTTGTGAATTCAACCATCTCTCCCGTTATGCCCCAAGGGACGTGACCACTGATGCTGACAAGCAAGAGCTGTTCCGCAAGGGTCTTGCTCCGCAGCTTCGCTATGAGCTACTGCCCTTCTGGTTCCAGACCTACCAGGAGCTGTTCAACCAGGCTCTCACTCTTGAGCAGGGAAGAAAGGAACTTGAGGCTTCCAAGAGGCCCGCACACGGGGACCACCAGAGTTCCTCGGGTTCTGAGAGCAAGAAGCGCAGGGTGTTTGTCCCTACATCGCTATACCGCGTGCTCCATTCATGCTGAGGGCCGCAGGATACAGGCCACCACCTCCGTGCCCCACTACTTCGACACTTGGGGTAGGCGGGAGTGGGTACCGTCCTATGCTACCTCCTCCACCTGGACTCGCCTGCTACACCTGTGGCCAGGCTGGCCACTACTCCAGGGAGTGCCCCCAGAAGGCACCTATCACGGGAACTCCTGCATGAGCCCCTGCCACTCCAGCTGGCAAGGCTGGACCTATTGTGCGTGGTTGCCTGAACCACGTCTCTGCTGAAGAAGCTGAAGAGGACCCCGGCGTTCTCATGGGTGAGTTACGAATCAACGGCAATTCAGCTACAGTTTTGTTTGATTCTGGAGCATCGCATTCATTCATATCTATAGCGTTTGCAAAAGACCATAAAATACCGTTCGAGAAGATGAGCAATCCCTTGATGATCTCCACCCTGGCTCCAAATGGCAAACCGATGGGGTTACTCCTGAGGTCCAGATTAATATAGGTTACTCGTCCTTTCCCTTTGCGCTGGTAGCTCTGAGGTCAAAAGGAATTGATGTCATATTGGGCATGAACTGGCTAGCCAAATACCGGGCTAATCTCGACTGTGCTGCCAAGACCATCACCTTGACCACTTCGTCCGGTGACATTGTGGAGTATTGGTCTGCACTATCAAGACCTCCGTCCTCCATCATACCCAATTCACCCGAGATCCTCCTTTGCTTTATGGAAGGCGAATCCCCTCCTAAATCCAGGACATACACTTGGTGTGTGACTTCCCGGATGTGTTCCCGGAAGAATTGTCTGGCATGCCACCTAATCGAAGTGTGGAGTTTGTCATCGATCTACTTCCCGGTACTGCTCCGATTTCCAAGAAGCCCTACCGTATGCCAGTGGAAGAGCTGGCTCTGTTGAAAGAGCAAATCGATCAGCTGTTAGCAAAGAATTTCATCCAGCCTAGCAGTTCACCTTGGGGTTGTCCGGTACTCTTTGTCAAGAAGAGGGATTCTACCGTTCCTCGTTAGTCTCTGACTACAGACCGTTGAATGCGGTGACCATCAATAACAAGTATCCTATTCCCGTATCAATGATCTGTTGGATCAATTAGCTGGTGCAACCGAATTCTCCAAGATGGATCTGAGGTTAGGATACCATCAGATCAAGATCAAAAAGGAGGATATTCCAAAGACGGCTTTTGTTACTCGCTATGGCTCATATGAGTATACCGTCATGTCTTTTGGTCTCACCAATGCCCCAGCTACTTTCATGAGGCTCATGAACTCCATCTTCATGGATTATCTTGGCAAGTTTGTCGTCATTTACATTGATGACATCCTCGTATATTCCAAAACCGATGAAGAGCATGCCGAGCATCTTCGGTTGGTTCTGACACGACTTCGAGAACGCCGCCTCTATGCCAAGTTCTCCAAGTGTGAGTTCTGGTTGGATAATCTTGTCTTCCATGGTCATGTGATATAATGGTGTGGCTGTCATTCCCGACAAGATTCAGTCCATTTTGGATTGGAAAACTCCAATGTCAGTCAAGGAGATTCGTAGCTTTCTCGGATTGGCGGGTTACTACCACCGATTCATCGAAGGTTTCTCCAAGATAGCCAAGGCCCTGACTGACCTTCTCAAGAAGGACAGAAAGTTCGTATGGACGGCCGAAGCTGAAGAGAGCTTCAAAACACTGAAAGCCAAACTCACGTCCGCTCCTGTGCTTGTCCTGCCGGACACGAGCAACGATTTCGTTGTCTTCTGTGACGCCTCTTTGCAAGGCTTGGGCTGTGTGCTAATGCAAGATGGCCATGTGGTGGCGTACGCTTCTCGCCAACTTAAGCCTCATGAGCACAACTACCCAACTCATGATCTAGAGCTTGCCGCTGTGGTTTATGCTTTGAAGCAGTGGAGACCATACCTGTTTGGTAACTGTTGCGAGATCTTCTCGGATCACAAGAGTCTGAAGTACCTCTTCACCCAGCCGGATTTAAATCTCATGCAAAGGCATTGGTTGGAGTTAATCACGGACTATAATGTGAGTCTGAACCATCAACCCGGCAAAGCAAACGTCGTGGCTGACGCGCTAAGTCGGAAGTCCTATTGCAACAATCTGATGATTGAAAAGGCCCAACCTGCCCTCCATGAAGATTTCTCTCGTTTGAACTTGGAAATTGTTCCCTCTGGCTACCTTGCAAATCTGGAAATCAAATCTACTCTTGTAGACCAGATTAAGGAAGCTCAAACTCGTGACAAAGGAATTCTAAAAATCAAGGAGAACATTGCTAGCGGGAAGGCCAAATGCTTTTCGGTCAATGAATCCGGAGTTGTTTAGTTTGGTGACCGCTTGGTAGTGCCAAAGAACCGAAAATTGAGGGAGTTGATCCTCCAAGAAGCTCATGAATCCCCTCTCTCTATTCATCCCGGTAGTACCAAAATGTACCAAGACCTTCGACCACAATTCTGGTGGACTCGGATGAAATGAGAAATTGCCAAGTTTGTTGCTGAATGCGACACCTGTCGACGGGTAAAGGCTGAACATCAAAGGCCTCCCGGCACTCTTTGCCCTATTGCAGCCCCGAGTGGAAATGGGATGAAATTGGTATGGACTTCATCACCGGGTTTCCCAGATCTCAAAAGGGCAACAATGCAATCTGGGTAATCATTGATCGTCTTTCCAAAGTTGCTCACTTCCTACCAGTCCGTGATGATATACGGGCAAGTCAACTGCTGACTTGTATATGGCTCGTATTGTTCCATTGCATGGGATCCCTCTGAGGATCATATCGGACCGTGGAAGTATCTTTGTATCCAAATTCTGGCAGAGTTTCCAAACTGCTATGGGGTCCCGTCTCAACTTCAGTACCGCCTACCACCCCCAAACTGATGGTCAGACCGAAAGAGTGAACCAAGTTTGGAAGACATGCTTCGGGCATGTGTAATCTCTTTCGGCAAGGGTTGGGAAAAGTATCTCCCTTTCGCGGAGTTCTCCTACAACAATAGCTATCAAGCTAGTCTGGGCATGGCTCCATTCGAGGTTCTGTATGGAAGAAAATGCCGCACTCCTCTAAATTGGTCTAAGACCGGAGAGAGGGCACTCTTGGTCCAGATATCAACAATGAAGCTGAGGAGAAGGTTAGAATCATAAGGGAGAATCTGAAGATCGCTCAGTCTAGGCAAAAGAGCTACTATGATAAGCATCACCAGGAGGTTCACTATGAAATTGGTGATAAAGCCTACCTCCGCGTCTCTCCCCTTCATGGCGTTCGCCGCTTCGGAATCAAAGGGAAATTGGCACCTCACTATGTTGGCCCTTTCACCGTTCTGGCCAAGCGAGGAGATCTGTCGTATAAGTTGGAATTACCGGTCGTCTTCCCAAATGTACATGATGTGTTTCATGTCTCCCAACTTCGCCGGTGTTTCAAGGATCCTATCCATGGGGTCAATCATGAGGAGCTAGATCTCCAGGAAGATCTCACTTATCACGAGCATCCTATCCGTGTCCTGGATGAAGCCGAAAGAAAGACCCGCAACAAGACTACCAAGTTCCTCAAAGTTCAATGGTCTCACCATTCCGAGGAAGAGGCAACATGGGAAAGAGAGTCTAGTCTACGTGAGGAGTATCCCGACTTCTTTACGCAACCTTAGAATCTCGGGACGAGATTCCTGTAAGGGGGGTAGAATTGTAACAGCCCGAAGTTGAGAACCTGAAAACCTGTGTAATTTTTTTTCCTTTTGTGTTCATTGCATCATGGCATCCATATTAAATTGCTAAACAATATGCTAATTGGTTTGGCAACATTTAAACAACCAAAATGCCAAACTTGCTCTAACAAACTTCAAAACTATGAAGGCACTCAAAGTTGCAAAACAAGATACTTTGACCTTTTATATTTGTCTAGGAAGTTCTGAGAGTTCTAAAAGATTATTTTTGCACTCTCTTTAAATTTTACTAAAGGAGCAACATCTTGAAATTAGCAAAATGCCTAAATTGAACCCTATGAACAAAAGTGGCACAAAACATTTTATTTTGAGACACCAAAATTTGTGGAGCTCCTACAGGCTCAGGGGAGCCTCCCCAAATTTTTTCATAATTTTTGGAGATGTTTAAGTGCCTCAATTAAATGACTAAATCACATGTTTTAATTTTAAAACTGAAAAGGACCTATCCGTGATGGAAACAAAGTTCCAAGGGGTTTTTTGCAAAAGCCGCGTCTTCTTCCCTGTAGCGACCGAGCGAGCTGCTCGAGACGTGCCCGCTCATCGCCGTGGCCGCGCCTCCTGCCGCGTCAAGGAGACGAGGAGGCCCCCACCGCGTGCTGCTCCCCATCCCCCACTCGCTCACCTGCTCCCGTTCCCCATCTCTCTCCCTGCTCCTCACCGAACCGCCATGGCCGCCGAGCTCCGCCGCCGCATCGCCATCGTTTGAGCGCCCAAGGAGCAGATCGACGACCACCACTAGCTCTGCCACGTCGTCTTCGCCGTCTCCGCCGAAGGAATCGAGCCGAGGAGCCCGGGATCGCCGCCGCATTGCCGTCTTCTTCCTCTCCGGCCGCCGGACGTCGGTCATGATTCCGGCCATCTCCGTCCACCTCCGGTCCTCCCGAGCACATCCCCGCCACCAGGGTGAGCACGCCGTTCCCCGGAACCTCCCCATTACCTAGCTAGCTCGCTAGTTCGTCGAAATCGCCGTAGCCGTAGCAACTCTCCGTCGAACTGGAAAATCCGGTGCCAGTCCCGGAATTTTCTGGAATCTATTCCGGATTAGGAAAATAGCTACTAGACTCACCCAGTTTCGCCCAGAATACACCCGGAATTGGCCCAGAAATAATTCCAGATTTTATTTCTCCGGTGCCAAACCCGGAATTATCCGGACCTGAAACCGGATCACTCCCGGTACCAGACCCGGAATTATCCGGAACTGAAACCGGATACTCCTTTGAACCTGTTTCAACACCTCTCTCAACTCACCCTTTGGTCTGGTTTGCACTAATGTTTAATCACCTCAACCATGCATCTTACACATGTGCATGTCATTCATATGCAAGTTCAATCTAAGGTTTCATCTATTCTAATTAACAAGTAAAAATGATTCTTGACCTAACTCCACGGGTATTCGAGATGTGCCCCTCTAAGCATCCGAACTCCGTTTAAGTTGAATAGATTGAATCCTAAATGTCATGTCATCATATGTTTGCGCATTGCAATTGTCAAAAGCATGTGTGGTGATTGATTGTTCTTCCGTTGTTATGCTTCGATAGATCAAGCAGTCGGGGTTACACCGCAGTACCCGACGATCTGTACTACCAGCACATTGAGCAAGGCAAGCATAATCCCCCCTCTGAGCATGTCTTATCCTATTTTCCGCAAATATTTTCTCCACTATAATATTGGATGCGGTTCCAAATGTCAATTTTATTGGATTAGAGTATCCTATAGTTGCATTAAGATTCCGATGCCATTACCTGTTCCCCTCCTATTATCCATAGGTTTGTATTGTTGGCCTGAGCTACTTACTATGCTATGTTGATGCTTAGCCATGCTTAGCGAAATGTCTAGCTGTACAATGGTTACTTCATGTTGGAAACAGGTGATGAATTGTTCAGATGATGGTGGAGAATTGTGGTGACAGGTAATAAGATGCTAAAGGTGGGGATGAGAGGCCACTGTGGTTGTGGTGCTTTGTCTCGTTCTCGCCGCCTAGGTGCGAGTTCTTTACCTCCCGAACCAAGACTGAGCATGCAACCATGCGTGAGGCCTATGCAATCGCAGGAACCCTCATAGACTAAATAACTCGGGCGGGCTAGCCAGGGTCCTCTAGTTCGAGCTTCCATTTGCGCGTGCGTGACGATGGTGGTATGAACTGGGATGAGGATTGTGGTGTTAGGAAAATAAGTGGCCGTGGGGCAGAGTGTTGGAGGCACTGAGCGTGTCCTACCACCACTGATGATCCTGGAAAGTCTTTAACGAGGGAGAAGTCAACACCTCTCCCACCCAGCCGGCTTTCCAAGGAAGAGAGCTCATGCGCAGGTATTGGGCCAGACGGTACGCGTGGCAAACATTGTACACCCCTGCAGGGTAAATCTTTTCGAAAAGCCGTGTCCACGGTTACGGACAACTTGGGAAAGGACGATAAGACCATAGAATAACTTGAACGGAATGATTAAAACCTGAGTACTAAAGGTACCACTCAAGAATGCAAGGTTGACTTCCTCGAGGGTGATTCGGGGAGGTGCCTTTGTAGAACAGGTACAGTGGTTGATGGTGGCTGATGATGAGAAAGGTGATAAAAGAAAAGAGTTACTTCTTACCCCTTTTACAAATATTCTGATTAGTCGATGCCATGGAGTTATGTTTTATTAAATAAAATCAGCGTTATGCAAAATAGCCATAAAACCTTGAAAGCCTCATTGAGCTAGAGCTCTATTTATAATCTTGCGAGTTCATCGAACTCAACGTCGTTTGTTTTGTTTCAGAGGAGGACTTCACCGACCTTAAAGGTGGGTTCTTTGTGGACGTCGACGAGTAGTCTGGGGTTCCCAGGTGGCAGCTTGGGACATCCCGGAGCAGCTGGCGCTGGAGTGTTTATCTGTAGGCCTCTTAGGCCATAATTTGGATCTTGTTGTTTAGACAACCTAATTCGCTTCCGCATGATGTACTGTTGGGTCTGCGACCCCTGGTTGTAATTCGCTATCTTTCTCTTTTATAAGAGTTGAACTATAATGATTTGTGTCGTAGAGTCTGTGATGTGCCAGTTGTTCCACAAGTCTTGATCCTTCTAATATGCATTGATAGTTGTGCCTGTGTTAAGGCATCAATCGGGGTGTTGCGTTGCCGATGATCAATTCCAAGCAACGCCTGCCAAAGGTTTTGGCCGGGGATTGGTAAACCCATAACCTCCGGTTGTATCGCTTAACCGGTGACACACAGCATCACTGTATAGCAGTCGGGTCAGGGCGCCACAACTTCCCCCTTCCTTCAATGTGCGCTGATACCAGCTGCACTGCCGGGTTGAATGATTTGCCGGCCTGCGAGGATCATGCGTGTGATTGCTGTATGGCCCATCCAGCATTGCCTCATAGGTCAAAGGCTTCTGGTCACTCCATGGTCTTTTCCCTTCTTGATTTTGGCCCCATGCTGGGCCGTTGTTCTTCGGACGCTGGCTACTGCCAGCATCTGGTTGGTCTTGGTTTACCTCGGCAACCTGGTTTGAGCCATACCGGTAATCGGCTCTCTCCTCTTGTTGCCGAAGTCCTGGCGATCGTTCTGCCTGACTGGCCCGGGTCTGTTATTCACCGGGTATCTTCTACTCGGTTCCACCGAGTTCAGCAAGGGTTGCATCGGATCACCCAGTGCATAGCTATCCGCAATCCGGATTGTCTCGGCCAGGGTGGCCGGCATTTCCCTCTGCAACTTTTGCCAGAGTATGGAGCCGTGTCGGCACCCCTGGGCAAACCAAGATATGGCCTGCGCCTCCACAACTCCTTCACAGGAATTGCGAATAGTACTCCACCGGGTCAAGTAATCCCGGTCAGTTTCATCATTCCTCTGCTTGCACATCGCAAGCTGCTGAGGACGATTCGGTCTCTTGTATGTGCTGAAGAAGTTGCTAAAAAATGCTTCTTCAAAGTCCAGCCAGCAATCAACGCTACCCTCTCGCAGGTTGTTCAGCCAGATCTGGGCTGGCCCTTCCAACATTTGCGGGATATACCTTACCGCCCATCAGCGATTTCCTCCCGCGATATGCACTGTCGACACATAATCTGTCAGCCAATCTTCCGGCTTAGTGCTGCCGTCATACGTCTTCGCGCCTCGGTTCAATTGGAAGTGCGGCACCGGTGGCTCCCTCATGATCCGAGGTCCAAAGCATGCAGGGCCAGGTGGGACTTGCTCTTCCAGCATCTCGGACATATAGATTCTGTCCAATTTGTAGCGTGCATCACTCGGTGACAACTGGCGAGGTCCCAACCGGGATCCCAGTGCACCTTCATATCTCTGATACCCGGCTTTCTCCATAGCCGAGTAACCATCATCATAACGGTTAGCCACCTGGTCAACACCTTGTGGCTGCTGGACATGCTTGACATTCTGCTGCTGCTGGGCGAGATTTCGTGCCGGATATCGAGGTGGATAGCCTCGGCCAGCCGAGTTAATTACTCCGACACCTGGACCGCCCGGACCGGGATTGCTTTTACCCCGGCCGGCACAGCCTCACCCAACTAACTGTTTTCCAGCATATGCCGGATCATACGCCTGTATCTGCTTGTTCTTACCGGAGTTTACACTCCGGTCCCTATCTCCACCGACATGCGGTGATGAAGCTTGCCCCTTAGATCCACTGGCTCCCCTAGCCGAGTGAACAATCTTGGACCCACCTGGAACGGTGTTAGCCTTGCGATAGGCCTCATTCTGCCGGGTAGCCACAGCTACCAACTCACTAACTCGGTCTTGCTGCCTACGGAGAGCTTCTCCGGATAAGCCTAACAACTCGGCTCTTGCTGTCTCGGCAGCTCTAAGAGTCTTAGCAGGGGAACTATACTTTGGCTTTTCGACCGACAAGTGACTAGGAGTCTTACTGGAACTAGATCTACCATCTCTAGCAATCTCGGCATTGAGGTCTTTACCCCTCTTACGCACATCCTCCATGCGACTAGGGCGAGCAGCTACCGGGGTTAAACCATGTGCTTGGTTATACTCACGGAGAGTTATCCCGAACTCTCTTCTCACCTCGGCCATCGCGAGAGCCTCCTCATGTAGGCTCTGACGACGTGACTCCAACTCTGCCTCCACTTGGGCAGCATCTGTACCGGCAGCCACCGACATAGCCAGTTTCTCGATTATCTCCTCGAGATGAGCCGGCCTAACTGGTACCTCGGATGCACCGGCCTGGTCGCGGAGGTTCTCCCTCCTTTCCAGCGGCAGTTTCGCCGATCTGGTGGTCTTGCGGGCAGGCTGACCGGCATCCCCGTTGTCGGGTTCTCCTCTGCCGGTATCTCCTTTACCGGCACCACCCACAGAGCCGGTCATCATTACCTCGGCGCAGCTCCCGGGGCGAGCGCTATGCCGTTCGCGAGCCGCATAGACAGCAGGAGGATCCTCGGCCACAAGCACCTGCGCGGGGTACTTGCAGACAACCTCGGTGGCGACGTAGGTCACGAAGGTGCCGAAGCTAATGAGGCCGCCGTTCGTCGGGCACGGCCTGCTGCCGAAGCATCCCGCATTATCGCTGATGAAGTTCAGCGAGCCGAGCATGCAGATGAGCCCGCAGACGACGCGCTCGCCGGAGTCAATGATGGAACCCGTCCGGATGATCACACCAGCCAGCGCCGCTGCTAACCCCACGGTGGGCGCCAACTGTCGTGGTGGTATCACGGCAGATGCCATAGGATGGCTTATGTGTGGGGCCGATGGACGCTGGTGGATCCGGGAGAGGGCTAGCGCGCTAAGAAGCACACACGAAGAACATACAAGCACACCAAGATCTACCCAGGTTCAGGGCCCTCGTGAGGAGGTAAAGCCCCTACTCCTGCCTGCCTCTCTCTCTCTATACCGAGGTATCACAAATACAAGGTTGCTCCTCGAGCTGTATGATACCAATAATGGGGATGAACACAAGGAAGCAGATGAAGCTATGGGGGAAAATGAGTCTCAGGGCATCGTCCCTCACGCAGGAGGGGGTGAGGCCCTATAAATACGCTAAACCGAGTTACGGAAATACCCCTCACGGTGCACTGTAGACATGCCAAAAGTATGTCATGATGTTACTCCTGTCAGAGACAGGACGTGACATGCCCATCCCCTGCAGCACTACGGTACACCTAGAACGTACCCTCTGCCAGAGACAGGACATGGCATGCCCATGCCTCTGCCTCACAGTCTGTCCCCGGATATACCGGAGTGAGCGATTAGGTGATGGCATGTCACCTCGCTCCTCCTGCATGCTCCCGTGCCAGACGGGACGCGACAGGAGCATTGACTCCAACCGACACAAGGCACCTCGCTGCTTTAACCCGGCATGGACATGCCGGATTCTTCTTCCTCGAGCTTCCCCTACACATAAGAGATGATACCAGAATACTGACATTGACATGTCGGTTAACATACCCCGGTTGGTTTATGTCGGTCAGTATATGTCGGTTTGCACCAGCATGGTACATCGGTCCCTTCTGCCCCTGGTCACCTTGGTTTGCCAAAGTCGGTTTGTACCGATATTATACCCCGGCCTCTTCAGAGATCCGGATATGCCGGCTTTTACTGTAACACGGCTCGCATCTGGGCATAGCTTTCACCACATTATGACCCTACCCGAGGGTAGCCCCCGACAATTGCACTCCCTGACGAAGCTAATTAGCTGCATTTCGTTCTACAGTCAGCTGCATTTGTTCACAAACTTACATTTTGTACTAGTTCTTCAAAATGCTTCAGGCTGCATTTACAAAATGAAATTCTTCAGAAAACATTCTCAAAAGAAATGCGCTTCAGACTACATTTACAAAATGAAATGCTTCACACACCATTTTCAAAAGAAATGCTCCAGGCTACATTTTCAAACAAAATGCTTCAGACTTGGTAGACTAGTTCTCACTAGCATCGTAGGACATTTTTGTTGTTGGAGAGCACCGATCGATCGATCGATCGATCGAGCGAGGAGCAGCAAACGATGTTCTGTTGTGACAACTGCGGCCATGCATGCATGCTCAGATAACACACATTCCACGCCGATCGCCATGAATGCTTCCTTCGGACCTCACCTACACCGGCTCTCGATCCAAAGGAATCAAACCTGCATACTATATTTGCCCGAAAGCAGTGGAGTAGCTGTAGGAGTAAAGGAAGGATCTTCTCTGCTTGGGACGTTTGAAATTGATGATGGCCTCATAATTTCTCCTGCCAGGGCAGAGGGTATGTTTCCAAGGCCTTCTTCTTCTTCTTCTCCCCCACTGCCTCATCCACCTCCTCCCTTTACTATCTCTGCACTTCTGCTGCAGCCACTCTGGCCAAACAAGGAGCGCGGCTCGAAAACGAAATATGTGCCCACAAAGATAATTTTCTACAAACATACGGTACAGTACAGAAACATGTCGATCCAAACAATGTACACCTATATGGCTATCTTGTCACATGACACTGAACATCTGAACCCCTATTCTTGCCCTAATGTAGACGGCTAGTGTTGGAACATGCATGTAATGGCCAATGATCGATCGATGCTACATTGAGCTTATCCGGCTAGCTAGTAAAAGGGGTGCTTGTGCCAAAATTACTATGAGCAGTTGCATGTCCTTATCCTTCATTTACTGGCATGCCTCTTTAATTTTCTCATCCATGAGAAAGTCAGTTTACTGATAGAATGCCCATATATATGTATGTATGGGCCTTCTGTCCCCATGGTCCATAGCTGGATAGCTCCACATACTCCGACTCCTATCATTTCTGGTCTCAAGGCTGAGCACCACCTCACCATTTCCTTAGTAGTGGCTAGCCAAAGAGGCTTGGGAACGTACAACTTTAACCAATTTTGTGTGTGTGAGAGAGAGTACTTCATTGCAAACTGGAATGCGTGGTACAAGATGATGTCAGCCCCGTAAACTCACCAAAGATTTGTACCTCCATTCATGTAGTGCAGACCTGTTTTGAAATAATATGTGCAAAAAGACGTTGTCTTTTATGACAGGCAAAACTAAGTTGATACGGAAACTACACATCATGGCGTTTCTTGGTAGCAAAATTTAAGAACTTTGTGTGGTACTTGTACTTCATCCTTGTTAAGCCTTCATTGTGCATTCATATTTGACTACTGTATTCCTTTTTCTCCCACAAAACAGGATTGCACTTGCTTCTCAACAGTCTCAACAATTAATCTAGTCACTGAGCACTCCACTTCCAACAGGTTCCTCAAACAGTATAACGTATACATGTGCGGCCAAGGTTCAGCTCGTCCTGGCCTAATTGGATGCACGCACGCTAGCTGCCTCTGTAGAATTTCTGAACGCCCGTTGAACTTTGAATTCAGAAGGACGTACTGTATGATGTGCCCTTAATGGTTATGTGTGCTCGCGTTTCTCATCGACATCAGATCACCTGCAACCCTGTTGGACCCTTTTGCCTCTCTAGTCCCTTCAACCCCTTTATCCTCAACAGCCTACAACTGTATACCAGTAGCTGGCCATGCATTCACATGCATCGCCTTTTCAGGGACTATACACGTATATTTGTTGGTAGCTACTTCGTCAGTATTCTAAACTGTCAACGAATATAAAAAACAAAGGCGATGATGCTATGATCTCACTAGTATCATGCGTGGAGCTTGCACATTTCCACGTAGTAGAAGCTCGTCGCAACTGAAACAGCTTGCACATTCCACGTAGAAACTTGCTTTCCTGTGGCAGTGCATGAAAGTTGCATATTAATTCCACGCTCGAGGCTAGCTAGATATCTTGGCTCGATGGAAATAGTGAAGCTTGTGAGGTGAGTTGACCTGAGATCGATCTAGTGAGACATCATGCTTTTGTAGTAGTACAAAAATGCATGCATATGTGAGTCGACTACGCTGCATGCAGCGGTCAGAGATCACCAGTGGATCGAGTTTGTAAAGGCAAAAGACGTAGTGGTACTGCACTGCTGGGCCTCAACACATCACGTCGGCGGCCGATCGAGGCAACAGTTGGCTCCGTCTTCCTTGTCACACCAACAGTACGTGTAGATCGATCCAGCCTCATGCATGCATATATGTGCACACCAAAAGGAAACTACCAAACGGAACAGTGAACGATTCTTACTACCGCGCGCGTGAGACCTGGATATGGTAGTAGTACCTTCTTTTGCCTCCCACCATGTCCCATGCATGTAACGATTCTTAACCTTGTGATCTTGTGGATGTACCGTAGAAAGGTATGGGTACTTTCATGTATGCATGGGATTGAACGTGAGCAGGATCTAGCTAGCAGATGCATAATGCATGGGATTGGATTTCGTCGGAGAGTAGGCGTTATGGAATGGAAGGGACAGGGCCACATCAGGGGGTACATTGGATGTGAGCAGGATCTAGCTAGCAGATGCATAATGCATGGGATTGAATTTCGTCGGAGAGTAGGCGTTATGGAATGGGAGGGACAGGGCCACATCAGGGAGTACATTGGATGTGAGCAGGATCTAGCTAGCAGATGCATAATGCATGGGATTGGATTTCGTCGGAGAGTAGGCGTTATGGAATGGGAGGGACAGGGCCACATCAGGGGGTACATTGGATGTGAGCAGGATCTAGCTAGCAGATGCATAATGCATGGGATTGGATTTCGTTGGAGAGTAGGCGTTATGGAATGGGAGGGACAGGGCCACATCAGGGGTACATTGGATGTGAGCAGGATCTAGCTAGCAGATGCATAATGCATGGGATTGGATTTCGTTGGAGAGTAGGCGTTATGGAATGGGAGGGACAGGGCCACATCAGGGGGTACATTGGATGTGAGCACATTCATATTCATCGATAACCGCATCAAGAAATGTGCCAATTGTCATTTAGCTTTTGATCATCCATGATACATGCATCCTAGTAGCATGCATCCTACGCGCTGTCTAGCGAGGGGCACATGTACGTGCGCCTGACGTTGTCGCCTCTTGGCGTTTTCCATGGAGGATGGAGCGCCAAGCGCATGCTTCAGCGCCTCAGCGGGGAGGTCCACGGGGAATAGAGTAGAGCAAAGGACAACGGAAAACCAGATGAATATGCATGAGCGATTTTTCAGACGGCCGGTAACATGGGGCAACATACTGACATGTATTGTGGGTATGTCATGTGGGAAAGATCCGTACGTTCGATGCTGCTAATTAACGAATTGTATTGTATCCATGGGGTATGAACACGTAGTACGTACTTGTTCCCGGTTTGCATGGAATCTACAGAGAACAAGGCAAGGTAGGTACGTGATGGGTCTAGACTCTAGATTATTGCAACACATGGGGGACCGATCATCATCGATCGATCTCAGATGCACACATATATAATCCGAGGTGAGAGGTCGTACGTTCGACAGGGATGTAACCTAGCTACTCCTACTGGGGATCAGTATGGCCGGCCCGATCGAGCCTCAAGAAGTTTTTTTTTATCATGGTGAAAAAAGGACCAATCGCCTGCACGATCGGACGGGTCGATCGACGATCGGGACCATGCCCGCCGGCCGGCCGGCCACCACCGCGCACCGCCTTTGCATCGATCCGGCCGACTCGCCTTGTCTTGCCTCATGGGCTCGACCGTGCTCAGCTCCCTCTCCGCCAGGCGCCAAGCAGAAGAAGGTCTTCCCATCTGCTCTCGCATAACGGCATGCAGAACAAACGACCGATGCGATGTGATATATAAGTATATTGCCATCTCTCCGGCCAGCTTTTGCGACGACGCAGGCCGCCTTTCCGGCCTTGTGATCCGTCTTGTCCTGCTTCTATCGGCGCAACGTCTCGCTTCTCTGCTCTATGCAAGTCTACCCCTGCTGCGCCGAGTGGAATAATCATGGCGGCAGTAAAGGTATCAGAGATAAATCCAGTCTCAAGTGGTAAGCAAACGGTGCCAAGATCGATCCGCAGCTGGAGCTTGCGTTATGATCGTCTCAGGAACACATTCAGGCCTTGTTTGATACTAGGGTATTTTTAGAAATTGGTGGGGATAATTCTCTAATGGATTGGGTGAAACCCCAAACTTCACCCTATACCCTAGCACTACAGGAATCGAACAAGCCGGCCGTCGGCGTATGCACGCATGCCGTCGGCGTACCCAATCCGCCGTTGGCGTCTGCGACCCCGTCGGCGTATGCTGTGGTGGGCCCCCACAATGCCGTTTTTTCAGTTCCTCATACGCCGACGGCAAATATTTTTGAATTTTTTGAATTTTTTTAACTTTTTTATTTTTTTCCATTTCGAAATTTCTAACTCAGCTACATACTAAATCTCTAATTACACACTTAATCATAGGTCAAAGTAATTATACTGGTCAAATTTCCCGTTCGGTCACCCATCCTCAAATTGCTCCAGCCCAAG
This sequence comes from Poa pratensis, assembly GCA_947311845.1. Classification (NCBI taxonomy): domain Eukaryota; kingdom Viridiplantae; phylum Streptophyta; class Magnoliopsida; order Poales; family Poaceae; genus Poa; species Poa pratensis. The sequence goes on from CAMZMU010000110.1 coordinate 11,585,904, forward strand.
CACGCTTAACTTTTGAGTTCCTTCAAGATTAGCTTCCAAATGACAAATGAGAACTTACTAATACTTGTATCATATCAATCATATTAACCTCTGAGGTATGATATTACACTTTTTCATTGTTTAAATTTAAAAAAATTATTTGAATCAGTAACAATGATTATGTAATAGTATATTTTGAATAAATGACAATAAAATTAATTTTACTTTTATTTCCTTTTTAAATGGAATAATTCATATCTTTGATTCCGTTAATCGAAATTTGAAAAATAAAATGTCTATGTCAATTAGAAAAATGAGAGGAATTCAAATATGACATCCATATCATCCTTTGTATTGTATAAACATCGATGGTTTAGAAAATTAATCTCTTTCGATGAATAGTCATGTTGGCCATTTTGACTCTTTTTTGAAAAAAATAAATAAAGTGAAAAAAAACCTCAAAAAAGGCATCCTCTGGCATTGAGTTATTTTATGTGTACTAGTTGCTATTAAAAATGATAAACTTCTTTTTTTACAAATTGTTCAAAAAAATGCTTCATAAAAAGGTCTATCATCTATAGACATGTATAGGTTTCGCGCCAATGACCAAGTTATGGCCATCATTGTGCCATAGTTTGTGATAATGTGTCCATATTTGAAACATAGGCGTGCCTTGGTATGGCAAACATTGTTGCCGAAAACAAATTCCAAATTATTTTTATAAATATCATTTTTTATTTTTCAAGTGCCAAAAATGACTTTTGTTATGGAGGAAATACCAAAAATATGTTGCAAAAGGCACCCATCTTATTGTCACAAAGGGTACTACATATTTTATGGATAATACCCAAGTATTAGGAATTTTCTCGATTTTTACCTAATTATTCCTATTTAAATTACTTTATGTCGATTTTCCAAAAGTAATTGAAATTGAACTATAAGTGTGTGATAGTTTTGTTTATTTTTTTTACAAAAATCATTTTTACATACACAAGTAGTGACTTTATCACAGAAATATCGATAGTTTTGAAAAATGTGACCCTTTCAATTAGTAGGCACGACGGTCATTTTGACCTTTTTTCAAAAAATGAATTCCTTTGATAAGGAGTCCTTTTATGTGTACTAGTTGCTAGCAAAAATGATAAACTTGAGTTTTGACAAATATTTCAAAAAAATGCTTCACAAAAAGGTCTATCATCTATAGACATATATAGATTTCGCGTCAAATGACCAAGTTATGGCCATCCCCATGTCATAGTTTGTGATAATGTGACCATACTTGACACATAGGGGTGTCTTGGTATGCAAAACATTGTTACCAAAAATAATTTCCAAAATATTTTCGTAAATATCATTTTCCATTTTTTAAGTGTCAAAAATGACTTTTTAATTAAGCAAGTACCAAACATATGTTACAAAAATATCATGTGCATGGTGAAAAAGATTTTATTGATTTCATATTTGGATTCCTCTCATTTTTCTAATCGATTTAGACATTTAATTTGTTAAATTTCGATTTACGGATTTAAAGATATGAATTATTTCATATTAAATGGAAAATAGAAAAAAGTAGACGCCGACGGCCGCCGTCGGCGTATCAAAGTAGACGCCGACGGCCGCCGTCGGCGTATCAATGCCGTAAAGCCCCGTTTGCGTGCCGTCACGACGGGCCTTATACGCCGACGGCTGCCGTCGGCGTATGTCGCACTACGACGACGGGGTTTTTACGCCGACGGCCGCGTTCGCGGCTTCCCTAGCTCGCCTTATACGCCGATGGCCCCGACATTTGGCTGTCGGCGTATAATTCGGCCGTCGGCGTCTTGTGGCTTTCCCGTAGTGTAGGGGATTGGGGATCCAATCCACTAGGTAGGGGTGGTGGATTGAGTATTGAGAAAAATGCATTAGAGTTTGGTGATTTGTGGGGAAATGTGGGGATAATACCTGTCCAATACATTAGAACTAAACGATGTTTTGGAATATATGGGGATTCACGGGTTTGACCGGAATAATCCCGTACCAAACAAGGCCTTAGGCGAAGCATGCTCCGGGCTTTTGAACTGCATGTGGTTTGGATCAGAGATATGTCACTGCGCTGTAGAAAATTATTACTACTCCGTCAAGGGGAAGACAGGACATGTACTACGGGTTAAGCGCTCCAGCAGCTTGCAAATGCAAGACTTACGAGCACAACACGTCAAGCTTCAAGGTAGAATTCAACGCCATCGATCCCGGATGGAGAAAAGCAATCAAACACGACACTGACTTTCAATTATGATTTGGAAAAAATGTTGGTTTTGGAGAACAGAGCCACGGTCGATCCATAGGCTACGGACACCACAGTAAACATGCATCCCGCGATCTACGAAAAAACAGTAAAACTAGCATAGGGAAAGTAACATACGTGTGGTAATATGCATGCCACATATGCAAAGAGATTGACCTGACAATCGATTAAAGATGGTAAAGGCAAATGGAGTAACATGATATGTCAACATCAAATAGTTCCCAATAAAAATGATTTTACAAAGTAAGAAATCAAAATCTCTATGTTATCACTGTGGTGTTAAAAATTATTACTCCATCAAGGGGAAGACCGGACGTCTACTACGGGTTAAGTGCTCCATCAGCTTGCAAATGCAGGACGTATGACCACAACGCGGCAAACTTGATATTCATTCAATGCCATCTCGGATGGAGAAAATCGCTTATACACGACGCTGACTTTCAATTATGATTTGCAGAAAATAACAGTTCTGGAGAACACAACCACAAACAAACACGCGCCCATAGGCTACCGAGACCGAAGTATTCATCCTGCCACAGACGCAAAAATGAGTTAAGAGTACGTGTAATGGGAGTGTGAGGAGTGGCGGATCATCAGTGTGGCAATACTATACTTTCACATATAAGCCCTCTCCAAAAATATTAGTAAGTGTGTGCATGTGCCATTTATCTAGCTTTTGCGATGAAACCCGCCTTTCCGGTCAGGTGATCCATCTTGTCCTACTTTGGCACATCCTAGCGAACGTCGTCGTCTCTGGGCTAATTGGCAAAATACTATTCTGCCATGCTGCCTGGAGTAATCATGACAGCAGTTATAAGGTATCAGCTAATTGGAAGCATTATATGTTCGCGGAGAGGGTCGAGACATCCCCTATATATTGACCATTCCAATTGGAACCCCTACTTTAATGTTTAAATCCATGCAACTAAATGCATATTGGGTTGGTTCATACATCATACCTGCCATACAATAATTTTTCTTTTATTTCTTTGCTTCTTATTTTTCAGCTTTTATGATTTTTTAAATGTTTAGTTTTGAGAAATGTTTACATTAAAAAATGTTCACAACTGAAAAATGTTGTTTTGGTAAATGTTCGGATTAAAGAAGTATTCAGATTTGAAAATTATTCAAAATCTAAAAATATTCAGATTTGAAAATTCTTCAAATTTTAAAAATGATCAGATTTAAAAAATCAGATTTGAAAAAATAGTTTTCGAAAGATTTCGAAACTGTTTTTAAGATTTTAAAAAAAGCAAATATTAAAAATATTCTTTTGATTTATGTATTCTATCTTTGGAGTATCCCGTGCCGCAGACACTATACATCCCTCTTTGTGAGCCCTAGCGTGCACTCGCACGCTTTCGTTTTTTTTTTGTTTTATGTATTCTATCTTTGGAGTAGCCCGTGCAGCAGACACTATACATCCCTCTTTGCGAGCCCTAGCGTGCACTCGTCCGCTTTCGTTTTTATTTTATTTTATTTTATGTTTTTTGTTCTCTGTTATCTTTTTTCTTTCGTTATTCTTTAACATTTTTTAATTTCTCATTTTTTGTACCTTTTTTTTTTGTTTTTTAGTTCCCTATATTTTTTGATTTCCCATATGTTTGCTAATACAAGAATACATTTTTTGGAACTCCTCGACATTTTTTTGAAAAGAACAATGAATATTTTATTTGTGAACCCATAAACATGTTTTCGAACCCATCGATCTAATATTTTGGTTCACCCGAATTTTAGTTATTTTTTGGTTCACTATCATTTTCTCTTCAATATTATTTTTCGTTCACCAACATTTTAGGTTCATTATTAATTATTATTGGTTCACCTATATTTTTGCTTCACTATTTCTTTTCACCGGCATTTATGGTTCACTCTTATTTTCGGTTGACCCGAATTTTAGTTCCCTTTTCACCTTTTTAATTCATTTTTGGCTCACTATTATTACAGTTCACCCAAATAGTTCGCCAAAAACAAAAAATATATTTACCATAATTTGTTGGTTCATTATGATTATGGTTCACCCTGATTTCGTGTTTTATCACTATCAAGCCTCACGATTTATATCTAAGACCTCTCAAATATGTTCTACGGTGAAAGCTTTCAAATTAGACCCAGACACAATTGGTTTTTGGTTTGGCTTCATTTGATTCGTCAAGTTTATGTGTTAAAAAATCGTTCATATACATTGGGAAAATATAAATGGAAAAAAGAAGGCAGAAAATAAAAAAGTAAGAAAAGGAAAAAAAATATAAGGAAAGAAAGAAACAGAAAAGAAAAAACGTAAAAACGAAACAGCCCACACGGAAAGCGATGTATATAGGGCGACCCGCCGTGCCGCTTGAAGCGGTATATAGGAACTCCCCTAGGAATAGTTCGCGGGTCGGCCCGAGGTAACGGCCCAGCAGGCTCACGGACGTCGTTTCCTCTGTTCACATCTTTTTGCTTGCTGTTGCCAGCAGGCCCACGGACGTTTGCAAGAATGCACATGGGGCTGACGCCCAACGCCATGTGCTGGTTGTTTACTATGAATGACACGCTCAAGTGTGATGAGTTCACAAGGCTGATCGTCACACTTTAGGCAGTTTAGAGAGCGCACAGAAAAGCAATCCATGAGGATGTGTTTCAGAGCCCATTGTCCACACATGCTTTTATTGAGTCTTAACATTGAGGAGCTATGGTGCATGAAGGGGTCTGGTGCAACACTAGCTCGTCGTCAGGTAAATGTGCAGAACGGGTGGATTCCTCCGTCAACAGGGCTGGCCAAGATTAATGTTGATGGTGGTTTTTCACGTTCCGGGAGAAAATCTGCATCTAGTCATCTAGTGCGGTCTGTAGAGATGCTGAAGGTGATTACCTAGGATGTTCAGCTATAGTTTTTGCTGGAATTGACGATCCAGGCACGCTGGAAGCCCTGGCGTGCCGTGAAGCTCTTATGCTTGCGAATGATCTCCAACTTGATAGCCTGAAGATTGCTTCGGACTGCAAAAGAGTTATAGAAGATATAAAGGCTGGCACTTTGGGAAGGTACTGCTCATTTGTGAAGGAAATTGCTGGACGAGCTATCAAGTTCCAAACCTGCTCTTTTGTCCATGAAAATAGGAGATCCATCTAGGAAGCTCATAGTCTATACCTACTAATAAAGTCAGTAAGGCTTCTTCCCGTCCGACCTTTAAAAAACGATTTTGCCCTCGCGAAACAACGGAATTACAGCCACTGCCACCGCTTAAGTGAATACCGTTTCGCAAGTTCATTTTGCAAAAAAAAAACCCCTGACAAACTAGGAAACTAACCCGCAGTCCACAGGGCAGACGTTTTACTGCCTTATTCGCGATTTATCGAAAACCCACGGACCTTTTTGCAAAAACGCCATCGAAGAGGTACGGGAGAATCTGGAGCGTCCGATTAAGTTGCAACGGACGGTCGAGATTAATCTGCTTTCTAAATTTTGTTTACATAAACATAGAACACACTAAACTTTGTAAATTCATAACTTTCAACCTACAACTCCAAATTTAACAAACTTTACATCAATGCAAAACTCTGACCATGTAGTTTAATTTGACATCATTACTTTTCCTTTTTGCATCTGTTTTAGTTGATCAACATACAGAGATGCATTTCGGCCATATAATTCAACACTTGAGTTCTAAAAATGTTTTCAAAATGAATCCTTTTGTTAAATGTCAAGAAATACATCCTCTGTCCAGGGGAACCAAAGTTATAAATTTAGAAAATAATTTAATGACCCAATTAAGCCACTACCATTTTCTTCCCTTTTTAAAACGCTTCACAAATAATTCGTTACTGAATTTAAATCCAAACTGAAACTCTGGTTTTTCCTCCCGTAGCGATGCACGGGCACTTTGCTAGTCTTACTAAGGTCGCGTCATCTCTGGGTATAGGTCGCCAGGTTTGGCTTGCCACTCCTCATGATTTATTCATTGTACCCATGAATATTCTGAATTAATAAAGCTTAGCAATTCCCTTAAAAAAGATTTCTCTCGTGTAATTCATCCTTGTAGCTCTTTAGTTTTTCTTGCTTTTTACCCTTTTAATGTTCCTAGGTTTTCTTTGTGTTTACTTTTGACTTTCATGCTTTAAAACATGATAACAATTTATGATTTTTTGCTTATTTCTTTCAAATGCATGATTTTATTATGGTTCACATTTTAAGTCTGATTTATGTGCTGATCATTCGGCACAAAATTTATTCTAAAATTTGTAATTTTTGAAATTTTGTTTCACGATTTTTTTTCCTCTTGTAATCATGGTTTCCTCCACGAGCGTCCAAACTAGATCAAAAAAATTGGTTTGGCAATTCGGCTTGTTCGGGGATGCCTAAAATTTGGTCCTCTTCGTCAAAAATTATGTTCTTATTTTAGTAATTATTAGTTCCACGCATGATTAAACCTTTTTCCATTTATTAAAAAAATCATTTTGCACTTTGTATATTTTTTCGCCTTTCAAGTCGAGATTTGTTACACATGCACTCCATTTTGGTTCCACTTGATCTAAATATTTTATTCCTCTTCTAGTTATGATTTGGTCTGGAGGCGCTGAATTGTTTCCCTTTATGCTACATTTTTATTCTACGTGTAGATGTGATTTGTAACTCTTGCGCTACAGTTCTTGTCCAACGTTTTTGTGTAAAATAAAGTGTAGTCATGATTTGTTACAAGGTCGTTGAAATTTTCTTCCACTTGGTCTAAATATTTGTTCCATTTGTAGTCATGATTTAATCGGATGCTACTAAGTTTTCTTCCATGTCGTGTAATTTTTTGTTTCACTCGTACTCACTATTAGTTCTGCCAGCAATAAATTTTATTCCGCTTAGTCTATTTTTTCTACTCCCAGTCGCCATTTGTTCCATGATTACAATTTTTTGTTCCTCCAAATCTCTTTTTTCACTCAAAGTTTTGATTTGTTCTACAACAACAACAACAACAACAACAAAGCCTTTTTTCCCAAACAAGTTGGGGTAGGCTAGAGTTGAAACCCATAAGATCTCGAAACCAGGTCATGGTTCTGGCACATGGATAGCTAACTTCCACGCAGCCCTATCCATGGCTAGTTCTTTGGTGATATTCCAATCCTTCAGATCTCTCTTAACAGACTCCTCCCATGTCAAGTTTGGCCTACCACGACCCCTCTTAACATTCTCATCCCGCTTTATCCGTCCGGTATGCAATGGCGCTTCCGGAGGCCTACGTTCTATATGACCAAACCATCTTAGACGGTGTTGGACAACCTTCTCTTCAATTGGTGCTACCCCAACTCTCTCACGTATATCATCATTCCTAACCCGGTCCTTTCTTGTGTGGCCACATATCCATCTCAACATGCGCATCTCCGCTACACCTAACTGTTGGATATGTCGTCTCTTGGTCGGCCAACATTCTGCGCCATACAACATCGCAGGTCGAATCGCCGTCCTATAGAACTTGCCTTTTAGCTTTTGTGGCACTTTCCTATCACAGAGGACGCCAGAAGCTTGGCGCCACTTCATCCAACCAGCTTTGATTCGATGACTCACATCTTCATCGATATCACCATCCTTCTGGAGCATAGACCCCAAATATCGGAAGGTGTCTTTCTCAGGTACCACCTGTCCATCAAGCCTAACCTCTTCCTCCTCGTGCCTAGTAGTACTGAAACTGCACCTCATGTACTCAGTTTTGGTTCTACTAAGCCTAAAACCTTTCGATTCTAGAGTCCGCCTCCACAGCTCTAACTTTCTATTAACCCCCGCCCGACTATCGTCAATTAGCACCACATCATCCGCAAAGAGCATACACCATGGGATATCTCCTTGTATATCCCCTGTGACCTCATCCATCACCAAAGTAAAGAGATAAGGGCTCAAAGCTGACCCCTGGTGCAGTCCTATTTTAATTGGAAAGTCATCGGTGTCGCCATCACTTGTTCGAACACTTGTCACAACATTATCATACATATCCTTAATGAGGGTAATGTTGGGACTTTGTGTTTCTCCAAGGCCCACCACATGACATTCCGTGGTATCTTATCATACGCCTTCTCCAAGTCAATGAACACCATATGAAGATCCTTCTTCTTCTCCCTGTATCTCTCCATAAGTTGTCGTACCAAGAAGATGGCTTCCATGGTAGACCTCCCAGGCATGAAACCAAATTGATTTTTGGTCACGCTTGTCAATCTTCTTAAACGGTGCTCAATGACTCTCTCCCATAGCTTCATTGTATGGCTCATCAACTTGATTCCACGGTAATTAGTGCAACTTTGAACATCCCCCTTGTTCTTGAAGATTGGCACTAATGTACTCCGCCTCCATTCTTCGGGCATCTTGTTTGACCGAAAAATGAGGTTGAAAAGTTTAGTTAGCCATACTATCGCTATGTCTCCAAGGCCTCTCCACACCTCGATGGGGATACCATCAGGGCCCATTGCCTTGCCTCCTTTCATCCTCTTCAAAGTCTCCCTAACCTCAGCCTCCTGGATACGCCGCACAAAGCGTCGGCTGGTATCATCGGAGGAATCGTCTAGCTCAATGGTAGAGCTCTCATTCTCTCCATTGAACAGGTCGTCGAAGTACTCTCGCCATCTACGCTTGATCTCTTCGTCCTTCACGAGGAGTTGATCCGCTCCGTCCTTTATGCATTTGACTTGGTTGACATCCCTCGTCTTCCTTTCTCTCGTCTTCGCCATCTTATAGATGTCTCTTTCGCCTTCCTTCGTGTTTAGACGCTGGTAGAGGTCCTCATACGCCCGACCCCTTGCCTCGCTCACCGCTCGCTTTGCGGCCTTCTTTGCCCCCTTGTATATCTCCATGTTGGTTGCGCTCCTGTCCAGGTATAGGCGTCTGAAACAGTCCTTCTTCTCCTTAATAGCCTTCTGGACCTCAACGTTCCACCACCAGGTATCCTTAGCATCCCTTCTACTTCCCCTGGTCACCCCAAACTCCTCTGATGCAATCTTCCGAATGCAAGTCGCCATCCTCATCCACATACTGTTTGCATCGCCTCCTTCCTCCCAAGGGCCCTCCTTAAAAACCCTCTCCTTAAAAGCTTGAGCTGCCTCTCCCTTTAACTTCCACCACTTTGTTCTAGCAACTTTTGGGCGCTTATCCCGCTGGACACGAATCCAAAAACGGAAGTCAGCCACCACCAGCTTATGTTGATGGACAACACTCTCTCCAGGTATCGCCTTACAATCAAGGCAAGCGCGTCTATCTTCTCTTCGAGAGAGGACAAAATCAATCTGGCTAGAGTGTTGGCCACTACTGAAAGTCACTAGGTGGGATTCTCTCTTTCTAAAGAGGGTGTTAGCTACGACCATGTCGTAGGCTAGGGCGAAGCTTAAGACATCCTCCCCTTCTTGGTTCCTGATGCCATAGCCAAAGCCCCCATGCACCCCTTCAAAACCTGTGTTAGATGTACCCACATGGCCATTGAGGTCTCCTCCTATGAAGAGCTTCTCACCAGTAGGTACTCTCCTAACCAAGTCCTCGAGACCTTCCCAGAACTCTCTCTTGGTGCTCTCGTTGTGGCCTACTTGCGGGGCATACGCGCTGATAACATTGAGAACTAAGTCCCCAACAACCAGCTTGACTAGGATAATCCGGTCTCCTTGCCTCTTGACGTCCACTACTCCATCCTTGAGGCTCTTGTTGATCAAGATGCCTACCCCATTTTTGTTTGAGGTTGTCCCCGTGTACCACAGCTTAAAGCCGGTATCCTCCACCTCCTTCGCCTTCTGTCCCTTCCATTTGGTCTCTTGGACGCATAGGACATCAACACGCCTCCTTATCGCCGTATCAACTAACTCCCGTAACTTGCCCGTCAGGGACCCTACGTTCCAGCTACCTAAGCGGATCCTCCTAGGCTCGGCTAACTTCCTTACCCTCCGCACTCGTCGAGTCAAATGCGAAGACCCTTGCTCATTTTTCACTACACCCGGGCGTCGATGCAGCGCGCCACTAAGGATGCGACGACCCGATCCTTGCTCACTTATCACCGTATCCAGATCAAGATACGGCGCGCCACCAAGGGGGTGGCGGCCCGGCCCTTGCCCATTTGACACCACACCCGGGTTCCGATATGGCGCGTCGCTAAGAGGGTTACGCCCCAACGAGGTTCTTTTGGGTTTCATCTCCATAAGAGTGGCTGGGTTTTTTTCCGTTGGCTTGCCAAGCCTATCACAACCCTCCTCCTTTATCCGGGCTTGGGACCGGCTATGTTGAGACAACATAGGCGGCTTAGTCTATTTTTCCTACCACTCAAAGTCATGATTTTTCCTCGATCACAAAATTTTTGTTTCGCTTTCTCTAGTTCTTGTTCTGCTCTTAGTCACAACCATGAATTTTTTTTTGCGGCTATTAAATTTTTGTTCCACTTAGTTTAATATTTCGCTAGACTTAATGGCGTCCTTTTGTTCCGTGGCCATTTAAATTTTATGCCACTTAGTCCAAATATTGTTCCTCGTGTTGACATTGTTTTTCTGCAACCACTCGAGTTTTATTCCACTTACTCTTTTTCGTTTCTTATTTCATGTTTTCGGTTTTATTTCATTTTAATTTTTTATCCCTCTTGTTTCTCTTGGTTCCAAAATTATATTCCGTGAGTAACCTGTTGGAGATATGCCCTAGAGGCAATTAATAAAGTGATTTTATTTGTCATATCTCAATTGTTCATAATATGTTTTTGAACCATGCTATAATTGTATTAAGCGAAAACATTAATACACGTGTGGTATGTAAACAACCAGGTCCCTAGTAGCCTCTATTTAACTAGTCTGTTGGGTAACAGATGATCAAGGTTTCCTTATCATGTACAATTACGTCAGTTGACAACGGAGTCATGTCATTGGGTGAATGACGTGGTGGACATATCCAAAAGATATAGAAACGTAGTGCTCATACCTTTGACTGTGAGATCATATCAAATCGCTGCTTCTGGAAGGTGCTTTGATCGCATCAAACGACATGTCTTATATAGCGTGACAATAAAGGTGACACTTTCGGGTATCCGAAGGAAGCAGTGGAGGCGAGTGATCAAGAGCGGGATTTGCCAATCCACATAGCAGGATAGATACTCTGGGCCCACTCGGTGAGATTACATCAATAAGCTTGCAAGCATGTGACTAGGTCACAGGGATGTAATATCACAGACGAGTAAAGATAGATTTGTCAATGATGAGATCATGCTCGGTAATCATGATACCAGAGAACGATGCTCGGACAATCTAAGTATCGCTAGGCAAAAGGATGAGACTGGACGTCTAAAGGTTCGAACGATAAAAGACTTTCATGGACGCACAGGGGCTATCATGGATATCCAGATCCCGCTGTTAGTCATTGATCAGAGAACGTGTCTCTTTCATGTCTGTGTGATCCCAAACCATAGGGTAACACACTTAAGGGTGGGTGACGATTAGATTGAATATAAGAGAGAAAGAAACTGGAGATTCCGGAAGCATTCCGGGACATGTCCGATGTTGATCGGAGGCAACGAAATGTGTTTTGGAGCTCGAATGAATTAAATAATATGTATTTAATATTAATAAGTGTTATTAGTGATTAAATATATTTTTTATTTAATTAATATCGAATTTTTAAAGTCATTAAACCTAAATGGGCCTTAGAGGCCCATTAGGGGAAGAACCCCATTTTGGAAATGGGGGGAGGGCCTAGCCGGCCTAGGGTGGGCCGAATGGGGCCCACCTAGGTGGCCGGTGCACCCCATGGCCGGCGCACCCCATGTGGGGTTTAGTCCCACATGGGTGAGCCAAGGGGTGTGGCCTCCCTCCTCCACCTTTATAAGGAGGTGCCCCATGCCTTGAAATCTATCCCATCTCCTTCTTCTTCTCTCCTAACTTGAGCGTGGTTCCGTTTCTGGAGCTGCGTACAAGGAGGGAAGTCTCTCCACTATACGCACACCACCGTGCTACTAGATCCAATCTTCCGCTTCCGCTGCTCTGCTGGATCTAAAGCCCAGAGGTCGTCATCTACACCGTACGTGTGTGGAACTACGAGGCGCTACACGGGTGGCGCTGGGAGTATGTCTACTTCCTCTACACGACCTTGAGGTCGGCTTCGTCGGCTTCATAAAAAACGTTTGTGCGGGAACGTAATCCCGCTTTCAGTCTACAAGGGTATGTACTCCGTTCTCCTCCGTATAGTATATCTGCATAGTTATAGATCCTGGCTAGTTTCTGGTTATCGTCGGTAGGATTTTTTTTGTTTTCTGTCTACGATCCCCTTCATAACCTTCATGATCCTAACAAATTAAGCCACTCGCAACATAATCCTTTGGTCCACCTATTGTGAATATTTATGTTCATGTACTTTAAAATATTTAACAACATGTTTCTAATTGTCTCGGTGTTCCTCAGTTGGGCGCGGATCCAGTTTGCCAGCACCGGAATGATTGTACCACTTTTTGAACTCAAAATGTTCTCTTTTATCAATATGCAACTGAGAGAGATCCAAGTAAATAGCCGCATCAACTTTTTTAGGCTTATGCAAAACTACACTATTAGAATCCTGCACCGTGACAAGGGTCTAGAATGGAGCCGTTAGAGGCGACCCGGGAGGCGACTCGGGAGGCGAACTGGGGGAGTCCGTGGGATCTCCGGCGATCTCACCGGATCTCGCCACCTCGCCGACGGATTCGTCCGTGCTGCATCCGCAGCTGGCTCGGGTTGGTGGGCGCTTCTGGTGCCTCTCGGAGGATGAGTCTGACGAGGAAGTGGACGGAGAGGTGCGGGCGGTGATCGGAGACAAGTACCGATCTTGTTCTCTGGAAGAGGAATGCAAGACGCCGGCAGAGGATGCCTCTCATTCGGCTAAGTCGTCATTGTCTAGAATGGAGAGAAAGATGGAGAAGCGTCGGATGCAAAGGTACGCGGCGGAGCAGCTAATGGTGCCGGTGGTTCGTGCAGGTTCGGTGGCGCCTAGGCCGAAGCTTCGTGCACCCAAGCTTCCGATCATGCCGCCGTCCTCCTTCATCGATGAGGAGCTGGCCGGCGAATGGATCAAGGTGTGCCGACGGCAGCGTTCTCCTACATCGCAGGTACGTTCGCCGGCGGTGAGATCCGAAAAACGTGGATCGCAGTTTCAAAATTTGAAAAGATGGGGACCGGTGGGCATCGGCCTGGCCAGACCCACCTTGCATGAAAGCCCACGGGCTCACGAAAATTCTGTAAGAAAAGAAGATAGATCAGGCCTAACCCCATCAACTAAACCTAGAGCGACCGGGTTCGGTCTCCATCGCTTCCTAGGGTTTTTCTGGTGCATGTGTCGCCTGAATCGTGCGAGCTTGATCGCACGAACGCCATGGCCTTTCATGGCGGCGGAAGAGGAGGGGGAGAACAGGGCCGAGGTGGGGGAGCTCCGCCCGGGCGGGGGTCCTTCAATGGCCGTTTCAACAACTTTGAGGTGGGCAGCTCGAGTGGCACCGCCGGGATCCCTGATGGGCCGAACTTCGAGGCTCAGCCGGGTGGGTTCCAGGGTGGTTTCCATGCTGGCTCCGGTTTTGCGGCGAGGGGCCATAGTGGCGGTTTCTATGCCGGCCATGGAGCTGGGTGTGGGCGGCGCCAGTACGGCAATGGCGGCAATGCGTACCATAGCCATGGCAACGCCGGCTATGGTGGCTACGGTTACGGTGGTGGTGCTGCTGGTGGATACGGACGTGGCTACGATCAACGTGGAGTCCGAGGGCGCTTCGGAGATGCTACTGCTTCGCGTGGTGGTCGCGGCCAAGGGGCTGGAGCACCGGTGCAGCTGGCTCCCGTGGTGTCGGGGGAATGCTTTGTGGATTAACCCGCGGCCCGTATTGATAAGTGCGACCTACTTTACTCACACTAGCAAAGGCCTGCATAAAAACAAGCCCAATATCGCATCGCCACAAGGAGAAGAATTTAGAAGACATATCCTGGAAGACGTAAGGAAGAGTTGGTCTCCAATTAGGTTCCAGTTGATGTATTCCTTGTGGAGGAAGTTTCCTTTGTAACCTAGCGAGCCTCTGTGTATATAAAGAGGACTCGCAGGACTTAGACAGGGATCAAGCCCTCAAACCCTAGTTCATACGGCGAGTACCGAGATCGGATCGCCTCCATTGTAACACCACATATATCATATCAATACCAATCTAGGGTAGGCAGGAAGTAGGTCTTTACCTCACATTGAGGGGCTGAACCTGGGTAAATCTGTGTTCATCTTTGTTCCTGCGATCCCAAGCTCGGAGACGATTGACTCGCGTAATCCCACACCTACGAAGTCATCCATGACATCTGACGTGACAAACCCACGACAGTTGGCGCCCACCGTGGGGCCTGCGGTCAAGAGCGTCACGTTCCGCGCAGTATCGATGAAAGGAGCTAAAAATCTCGCCATCGGCCACATCATCACGGTTGATGGCACGCCTCTAATTGACGATTCAAGCTGGGGACCAGAAGCAGATTACCTGGAGATGGGTCGCATCATCCCGTTTGGATCTATCCATGTTTTCGTTGGCTTCATCGGCGGTGGGTCAGAGGACCCCTCACAGCAGGGCGACTCAGAAGGAGTCGCTGTAACGATAGATGAAGAAGAGGAATCTGCCAACAACGAGCCACTACCCCTTGAAGACGAAGAAGCTCAATCCATTGAGTATGTGCTCGAAGAAAGGTTATGTGGAAACCCTAGGGGAGGCAGCTCGCCCTCCATAGGAGATCAGTGCATGGAAGGGATCTACAGGACCGTGGAAGCAGAGGAAGGGTTGGGCATGCCACATGGCAGCTTAGCCCCCACGGCACCGGAAGCAGCGGAACAAGTCGCGCCAGAAGAATCAGGAGTCGTAGAACTCGGTTCAAGTCACGCGGCGCCCGCTGCAACCACCCCAGGAGTCGTGGCCTCAGGAGTCGCAAACAGAGAAGTCATGTCCGGAGCTGTACCTACAGAGACAGGGCCAAGAACAACCCCTGACGCAGCAACGGTGATGCCACGGAGCAGCCCACTGTTTACACCTATATCTGCAGTTAATGCTGCCGCTAGAGTAACAGAGCTGGAAGCTACCAGGATTGGGCTGTATGACGAAGTCCAAAGGATTGCAGACGAAAGGAGCAGGCTAGCATGCGAGGACCAGCGCCTCCAACAAGAACAACGGCGACTCGCTGAGGACACCATCATCTTACAAGGAGGGCCAAGCACCTTGCCGCACATACGCCAAGTCAATCGCCTGCAGCCAGGGACAGTAAATCCCATGGAGTTATTCCAATCACCCACCTCTGGACCTACAGCAGCAGTCCCCACAATCGATACACCAACAGCCACGGCGCCGCCCCACGTGATCCCGTCAATCGCAACCAACACGGTGCATCCAGTCGCATGGTCGAAAGCCGCAGCACCACCAGTTGCGGCACCTTCGTACATGGCACCACCCGTCGCGGTTACGTGACCCGCGGCGCCTTTAGTCGCACCTGCGGTTCAGACATTCACGTCACCACCAGCCGCGCCAGCAGTTCCATCTTTCACAGTACCAAGAGCGGCGGAAACACCAGGGTCAAGAGCTGTGGTGCAAGCCAACAACAGGGCTGTCATGCCACCCCCGTCGTGTGGCACCCCGATCCAGATGATCGACTGACCCCATATACCAGTCCCAGAAACACTGGATATATGACAGCTTGATACAAGGCATAACCAAATTTATTCAAAGGCTTCGAGTTCAAACTGATACAGCATATTACAACACGGGGTGAGGCCCCAGCTTCGGCGCAACGGCGCACACAACAGTATGTACATTATTTTTAAAACATCGGCCTCTAGCGGAAGTCGTAACGGAAGCATAGATGGAAGTCTGACAGCGGGCTTTACTCCACAGGGTTCTGCCTGGAATACGGGTTCCTAGTTCTCATAGAGCGGGTACTCGGCAACTGGTTCAGCAGGGTCTGGCCACATGAAAAGCCAGGTAAGTACTTGAAGTACTCGCAAGACAACAGCCCAAATGCAAACAAGGTCTACTTATATGGCATGGCATGGTTCAGAAAGTAACATGGCAGGAGTTCGGGTGCGAGGATGAGTCCAAGCTTAACGGTTGGACATAACTTACCTACTTACCTTTGTAGGGGTGTTTCATGTCGTCGAGTGAGGTCACGTTTCTCACTCGACAACTCACAACACAACTAGGCTATCAAGCCTCTAGCCAACTCTGGCTTTAAACACAACTTCCCGAGTCCTTAGCCAACTCTGGCTTAGACTCACAACAATTCCTGTGTTCGCTAATTTCAACTTATTTATTTCTCCAAGTTCGACTGGACTGACCCCTAGTGTGACTTGACCCAAACAAGTCCCATAACCCAGGGACAGGGCTAGAATCTAGATTACACTCTCGAGAGGTTGCAACGTTTAGCCACACGCTGAAGTCTAGGCTTGTACCGCCGGTACCGAAGTACTAGAACCAATCACGGCGGCAGCACAAACCCACACTTCCACAACCGTTTATCTTACCCGGACACTCCCCGTATAGCCACCGACATAACTCTACGTCTTATGAAGAAGTGAATCCGGCACGTCCCCAACAGATGAGCGACGCCTAGCTCCGGAACCTTCACAAGCCTAGCCCCGACCACAAAGGTAACCAACTAGACTTGCCAAAAGGGTGGCATCAGGAGAGGCCTGACAAAATACATAGCTATGGTCCGCCCATGTGAACGACGCGTGGTTGTGCGAGGTGTTTGGTGAGTGGCACTAAGTGACTCAATCTAGTCGAGGGAGGTGATTATCTTCTTAGTCAAATTTATATCCAGTTTCCAACACTTAGCAAGCAACACAAGCAAGTCATAAAACAATAACAACAACATAACACTTGCATGAATAAACAGAGCAATAACAATAATAATAACAACAATAACAATAATAACAATAATACCCGGTTGACGGTGGCGGGAGACCCGGCCGGTGTCACTCGGGGGTTAGTGATAAAACAATAACAATAATAGCATAATATTTCCCCCACTTTCTTGGCTGAGGCGGGAGACCCTGCCATTACCCGGAAGTGGGAGTGTCACCGTAAAAGAATAACCGAAAAGCACTCATAAAAATGAGAGAGCATCCATTCCACTCGAAGGTTACTTCGACGTGGTGTCAGCAATCCGGCAAAAGAACCGCGGAAAAGTCAGCTCCCAGCATCGCAGTCCGGATGGCCTAAGCCAACCATATACGACGGTGGGACAAGAGGCAACTAACACGAATGCCCCCAACCCCGAGGATCCTAAGCCGACATTCGTCCGCACCTCACCTCGGCGCTGAAGAAGTGGAAAATCCAAACAAAGCCCCGCAAAGCGAGACGCACAGTTGTAATAATTTTCCCTACTTCCTCGGCTGAGGCGGGAGGCCCTGCCATTGCCCCGGAAGTGTGAGTGTTGCACAGATAACAATATAATAGAGTGCAGAAAGTTAACATGCAATATGACATGCGATGTGCAGCTGACATTATTTCAACAGACAAATAATTTCTAAGTCGACCAAGTTTGAAGTTGGGTTGGTGGCTTGCCTTCGGGTTCGAGAATAACTTCTACTCCGTCGGAGGGGTTTGGATCTAAAAGCACAGGACAAAAATGCATCAAAACAACTCCTATATGATTTTAAATAAATGCAAAATCAAATAATTCCAAATAAATTGTTTCTGGTTCCATTGGAAAGAGAAAAATCAAACTAAGCCGACAAAATTGGTTTCATATTTTTCTGACTAATATTCAAAGAGAAATTGCATTTCAAAGTTTGAATCATTTTCTGCCCTTTTCCAATAGAAAAATAAAACAGGAAAAATCAAAACAGAAAACAGTTCGAAATGTTTAAAAATCTGACCAGTGGGTCCCACTGGTCAGTGGCTCATAAAACCGAATCATTTTCTCCCCTCCCCGCGCGGAAAAAAAGAAAAGCCGGCGATGCTCCGGCGAGCTTACCGGCGAGAGGTTGCGGCGGCTAGGGTGAGGCAGAGGGGAGGGAGAGGACGCGAACGGGCTCGGGGAGAGCTGGCGCAGCCCGTCGGCGTGCTCGAGGGTGCTGGGAGGCCGGGCTCGAGCGGAGCGTCCACGGCCGCGGCGGCGGCGATGCGTCGATGAAGAACACGACGATTCCGGCCACCGCGTGCTACGGCGAGGACAGCTACGGGTCCGCCATGTTCCAGAGAGGCTGTGGGTGGAGGGAATCGAGCAGGGGAGCTTCGGTGGTGGAGGAATCGAGCAGAGCCCGTGCGGCGGAGGCGGGATCGATTCCGGCGATGGAGGGCTTTCCAGGAGCTACGGCTAGAGGAGAAGGAAGCTGAGGGCAGGGGAGGGTGGTGTGGTGGTCTGCGTGCTCCGGGGAGGCCCTTTTATAGCGTCTCGCGAGCGTCCGCCATAAATGGCGCACGGTGGTGGACGGTGATGGTCGCCGTCGCTGTTCTGGGCGGTGCGTCGCGGCGCGGGTGGCTGCTTCGCGTGTCCTGCTGCATTTACGAGCTGCAGGAGGAGAGGGGAGGCCAGGGAAGGGGTGGACGGCTCGGCGCGGCTGGAGTTGCCGACACGTGGCCGCGGCGGCCACTGTGCTGCGCGGCGCGTCGCCTAGCCACGGCGGGCTAGCGGATGGTGTCCTTGCGTCTTAACGCACGCCAGGAGGGCGGCGCTGGCACGGGGAAGCAGGGGATGGCTCGGGAGGGGGGGGGACGGCACGGCGGCGTCGACATCTGTCGGCGACAGTGGCGAGTGGCGCGTCGTGGCGTGCTTGGCAGGGTGCGGCGAGGACGTTGCCGTCGTCGGGGAGGAGTAACTGAGCTCCGGGGGGGTGGAGCTGGCTGGGGCGTGGCTGGGGGTGGCCGTGGCGTCGCCGGCGACACCTGGCGCGTCACTGGACGCGTCGATGCCGGCGGTGAGCGCTGCCAGGGGCATGCCGACACCGGCATTAAGCCATATCTCGCGAACCAGAGACCCAAATCGAGTGGGGTTTTGATCCTCGTGCGCCAAATTGGAAAATCTACAACTTCCCTGACTAGTGTTTGGTCAAAATCGAAAGTTGATCTATAGAGATTTAAAAAAAAACAGTTCTGGCAAAAAGGGAACAATTGGTTTTGGTGAAGCAAATGAACTTTAAAAAGGTCCACAAAATTCCATGAGGTGTGTGTGTCCACTGCGGTTGTGCCTAGGGCTTGGGATCACAAGAAATCAAAAGTTTGCTTTGTACTTTGAAAATAAGAAGAAAATGGGCAGAAACCTAAGTGGAGAGTTTCTCCAAATTTGCAAACAAGGCATCAAATGTTTTTCCATATTTGGGCTATATACTGCCTAGGGATCACTCCCTAATTTTTGCAGAATTTTCGGAAAGATTTTTAAGGTACTTCCTTTGTAAAGCCAAAATAATGGGATTCTGGAAATGCGAATAAAGGCAAATGATTAAATAATATTTTTGGGTGAAATGAGCCAGCAATATGTTTACCAAGCGGGAGAGAAACCAAAACACAAGATCCCAAACTTGGACAAGATTTTGAAATGGCTTGAGAATTTAAAAGGAGCAGATCAACTCAAAGGAAATTTTAAATCCCAAATTCCAATAAATGATTTTCCAGATTTTTTTGAAAAGGCCAAATTTCAGGATGTTACACGTCGCCACAGCCAACCTTTGTGCGGCAGCCAGCACCGCAGCCTCAAAGGTTCCATACGCCGCACGGACACTATGTTAGCCCAGTAGAGAATCTCTATGCGGCTACCAGCATCCTGGCTAGGTTGATGCCGGTAGGAAACACAACGATGGACAGAGAAGTGCGGCGTGCCATTGAGATGCTTAGCACAGCAGTAGTACAACATGCAAATATTTCTGAACATGCGGGACGGCTACACACCACCCCGTACAACAGTAGAGTTATGGCGGAAAGAAGCATCCGTGCCGAGTCGCCGCAAGTCGTGACTTAAAGTTCAGCCAGGCGACAAAGGGAAAATCAGCCGGCGGTGCAAGTCCAACCCGCAGAAGTCATACTGCCGCACGTAATGGCTAATACAGCAGGGAGGCCAGCACTATCCAACTTGTCATCGTGACTCAAAGGTCCAGTCTGCTTCAGCGAAAATATTAGGTCTGAGCCGTTTCCCGCAGATTTCAAAGGACCTCGCAAGGTCGCGAATTACAACCCAAGCATGGATCCAGTAACTTGGCTCAACAATTATGAGATGGGTATGAGCATCCTCAACGCGTCTGAAGAAATCTGTGCCCGATACTTAAATATGATGTTGGAAGGCGCAGCCCACATCTGGTTACAGAACCTGCCACCAAATTCAATAAACTCTTGGGACGAGATGAAGGAAGCTTTCGTCAAGAATTTCCAAGGAACATGCAAGCGACTCTGCAGCATAGAAGACCTTGAGCACTGCGTGCAGAAGGAAGGCGAGTCAAGTCGCCACTGGATGAGGAGAGTGGCAGAAATTATACACTCCTCAGACAACATACCTCCAAGCTCAGCTGTCATGGTTATGGAGAAAAACTGCAAATTTGAGCCGCTGGTCCGTCGCATGAAGGACAAAGTAAAGAGCCTAAGCGAGGTGATGGCAGCGGCTAACAAGTATGCAAGCTCGGATAAAACCAAGGACGCATCCGATGGAGAGGAAGATGAAATGCTGGCAATGGAAAAAAGACCAGCAGCAAGCCTCAACAGCAGCAGGCTAGCAATAGTAATGCGAGTTACAACAAGTGCAAGAACAAGGAAGGAAACTCGGGATTAGTCGCAAACACAAACACTCGTTACAAGTCAAGCAGCGACAGAGGAAGAAATTTCCACCCAGTTAACTTGGAAGAAGTTTTCAATCGCCCCTGTGACATCCACGTGGGAAAAGATGGAAAACCACCCAACCACACAAAGGCGCAATGCTATCATTACAAAAAGTGGAAGGATGGGCAGCCACTCAATGGGAATAACAACCATCAGAACAACGAGGGAGGCAACCACAATGCTGCTCCAAACCCACAGCCTGACCAACCGCAGTTCCCAAAACAGCTGGGTCAATATCACACAATTGTGGTTAATACCTCAAGGAGGGAGCAGAAGCTGCGACAACGCAATCAAGCTGTTAACACAGTAGTACCAGCCATACCATAGTGGCTGAAGTGGTCCGAGCAACCAATAGTTTGGAGCCGCGAAGATCATCCTGGAGAAATAAACGAAGGAGGCAAGCTCGCGCTTGTAGTTGCCCCTCAAGTAGCAGGATAAACTAAGCAAAGTGCTGATGGATGGAGGTAGCAGCATCAACATATTATATTATGAAACTTTCCAGAGGATGAACCTCCAAGAAAAGCAGTTGCATCCGTCCAGAACAACGTTCCACGGAGTCGTGCCAGGCGTATCAGCCCAACCATTAGGGCGAATCAACCCGGAAGTCACCTTCGGGACGCAAAGCAACTTCAGAAGCGAGTACGTCTGGTTCGAGGTTGTAGATTTCCAGGCCCATACCATGTCCTCTTTGGCAGAGAAGCGTTTGCGAAATTCATGGCTCGACCATGCTACGTATACTTGAAGCTAAAGATGCCCGGTCCCAAGGGAGTCATCACAATAAATGGCAATAAAGAGATAGCACAAGAATGCGAGGAAGGCGACAGTGCTATGGCCAGAGATGCTTGCGTCGCAGAAAATACGCCTGTTCCTAAGCCACGACAAAACTTTGATGACATCGTGGAGGCCAAAAGACACCTGCCTGACCTGCGACTTCAGATTACAGCCGCAAGGGAGGCGAGGAAAGCAAGAACTACAGGCTATCGGCCATAAAAGTATACTCCAAACATCGCGAGTCGCGATCAACAATCGCAATGGAACCACCAAGGGTTCACAGTACCAAGCTAGCCACTCAGGGCTCGAACTTCAACTCTGGTCGCCACCTAGGCGCGACCGACCCTATGCATCAAATCTGATCGCCCTAGGCGCGATCGACCCATGTACCAGGAATTGGCCGCCACCCATGCGCGGCCGTAACCTGTGCATCCAAAATCGGCCGCCACTCAGGCGCGGCCGTACCCCATGTATCACCTCTGGTCGCCACCTAGGTGCGACCGACCCCATGTATCACCTCTGGTCGCCACCCAGGCGTGACCGACCCCATGTATCAGTTCTGGTCACCACCCAGGCGTGACCGACCCTATGTATCATAAATGATTCTGAAATAAAGCCGGCACCCCTACTAATTGAGTTGTGAGTCTTTTATTTTCGCCTCAAACTACCAATTGAGTTGTGAGTCTTTTATTTTCTAATCATTGGTTTCTTGGGGTGCGGCAGCTTTCTGAGCGCGACCTATTACCTTAGAATCGTCAAACGAGTGACATTTATCGTGATTATACTCAACCTTCACTTGGATGCGACTTGCTTTATGCGGCCAAAGTACTGGGGTGTGGCGTCAATCGAGCTTGATTGCCTATCATGGCCGCTCTCGACCCTGAATACACATGTTCCTAGGAAATACTGAGCCGTGCAAGGGCCTAAGTAAGGAAAACCGAGACAAATCATAAGGACCACACTATTGGTCGGAACTTGTACTGCTGAGAGTACTTAATAATCATAAAATATTGTCACTAACACATCATTTCAACAATTATTACAAGCCACTAAGGGCTAACTTCACCATATCATTGTTTTTTCTTCACTTTTGCCCAGCTTTCGGCTTATGGAAGGAGGCACCGGCGGCTTACCAAGCTTGGCAGAACAGCAGTCGTAGGCTCGCTTGAAGGCTTATCAGTCGTGGGCTTGGGGCTGCGGAGCCGGATACACTGGAGAGGAGTTCTTCTCTTGCGGAGCCACCACGCTGGTTGACGCAGTGGGTAGTCTCTCAAATCTCGACCCGTCTGGATGATACTTTCCCAGAAAGGTCGCCAAGTCCACTCCATCCACAAGTTCAGTTGCATGACCACGCATGCTCTTCCATGTTGCCACATACTCAGAGGGCGTCAACACGGTGCCGTCAGTCTTCTTTGGAGGCCTGCCTTGTGCGACCTTGGCAGCGTCAAAGGATGGGTCATACGTTTTGGCCAATGCAAGCACATGAGTCGCGCCAGTGCGAGCTGAGGATTCTTTCCAACCCAAGAAGTACTGAGGCGCCTTAAGCAGCCTCTTCAATAGCCCTTCAGCATCTACAGGGACAGACTTGGTTGACAGAAGGCAAGCTGATAATTTCTTCATAGCATCGATAGCCTTGTGCGCAAACTTGCGGACGTGGTCAAGTTGCTCCTGGGTGCTATGGTTAAGTAATGGAGAATCTTCGCCTGGAAAAAAGCACCCACTAGTGAATACAGAGGCATACACAAGAGTTCAATATCACAAACAAAGCAGAGGTCTACAGGACATACCAGCCAGCTCCTGCGTCACGATGCACACCTTGCCATGGAAAAGGTTGGAGGCGTTCGATACTTTCGTCAACTCCTTTTGGAGGCGCCCAATATCCACAGCTTTAAGCCGCGCATCCTCATTGGCTTGAGTAATGGCATCCTTCTGGGCATTGATTTGACAGTCCTGCTGCTGGATCCTCTCATGAGACTTCTCTTCAACCTTTTTAAGCCGCAGCTCAGTAGCCTTGGCCTGCGCAGACAGCTTATAGCTCTCATCAGTAAGATCGCCAATTTTGGCGTCTTTTTTCTTCAATTCAGCATCGCGTTTGTGAAGGAGATCGCGCAGATTTTCCAGTTCAGCAGGAGCCTCCTGCACTTGCTTCTCCAGGGCATGTTTTTTAGCCATCACGGCGTACAATTCCTCCTACAAGGTAGAAGACCAACACATTAATAGCAATGTAGAAGTTTGCAATAATTTGCGGGCAGTTACTACACAAGTTAACAACTACAAGAAGTATCAAGTTCCCCTTTGAATCAAAAAAGAAACTCGATCCTTGAGGGCTAGAGACTGACTGGACAAGATAAATTATTACCTTATAAGCCGCAGACAAGCTGGACAGTGCCTCACGCAGCTCTACGGCTTGTTTATCACTTGAAGCAATAATGGCTTGCGACAGCTTTTCAGTACGGCTCAAGGATGAGGAGAAGGAAGTAACTTCAAGATGTGGCACCGATGACTTTTGATTAAGAGCCGCAAGCGACTCAACTAGTGGTGTTTCAGCATCCTTAGCCACCACAACTGCGGTTGTGGGGTCCACCTCCTCTGTGTCTTGGGCAACGAGGGGTCTGTCCTGTCTTCCAGAGCCACCTCTTGGCCAGCCGTGTCAGGAGCTGGGGCTGCAGCCAGATCGTCAGTGGTGGCCACGCCCTCCACCATGGCAGTAGAAGCCGCAGGCGCCCTAGGCGGCTCAGCCGCAGCCTCGGAAGTGATTCCCAGATCAGCCGCGGCTGTAGCCTCAATCGCAACTCTGCAAGAACAAGACAATTATACAAAAAAGAAGCATGCAGGTTAGAAGAGAAATGCTATGAGCGCAAGGGAAAGTTACTGACTCTAGAGCCATCTTCACAGAGGCCATAAGGTCATCACTCGATGGCGACGACAAACCTTGGAACCCTGAATCTACAATCAGAGATGTGTTAGCACAAACAAGGAAAAGATTAGCAGTCAGGATGCCAAGGAAGCGATAGTTACCAGAGTTAGGCGCCATATCTTCTTCAGCCGAGGCGGTGGTACTAAGCACACCTAGCAACGGAAGGAGTCGCGCCCACAGCAGGTTTGCGACGCTTGGCGACTTCAGGATTTTCCAGAGCATTAAGTTCTGGCTCCTCCCGGGATAGTCTCTTCGAGACCCTGCGGGGAGTTGGGCCAGCCGCAGCAGAAGGACTCACGGCGGGCACAAGGCTGTCGTCTTCCTCCAGCTCAATTTCTTCATCATCTGAAGCCGCAGGGGCGACAGATGGAATGTCAGCAATTTAACTGCCCTCTAAAGCGGGCAGCAACTTCTTCTTTGTGGCACATTTGGGGGAAGCAGTGCCCACACCAGCCGCGAGAAGCGACCAATAGTTCTTATCAGCCTGATACAGAAAAAGGAGGATATTAGTGTAAAAAAGAAATGCAATTCTGCTACAAGGACAAAGGACTAGAGAAGAAAGGTTACCTCGAAAGGCTTGTTGTTAACACTAAAAGGGGCAAGCCCCACCTTGTCGAAGGTGATATTCTTCTCTCAGTCACACGGGTGACAAAATCCACCCATTCTTCGGGTTCCCAGTCAGCGGCTTTGATGCGATCGACATCAGCAGAGGTGCCAGAGCACTCGAGGAAGGTCCGCTATCGGGGGCTCAGTGGTTGGATGCGCCACTTCGTCCAGCAGGAAAGAAGATCAAGGCCAGTAAGGCCATGACGGATCAAAGCACAGACCTTGATCAGCGACTCATTTATAAAGATGTAGCGGCATCCCGAGGTTTGGACTTTAGTGCCTCAGAAGACACGAAAATAGAATTGGACCAGTGTACGACCTCTGGTGAAGTATCTTGGCAGTAGAAGAAAGATTTTTGCCAAGTCCTGGGTCGATTCGCCAGGGCTAGCTTGGGAAGACAAGAGTTTCTGTGGCGTTGCAGAGAGATGGCGCCGACCTGATCATAGGCGCCACCTTTGGAAACAAGTTGGCTGTTGCAAGAAAAAGAGGCTAGCCACAGATCGATGTTGGGGGCTGTCGGAGACTAGTCCCAGGAACTAGGGTGTCTCTCAAGAGCCAGGAAACGAGTAAGGGGCTGAACACAACGTCAAACAAATCCTCAACAACCTCGGCGACGGTGCTCTCGAGCTCGGTGAGGATCATCACGACAGAGAGGTAACACGAGCCGCTACCCAGGTTCAGGCCCACCGTGAGGTGTAAAAGCCCTACGTCCTGCTAAGATGTATTGCACTGCTTGGAGAAGTTCACAGTACAAGTGTGCTTGCCGAGGGCACTGCTGTGGCTATGGTGGACTATGGTGGGATGAGCTCCGTCTTCTTCTTAGACATAGCTCCTTGGTTGTGGAATGAGTTGTCGAATGCGGGACCCCCCTCCTAGGTCGTACACTGGCTCCTTATATACTGGGCTTGGTCCTCTTCCCCGAAAGACTCCGGCGGGAAGGGATACCACAATGCCGCCGAATTGGAGCACAGTACACAGCGTCGGGGGCGTCCATGGACACAGTCCATGGCAGGGAGCACGTCGTCTTGGCAGAAAAAGCCACCGTCCAACCGGACGGTGGGCTGGGCTGCAGAGCTTTGGGGCGCGCCCCACAGTGACGTCGCAGTTGGAGCGTAGCGGCGGCCGGCCGCTTTATCACCAATTTGGCAAGTCTTGGAGTCCGCTTTGCTTGCCGCAGCTCCTTTGACCACTTTATACACGAGAATGGCAACTGCGGCGTCTTCGTCATCACGCGCAGGCGCGCGCGTCACTCTGCGGCGGGGCAGAGCCCATGTGCGCTCTGCAGTGGCGCAGGAGTTGCTTCCACTTGAAGGAACCCCGCGAGGCCTGAACCCTCGTCGAGGTTCTGTAGCCGTTGACCCCTCTCGAGGAAAAACCTCCCGAGGGGGCGCGGAGACGCGCCAGGGCCTGAAGATCTTCTAGGAGAGGCCTTCTCGAGGCAGAGGTCCCTCTCGAGGCCTCCAGGCCGATCGTTCGGTCCTTAGCAGAAATGCTCGGTCGACAAATAAGCCCTCGCGAGGGAACATGCCTCGCGAGGCTCGCCAGGCTGAACGTCTGGTCCTTAGCAGAAATTCCTGCGGAGCGTTCGAGGGCTGTGGCAGGCCGGCCCATGATACCCTGGTTTCCAATGGGCCGACAGTAGCCCCCGGGCCCGCGATGGGCACGTTGGAGCTCCTCAGGCGGAGGCGAATCGTCGTGGGCCCAAAGAAGCCTGCGAAGCCCGAGACACGTGGAGCGCCACGGCCAGGCACGATCCCACGATCTCCTCTGAAGTAACGGGCGTGGTGGTGGGTCCCGCCACGCCCCTGTAACGGCTCGATGAGCCGATATAAGGCGAAGAGCTCGGCGCAGGCGGCCATCACTTCATTCGTTCCCCTTTCATCTCCTTCCTCCCAGCGCTCAATCCCCAATCTTCTCCTTCGCGGCCTTGCTGCAATGGCGCCCAAGAAAGCCACCGCTGCTTCGAAGGGCAAGGCAGTGGCGCAGGGCGGCGGGTCCGCTGAAGCGCAGCGGGACGGTGACTTCGAGCCGGCTCTGAGCGGCTCCCGCTTCGAGACGGAGGCGCAGCTGGACAAGGTGCGCCACATGGCGGCTTCGAAGACCAACGAGCACGGCGCCACCGTGCTCAAGCGCGCGGGCAACTCCCACGGCAGCTTCTACCCCATCTTCATGCACTCTCTCTTCGCCGGCCTCGTTCCCCCTTCTCCGATTTCTTCCTGGCGGTCCTGGAGCGCTACCAGATCCAGGTTCTCCATCTTCACCCCAACTCCATCCTCGTCCTCGCCATCTTCGCCTACCTCTGCGAGGCGTACATCGGCATTCCGCCTTCGGTGGACCTCTTCCGCAGCTTCTACGCGCTCCGGTTCACGGCGAACAAGGAGCGGTCAGGGTGCGTGTCCTTCCGCATCACCGATGGCATGAAGGGCGTCTACATCCCCATCGCGCGGAACGGCGAGGACATCGTGACCAGCGTGACGAAGAAGGTGGAGGACTTCCGCAAGCGCTGGTTCCTCATGCAGTTCGGGAGCCAGAGCGCCTTCTTCGAGCTGCCTGAAGCGCCTCCGACGAAGAGGGCGAGCTGGGCCTCCAAAGGGCTCAAGGGCGCGACGCTTGGCCCTGTGGTGAGGCGCTTGAGGGACCTCCGCGAGGCCGGCCTCACCGGGCAGATGGTGGCCAAGGACTTCGTGAGGCGCCGCATCGCTCCGCTCCAGAGGCACGCGGACGCGATGTGGCTGTACTCCAACCAGGGGACAAGATGCGCCTGAGCGCTACCCTCTACACGAAGGAGGAATTGCACGCCCTCATGGAGACTCTCTTCACGTCTCCGGACATCCCCGTGCCCACTGACCAGACGTGCCGCTTCATCGGATCGATCTCGGGCGCCGCGTCTCGCACGTGCAGGCGATGCCGAAGTTCGATCAGTGGGGCCTGGTGCCTAAGGGGCACGTTGGGCCTCGCGAGGACCCGGAGTCTGCGGCGCAGGGGGCGCCAGTTGAGGGTGACGAGGAAACGACGGAGACGCCCGCAGAGTCCGATGCGGGCGCGGCCGGCGCCTCGGGAGACGCTGCTTCCTCGGGGGAATTCGAGCGCCTCGAAGAGTGCGGCGCCTGAAGCTGAGGTCCACGAGGTCTCCTCAGGCAGCGGCGACGAGTTTGTGGTCGCCCCCTCGCGGCGTGTTGAGGGGGAGGAGGATAGCGACGATGACGATGCTTCGTCGGGCCACTGCGAGCCTCGCTCCAAGGCGATCCACGACAGGAACGCCGGGGCCCAGGAGGAGACAGAGGCACGGACGAGCGCGGGGCCCAGTGCTCCGCCCGCGAAGCGGAAGAAGAGGAAGTGGGTCGACACCGCGGCGTAAGTTTTTGTACTGCCTTTCCTGTTTGATGTTGTTCTTGGTGTGTATCTCTCGAGGGGTTTCTGAGTCTTTTCTTCTCCAGACGCACCGAGGAGCCAAAGAGGCGGAGGCTCCGGGACTTGGAGAGATCTCTGGCTCTGCCGCGGCGTCCGTGACGCCCACAACTGAAGAGGTGCACCACGAGGCCACCGCTTCCTCTCCCGAGGCTGCGACGCCACCTCCCGGGGCGGAGGAGCGCCACGAGGAGAGGGAGGAGGAGGCTGAAGTGACGACGCCGCCGCCTTCGCGGCCTGATGCCCTCCCGCGCAGCAAGAGAAGACGCCGGAGGTGGACGCGGCAAGGACCACGCCGCCGGCGAAGGAGGACACGGCGGGAACAGCTGCGTCTGCAGAGACGCACGCTGACGTCGACATGGAGGACACCACGGTGCCGTCGCCTCCACCGAGCTCGGGCCTTGGAGGGCCTACGGTGGGCGCTGAGGCTGCCGCGGGGACGGCCTCAGTAGAGAAGGCCAACCTGCTCCTGAGGAGGAGGAGAGTGCTCCCAGGGGCAGGGAAATGGCGGAGCTGACGGTGGGGGCGCCTCGAGCCCCCAGAAGGTTCCCAGTGCAGAAGGCGAGGGGGCCCTCGCCAGAGCCCCCAGAAGGCCCCTTGCACGGAAGAAGAGGGAGGCTCCAAGCAGAGCCCCCATGCACGCCTCGAGGTCACCCAGAGCCCAAGGCGCGATGCCCCGGAGTCCTCAGCAGGCGCTGACGCTTCCAGGCCCTCTGGAGAATCGTGGGCCCTAGCCTTGCTGGGTCGGCGCCCTGTTGCAGCCCGCCGAGAGGCCGTCCTTCGCTCGGCGAGGGAGGTGCTCGATGGGCTCGAGGCCCAGCTCGCTGAGGAAGACCGCACCAGGGCGGAGGAGGTCGCCGAGCTTGCGCGGGGCTGGGCTTGTCTCCAGGAGACCGTGGAGCGCTGCCGCCGGAAGGACGAGGCAGCCCAGGCGCAACGCGAGGCGGCGCTGCGCTCTGCTGAAGAGATCCGCCTCAGCGTGGTCCGCGAGGTCGAGGAGACCCTTGCGGTCCTGAGCGCTAAGCGCGAGGCGCTCGAGGCGGAGACGGAGGCCAAGCATCAGGAGCTGGCGGCGCGAGGCGGCGGTCTCCACCAAGCACAAGGAGCTCCTAGACCGCGAGGCGGGAATCATTGCCGAGTCGGAGACCGTGCGGCAAGGCCTGGAGAAGCTCCGCGAGGACCTGTGTCCGTGAGAACCAGATGGTGCAGCGCGGGGCAGAACTTGATGCCCGCGAGACCGAGCTGCGCAAGCGCGAGGAACAGGTCGAACAGATCGAGAAGGATCAGTCCGCGCAGCGGGAGCACCTGGAGTCTCGCGAGAGCAAAGTCACTCAAGACGAGGCGTTCTACCAGAAACGCCTCGCGCTGACCAACGAGAACCTCCGCAGTCCGCGACTAAGGAGCAGCTCTTCCGCGACAATTGCAGGAAGGACTTCGCGGACAAGGCCAAGAAGCAGGAGGCGCGCTTCACGAAGAGACGCAACGAGCTCGAGGCCCGCATTAGGGAGCTTGAGGCTCAGAAGCAGCGATTCGACTCCCGCCTTCATGACGCTGTGGAGGCTCGGAAGCACGCGGAGCAGGACCTTGCCTCCTTGACGCAGGACATGAACGAGATGCAGCAGCAGGTGGGGCCCGTTGTGGAACTCGTCGAGGAAGCCCGGCGGAGTGTCTGACTGCGCAGGTCTTGTCGCGCCAGCGGGAGCGCATGTTCGCTTCCTTGGTGAGGCGTGCGCGTGCTGTCGCGAGCCGCCTGGGGACCGAAGCCCCCAGGCTCTCTGTCGAGGGGAACCAGGACGTCGCCGTCTACCTTGGCTTCTTCGAGCAGCTCCTCACCAAGTTTGAAGAGGTCGTGACGAACCTCGACGACTTGGTCGACACCGAGAGCCGCGAGCTCCTTGGCGTCGCGGTCGGCCAAGTCTTCGCCAACCTTGCACACCTCCACCCCGGCTTCGATTTCGCGTCTGTGATGGAGCCTCTGGAGAAGAGCTCTCCGAGAAGCTGGACGCCTCGGTGTGGGACGACGTGGAGAAGTACACTCAACGCTTCAAGAGGGTCGAGGTTGAGGAGAGCGACGACGAGGCTGGTGCTGAGGAGGTGGACGACGAGGACGTCGACGGCGACGACGACAACCCCGCTGCTTAGGTTGCCCCTGTAGAGAGATGTGCCAAGGGCACCAGTTATCTTAAGATTTGTCACTTTTATTTCGTGCTGGTTTGTAAAGACACTTTAACTTTGTGCAAGTGTGGGTGCCCCTCGGGAGGCCTTTTATCTGTTCCCTCATGTCTTTTTCGCTCTACGTCGTTAGGACCCTGCTCTTAGCGCAAATAGCACCGCCGCTTCGGTATGCCGGAGTCAGGGCTCGACAAGGCCGGGGGTGCGTAAGGCTTAGAGAGGTAAGAGCCCTCGAGGCGCGATGCTCAGGGGCTCCCCTTTGACGTGCGTAAGAGAAAAAGAGAGGCTCGAGGGGCGACAAAACCAGCGAGAGGAAAAAGAGCTCATGAGGCGTAAGTTCTGGACTTAGCTCTGGCGAGACGCCTGCTTTGTAGGGGTGTTGTGCTCCTGGTGAGGTGTTCTCCCTCTCGAGGCTGCCTGAGACTGGCTTGGAGCTTTTGGAGCCCTGCAAGGCGTCTTGTTCCCTGTGTTGAGAGAGAGAGAGACGAACCCACAAGCAAAGCATAGTTGTACAACTCATGCGCGCTCATAGATTTCCTCATGGGTATCTCACGAGGAGAATAAGCACCAAGGTCCTTGGTGAGGTGACGTGCATGGGAGCTAACCCACGAGTCAGAGCTCTTTGGTGAGATAACGGTCGTGGGCGGAGAGCCACGAGTTAGAGCTCGGATCCTTTGGATTTTACGACGCTGCTGGGATGCTCCCGAGACACAGGCACCGTGCTCAGCCCCCGCTCGCGAGGT
The DNA here is from genome assembly GCA_947311845.1 of Poa pratensis. NCBI lineage: Eukaryota > Viridiplantae > Streptophyta > Magnoliopsida > Poales > Poaceae > Poa > Poa pratensis. Next base: position 11,617,530 of record CAMZMU010000110.1, read on the forward strand.
GCGCATGGGGAAAAATGTGAGCGTGAATGAAATGTAAGAAAGCAAACTCACCAAGCAATATTACATAACGGCGCCGAAGCGCAATAGGTTCATGATGACCTGAAATTGTTCATTACACTTGGCGAGGCCAAGACAAAGTCCGCCATGTCTGGGCATGGGGTTCCACATGGAGTGGCTGAGGCTTCCCGCGGCCCGTGGCACGCGTTTAGGAAACTCTCAGTGGAGATGGCCCTCGTGAAGGGAAAGCTTGGTGAAGCTGGGAGGTGAAGACGCGTGCTTCCCTCTTGAGACAAAAAATGCCTGCCGCGATGTGATCACGGGTAGAACTTGCGTAGGTGCTCGATGTTCCATGGATTTTTGATCGGATCGCCGTCTTCTCTCGAGCCGCACCGCGCCAGGCCTGGCGATGTGCGCGACCCTGTAGGGGCCTTCCCACATGGGTGAGAGCTTGTGGAGGCCTTCTCTGGAGAGGATCCTCCTGAGGACGAGATCGCCTGTCTCGAGGGTGCGCGGCCGTATGTGGCGGCTGTGGTAGCGGCGCAGGTCTTGTGGTACTTTGCCGCTCGGAGGGCGGCACGGCGACGTAGTCCATCGAGCAGCAGCAAGTCGTCGTTGTGGAGCTCCTCTTGGTTGTCCTCGTTGAAAGCAAGGATCCGTGGGGACCCATGCTTGATCTCGGTGGGGAGGACTGCTTCAGCGCCATAGACGAGAGCGAACGGCGTTTCTCCAGTGGGCTTCGTGGCGGTGGTGCGGATGGACCAGAGCACGGAGGGGAGCTCTTCAATCCAGTTCTTGCCGTGGGCCTTGAGGCGATTGAAGCTTCTTGTCTTGAGGCCTTTGAGCACTTCTGCGTTCGCCCGCTCAGCTGCCCGTTGCTTCGTGGATGAGCCACCGAGGCGAAGCAGAGCCGTGTGCCGAGACTCTCGCAGTAGGCCCTGAAGATGCCGCTGGTGAACTGCGAGCCGTTGTCGGTGATGATGCGATTTGGCACGCCGAAGCGACAGGCCAGGCCTCTGATGAATTTCACCGCTGATCTCGCCGGGATGGTGCGCACCGCTTCAACCTCCGCCCATTTGGTGAACTTGTCGATGGCGACGTAGAGGTAGCGGTAGCCCCCGCTGGAGCGTGGGAAAGGTCCCAGGATGTCCAGCCCCCAGACCGCGAAGGGCCAGGAGAGAGGGATGGTCTGGAGCCCCAGTGCGGGCTGGTGGACTTGCTTGGCGTGAAACTGGCACGCCTCGCAAGCCTGGACAACGCGGTTGCATCTTGAAGTACTGAGGGCCAATAGAAACCACTCCTGAAGACTTTCCCTGCGAGGGTGCGTGATGATGAGTGGTGGCCACATTCTCCACTGTGTATGTCCTTGATCAGCTGGCGGCCTTCTTCAGGGGGGACGCATTTTAGTGCAACTCCATTTGGACGCTTGCGGTACAGGTCTCCCTCATGAAGGCAGTATGACTTGGCCTGGCGAGCAACTCTCTCTGCTTCTGCGTTCCTCAGGGAGGACTCCGTCCCTGAGGTACTCCTTGAGCTCATCGATCCAGCCCGTCTCTTGGTGTGTCATGGCCAGCAGCAGGCGTTCCCCTGTGGGTGGACCGCAGCCTGGTGCTCCAGATGTTGGTGGTGGTGGGAGCTCTTCGTCCATGTTCATTTCAACGGCTTCTTTTGGCTGTTTCACCGATGCCCTGGTGAGCTCTCCTCGAACACGCCCGCCTGCTGGGCTTCTCTGCGTGATGCTCGCCTGGCGATGTCGTCGGCCTCCTGGTTCTCCCTTCGTGGGATGTGCCTGAGCTCCATCCCCTTGAAGTGTTTCTCGAGCTTGCGGACCTCCTCGAGGTAAGCGGCCATATGGCCGTCCTTAGGCGTGTAGCTCTTGTTGGAGAAGTTGACGAGGAGCTGGGAGTCGCCCTTGATGAGTAAGCGCTTGATGCCGAGGGCGATTGCGGCTCTGAGCCCGCGAGGAGGCCCTCGTACTCGGCGATGTTGTTGGAGACCTTGTCTGTCGTGAAGCACAGCTGGACGGCGTAGTAGAGCTTGTCGCCCTTGGGTGAGGTCAGGACGACGCCAGCCCCAGCGTTCTGGCATGCGAATGCTCCGTCGAAGTGCATGGTCCAGTGGCTTGGCGCCGTGTCTCCTGCTGGCGTGGATTCTGCCTCATGAGGCTCTTCTTGCTGCGTGTCTGTCCACTCGGCGACGAAGTCAGCCAATGCTCTCCCCTTGATGACCCTGGTGGTGTCGAAGCGCAGGCCAAAAGGTTGCAGCTCAATGTTCCACCCTGCGACGCGGTCAGTGGCGTTTGGATTGCGCAGGATCTGCTCCAGAGGGAATGATGTGACCACCGTGATGGGGTGGCCCTGGAAGTAGTGGCGCAGCTTCCTGGAAGCGATGAGGAGCGCGAGGAGGAGCTTCTGCTGCATGTGTACCGCTCGCGAGCATCTCGCAGCACAGTGCTGACGAAGTAGACGGGATGCTCGACGAGGGTTGTCGATGGTGACGCAGCGCTGGGTCCTCGGGAGCCTTGTCGAGCCTCTCGAGGTGGACCCTCGACGAGGGTGCCTTCTGGTTGTGCGGGCTCGGCAGGGGCTCAGGGCCTGAAGAGGATGTTCCTTGTCGGGGGGATCTGGGCTTGGCGTGGTGTCCTTCTTGGCGAGGACTGGCTCTTCCCTTTCTGCCACCAAGGCTGCGCTCACTGTTTGTGGGTGGCTGATAGGTACAGCTTCAGATGCTCGCCGGGCCTTGGGGCAACCATGACAGGTGGGCTAGCCAAGTACTTCTTCAGGTCTTCAAATGCCTTGTCCGCCTCAGGCGTCCACTTGAACGTGCCAGACCGCTTCATGAGCTTGAAAAATGGCAGCGCCCTCTCGCCGAACTTGGAGATGAAACGGCCGAGGCTGGCCATGCATCCTGAGGCGCTGCATGTCCTTAAGGCGACGAGGTGGCTGCATCTCTTCTATGGCTTTGATCTTGTCAGGATTCGCTTCTATGCCGCGGTGAGACACTAGGAACCCGAGGAGTTTGCCTGACGGTACCCGAAGACGCACTTGGCGGGGTTTAGCTTGATGCTTACTTTGCGCAGGCTGGCAAAGGTCTCCTCGAGGTCCTCCATGAGGGTGTGCTCCTCGCGGTCTTGACCACGATGTCGTCGACGTAGGCTTCTGCATTTCTCCCATCTGAGCCCCCAAGGCCTTCCTCATGAGCCTCTGGAAGGTGGCGCCGGCGTTCTTCAGGCCAAAGGGCATGCAGACGTAGCAATACACACCACAAGGGGTGAGGAATGTGTCTCTCCTCATCCTCCTTCGCCATCTTGATCTGGTGGTAGCCTGAGAAGGCATCCAGAAAACAGAGGAGGTCGCAGCCGGCGGTGGAGTCCACGATCTGGTCTATCCGAGGCATGGGGTACGGGTCCTTGGGGCAGGCCTTGTGAGGTCAGTGATAGCATGCAGAGCCTGCCGCCCCCGGTGTGCTTGGGAACAACCACCGTGTTGGAGAGCCATGTGGGGTGTGGAACTTCTCTGATGATGTGCGCTTCTTTTAACTTCTCTACTTCCTTGATGATAAACTCTTGCTTCTCTGGCGCCTGGCGCCGTGCTTTCTGCTTCACGGGGCGTGCGTTGGACACACGGCTAAGTGGTGCGATCATCCCTCGGGTACCCCGGACATCTCTGACGGTGTCCATGCGAACATGTCAGAGTTTGCCCTGAGGAAGGCGACGAGCGCGCTTTCCTATTTGGGAGGCAAGCCAGCGCCTATGGTGACGCTAGCCCCCGAGCCGCTGGCGCCCAGTGACACCTTCTTCGTGGCTGCCTGCTCCTGTGAGAACAGCTGCTTCTTCTTCGCGGCCTCTCGAGGGCTCCATGTCCTCATCAGCAGGGAATGCCACGGCAGCGGCCTTGTAGGCGGTCTCGACAGAGCGCATTGCGTCCTGGACTTGGCCGTGGATGGCGATGGTTCCGCCGCTGCCTGGAAGCTTGACGATGTTGTAGGCATGGTGGTGACAGCCATGAACTTCGCGAGGCGGGGTAGCCGAGGATGGCGTTGTAGGGCAGGCCAATGTGCGCGACGTCAAGTCGATCTGCTCGGTGCGGTAGTTCTGCGGGCGTGCCGAAGGTGACCGCGAGCCTCACCTGCCCAGAGGTGTGGTAGAGCCACTTGTCACTCCCTGAAGGGCCTAGAGGGCATGAGCCACTCGTAGGGCACTTGAAGCTGCTCGAAGGTCTCGACAGAGATGACGTTCAAGCCCGCACCCCCATCTATAAGGTCTTGGCGACGGCGATGTTGTTGATGATGGGGTGCACACTAGCGGGATGGTGCCTACTGCCTTGGTCGACTTGGGGGGTCTTTGGAGTCGAAGGCGATGGTGTACTGTGACCACTTGAGGGGCTGGGAAGCCTCGAGCCCTGGAAGCGCTGCGCTGACCTCGCGAGAGAATTGCTTGAAGTGGTTGTTGGACTTGGGCGCCTGGGACCCGCCAAGGATGCAGGCTATTGCCCCCTGAGGGGCCTGGTAGCCCCCAGGGTTCTCGTCGGGGAGGTTGCCGTTCTGCCCAGCGTTATTCCCCCGAGGCCTGTGCTGGAAGTTGTGGCGTCCGCCTCCGCGGCCACCACGGCCTCCGCCGCGGCCCTGGTTCTTCTCCCGCTCCTTGCTGAGCTGCTTGAGCTCCCAGCAGTCTTCAGTGGCGTGGTTGTGCCTGTTGTGGTAGATGCAGTACGGGCGATTGTCCGCCTTTTTCTCTTCAGCCGCCGGAGAGGCCTCGCGAGGCTGTTTTGCGTCAGGCTCTGCCGCGAGGATGGCGGTGGTCTTGCGCTTCTCTGCGGGCTTCTTCTTGCTCCTAGACCCCTCTGGAGGGTCCTCCTCCACTTCCTTCTTGACGAAGAGGAGGCCCTCTTCGCCTTGGCGCACTTGTCAGCCAGATCAAAGAGCTTCACCACAGAGGAGGAGTGTATCGTGGATGCCGAGCTTCTCGAGCATCCTGTGGTTCGTGACGCCCTCCCTGAAGGCGGAGATGACGTGCGAGTCCGGGATGTTCGGATCTTGTTGCGGACCTGGCTGAAGCGCTGGATGTATCTGCGGAGGGTCTCGTCAGGCTTCTGGCGCACCGCGCGAAGGTCGTTGTAGGTGAGCGCGCGTTCGTAGGTGCCCTTGAAGTTGGCGACGAAGACCTTGCAGAGGTCCTCCCACGTGTCGATGGTGTTCTCGGGGAGGTTCATGAGCCACGAGAGCGCGGAGTCCTTGAGCGCCATGGAGAGCCAGTTGGCCATCACCTTGTCGTCGCCTCCTGCAGCTTGAATGGAGACGGTGTAGAGCTGCAGGAACTCCAGGGGTTGGTCCTGCCGTCGTAGCGTGGGGGAGGTCTGGCTTGAACTTCACAGGCCAGACGACACGGCGCAGGTTGCGGGTGAAGGCGGTGCAGCCCGTGGCGTATCACGGCGCCCCAGCGAGTACGCCGCGGTTCTGGCGACCGCAGCGGCGATTTCCTGCACGACGCGGTTGTGGCGGTCCCTCTGGCGCTCGATCTCCACGCGGGCGTCCGCCGGAGTCCGCTGCACGATCTGGCAGTCGTGCGGCGAGGATGCGTGCGACGCGGCGCGGTGGTTTGCTGCCGGAGCTGCAGCTGGAGGAGGTGGCGGAGGCGGAGGGGGAGGAGGAGCGCCGCGCTATGTTCCCCTCGCGTCCGGAGTGGCGCACCAGCGCGAGCGGGGCTGGTGCTGCAGTGGTGGCGGCAGGAATGGCGGCGGCGTTGATGAGCTCCTCGAGACGCCCCAGCCAGTTGTCATGGCCCGCCTGCGTGGGACGGTAGCGCAGCAGCTCCTGCGCCATCAGCAGCGCGGTGGCTGGACTGGGCGCTGCTCGGCCCATCGTGGAGGCGCTCTCGCGCCTGGATGGGTGCAAGGAGGAAGCTCCCTCGTCCTCGCGTGATGCCGCCGTCGTTGCCGCTGCCGTTGCGCCGTCGTCCTCAGGGTGCTCGACCGCGGCTCGGCGTTGCGCTCTGAAGCGCGGTTGGCGCGTGGGCGACCACGCGGGTTGTGGTTGGCGGCGGGCTCGGTGTTGGCCCTGCCGGACGTCCGTCGCGCGAGGCGCGCAGCTCGCGTGTCAGTCATGGCGCGGAGAGGTTGAAGAAGTTGAAGACGCGCCTCAGCCCCCTACCTGGCGCGCCAAATGTCGGAGACTAGTCCCAGGAACTAGGGGTGTCTCTCAAGAGCCAGGAAACGAGTAAGGGGCTGAACACAACGTCAAACAAATCCTCAACAACCTCGGACGGTGCTCGTCGAGCTCGGTGAGATCATCACGACAGAGAGGTAACACGAGCCGCTACCCAGGTTCAGGCCCACCGTGAGGTGTAAAAGCCCTACGTCCTGCTAAGATGTATTGCACTGCTTGGAGAAGTTCACAGTACAAGTGTGCTTGCCGAGGGCACTGCTGTGGCTATGGTGGACTATGGTGGTGAGCTCCGTCTTCTTCTAGACGTAGCTCCTTGGTTGTGGAATGAGTTGTCGAATGCGGGATCCCCTCCTAGGTCGTACACTGGCTCCTTATATACTGGGCTTGGTCCCTTCCCCGAAAGACTCCGGCGGAAGGGATACCACAATGCCGCCGATTGGAGCACAGCGCACAGCGTCGGGGGCGTCCATGGACACGTCCATGGCAGGGAGCACGTCGTCTTGCAGAAAAAGCCACCGTCCAACCGGGACGGTGGGCTGGCGCTGCAGAGCTTTGGGCACGCCCCACATGACGTCGCAGTTGGGCGTAGCGCGGCCGGCCGCTTAATCACCAATTTGGCAAGTCTTGGAGTCCGCTTTGCTTGCCGCAGCTCCTTTGACCACTTTATACACGAAGATGGCAACTGCGGCGTCTTCGTCATCACGCGCAGGCGCGCGCGCACTCTGCGGCGGGCGCAGAGCCCATGTGCCTCTGCAGCACAGGAGCTTGCTTCCACTTGAAGAACCCCCGCGGGCCTGAACCCTCGGCAGGTTCTGTTAGCCGTTGACCCCTCTCGAGGAAAAACCTCCCAGGGCGGCGCGGAGACGCGCCAGGGCCTGAAGATCTCTAGGAGAGGCCTCTCGAGGC